>JALBCR010004257.1:0-152500 GCA_030710515.1 Abscondita cerata
CCCAGTTACGTATTGCTATTCTTAATCATACGGTGAACTTTGTTGAACGATGCTCTCACTCTTCGTTTCTTTATTTTTCGCTTCATGGTTCTAGTTTTTGATTTATTCAAACCCATGCCTAATGACCGCTTAGCACGCATAGCCGCACTAACTGCTAGAGCAGCTGTTCTTTCGCCCAAGCTTGCGTCTTTTGACTTGAATCGCTCCCAAGCTTTTGTTGGAGCAAATGATCAGCCCGATGTCTCGCAGCTAAATCGTTAGGGCTGGTATTGTAGCTGATATCGTGTGCTTTGCAGTGCGAATCTAGGGCATTAATACCAGCATCGCCCCGGGCCAACCGTTTTTGTAGCTTTGTGCCCGGTCCACAATATTGATACCCAGGCAGGTGTAATTCTACAGGAAGTTTGTTAATTAGGCTGTTTATAACACCAGTTCCCTTGTTTGCACTTCATTTTTTACCCTTCTTTGATGCCAGCATGACGCCTTTTGCCTGACAATTAGCATGCAAATATATTTATACAGACATCATAGAATATTTTTTTATCTTGTAGGCTTGATTAAAAAAATTATTTACTAGACAAATATGCATATATTTAAAAAAAATACATGAAAAGAAATACATAAAAGCATCATCGATGCTTGGTTTCTAGCGCATATTTTCCGCTACACACGACATAATAAAACTAGGTCGGCGATATAAAACTTCCATTAAACATAATACATTGTGCGAATTAATATTACATTCAATGTTTAACAGTTTTTCATACGCGTCATAAACACTCCAGCCATCATCGTCGTAGTTGGATTGATCCAATGTTTTCTTCTTTCCCTGCTCGATTGCAACACGCTTGATTACATGGTTGTAGAACGCTTCCAGGTTGTGCGATTGCATTAACTCTAACCGATAATTAATTATTTCTCTCAAACCAAACATGCAATCCACATCCCACTTGTTTAGAACACAATTTTTATAATCACGGGTTAAAGTGATTGTGTTTACAAAACCATTATCACTACAGGCGTTCCAACCAATCAAATCAGGATGATATTCTGTAGTGTAAACGATTTTCACATCGCGAGATATGTCAGAAGTTTTACTTATGCACTCTATGGGCCCATCATTAACATCTACAAACTCCTGTCTAAACTCTTCGTCGACGGAGTTGCAGAAAAAGTCGTTCATGAGATGATTGCGGAGCCCCATTAGCTTCTTCCATTCGTCAATGGTTAGCAGGACATTGTTTTTCTCGATCGTTGTAATGCACATTGTACGGACCACTTGCACCGCATACACCATTATACTCTGGGCTGTTCCAAATTCTAATTACCGGTGCAAGTTGCAGATAAGTACTGTACCCGATTTCTATATATTTTCCCTCATCGTCATAGTCTAGCTTATAGCAGGTCGCGTTCACCAGCTTCTCGTTCGAAGCGTTGTTGAAATTGAAGTCGCGACTCGTTGGCTATGTCGTATTCCGAGGCAAAAACCACGAAGACGACGACGATGAATTCGAATCCACCGGAGCGTTTTGCTGCTGTTGTCCTCCTGTGTTTAACGTATCCATTGATTTTTCTGTTCAACACCGCCACCACAAAACCCAATCGTCGTAGACGGGGAATCCAAATTTAATGGCACGGAGCGCGATTTTGCACGCTGAATAAAATTTTTTATATCGCAACTTATTTTATCGCACATAACACTAAGAACAACCGAAATCACCTCCACGAAGCCTCGAAAGAAACTAATGACCGCTTCATTTTATTTTATCACAAGCGTGAGCCGTAATTTACACCCCGCACATATATAATTAGGGGAACACCTGGGCTTTTCAAACAACTAGAGAGAGATAAACAGGTTAGAAAAAGACGCAATTTCAGGATCCAACTTGTTTAGCTGTCTAGGTCATCTTAATTAAATCCACCCGTTGCAATCTATGCATTTATAATTAACCAACACCTGCACATCGAGAGAGATAGCTTGGTTAGAAAGGACATAATTCCCTGTTCCAACTTGTTCGGTAATCTCGAGTGCGGCTTAATTAAATCCACCCGCGACGAGGGGCGACGTCGACGATTTGTAATTATAGACGGCCATCTTGCATATCATTATCAAATATATCATAATTCTAATCAAAATCACCACCTTAACAACGCTCCACCCTCTCCGGGAGGCGGGATTATCCAACGCTCACCCTCTCCGGGGAGGCGGCGAATTATCCAATCATAGCACTCTTATGAACAAGTACTCGAAAAGATGGCCACGCCCCGCAATTCTAATCAAAATCGCCGCCTTAACTGCGCTCCACCCCCTACCGGGGGCGGCGAATTATCCAATCATCGCACTCTTATGAACAAGTACTCGAAAAGATGGCCACCCTCAATGACCGAGTCCCACTATCAGCCATCTTACTGCATCAAGGGGGCGGCGAAAGGGTTGCAGCAATTACACCCCGCAAGTACCGAGACTAATTAAAAAAGTAGCAAGTACCGAGAGTAATTGAAAAAGCACTACATGTACATCGTCTACACCCCGCAAGCGCACGTGCAATTACACTAAGTACACGCTGTGTACTTGCATGTACAGAGAGTAATTACATCGCGCAATTGATATTGCTGCTGAATGCCCATTACTCTACTACTCTTCACAATGTGCAAACTTTTGTTTACAGAAATTGTGGTGTCCAAGTTTTAAATTTCATGAGGTACATAGAAATACCAGATGGTTCGAAACAAGAAAAGAGTGAAAAGAATCACAAATACGTTTGTAAATTAAAAAAAGGAATGTACGGACTCCATGAATCCGGTTTATTGTAGAACGAATCATCAACAAATTCTTCAAAGACAATGGAATAACCCGTAGTAACGCGGACATGTGCTTATATTACAGTAAAGATTGATGAAATGAAGAAACGTTTAAAAGAAAAATTTAAGATAAAAGACCAGTTAAGAGTAAAACGAATATTATCGTGTTACACTTTGGTAAATAAGAAGTGTTAAAATAAATATATGTGTCATAAAAAAATAAAAGATTAGAGAGTGAAATGGTTTTGGGGGTCTTGTATAATGCATAAATGAGCTTGTAGGCTGTATGCCGGATCAGTTATTTTAAAGCACCTGCAGACTAAACGCCGGTTGTGCATTATTGAGATGAGCTTGCAGGCTACATGCCGGATGCTCTAGCCTCAGTTAGTAGAAGCGCTTGCAGGCCATGGCCGGACGTGCTGGTTACCATGATCCTGGATAAGTAGAGTAATTATAATTTTATAGTTTTTAAAATATTTAGGTAGACAGGGACCAGGTAAGGGTAGGTCAAGAGATTTAGAAAGGTATTAGCTTAATAAATTAGGCAATTAGGTAGATGATGCAGAAGTTCATGGATGGGGAGAGTAGAAGCAAGATAAGTTTCTACCTCCCCTGGCAGGTAAGTCCGCCAAAGATGTATTTCTAATTAACACTAAGCGGTAATGTTGTTGTTCTTCTTCCATGTCCCTACTCCTGAAAAGATCCCCATCCCTTTAGTCCAGACGGAAGCTGTGTATTATCAGTTTGGAAATTACCCAGTTGTGCCCCAAATAGGTGGGCAAAGCACCTTACTGTTTATGATTCATTACATCCTGATCATTCAAAGTTGTCCTTTGAGAACCATAAATATATAATTAAAAAAAACAAGTTTAAAATCGATTAAAGTAAATAGAGCAAAGAATAGAATGACCTTAGATCAGGCAGATTACGTGGAAGAATTATTGGAAGATACAAACATGAAAACGTGCAAAATCGCAAGTACTCCTTTGTTAGTGGGATCGAAATTTAAGAAAAACAATAGCGATATAGACGAAGACCTAAAACTGCGTTATCAGAAGATAATAGAAGTCTTATATATCTGGCCACTAACACTCGTCCAGATATAGCTTTTGCAGTGGCCCACAATTTACATCAAAACCGACACAAGATCATTGGAATGAAGTGAAGCACATTTTGAGATATTTACGCGGCACAAACAGTTTTAAATTGACTTACAACAAAAACAAAGCCAATAGTTTAAAACCATATACAGATGCCGATTGGGGAAGCGATTGCGTGGAGAGAAGATTCGTTACTGGATGTCACGGACCAGTAAAAACAAAGATGTGTGACATTAATCACAGCCGAGACGGAATTTATTTCACTATGCGAGTGCACAAAAGAAATAAGGAGAGAACATACATGGTGTAGTAGCGTTTATTTTTAAGTTTAAATTTACCGCGTAAAATTATGGTGGGAGTATTGTAAAATTAGCGATAAGGACGTAGGCTTAAGTTGGCTAAGCATTTATTCATTCACTTTTATGTTTGGTTGTTTGGAGAATAGATGTGTTTTGTGGATTTTAGAAGTTTTATGTTTTATTGTGGTTTTATACTTATTATTAAAATATTCAATATTTATTGGTGGTTTATTTAAAAGACAAGATTAGAGTAACTACAGAATTTCACAGAAGTGGGATTACCAAGAAATCGATGGCTGAATTTGAAGATAACGCGACGACGGCAGACATAGAGCCGGAAGTTATGTTGTAGCTGTTCAACAAGCTTCGATAAGCAGACAAAACAATTTAAATTTTAAGAATAGCGAGATTGCCGCATTATTACCATGTTTTGGTGAAGAAGATGCCGAAGCGTGGGTAGCGAGGGTTGATGCCGTGCAGCAGACTTATAATGTTCCAAATGAAATTATTAAACTAATCGCGATTGGGTAATTACAAGGTGCTGCGATAAATTGGTTTCATTCCAAAAGTGAATACATTTCGTTAAATTGGGACAGTTTAAAATATGAAATTTTAGAAGTGTTTAACAGCAGACCGAATAAAATTTTGTTAATTAAGAAAATGGAAAAACGGAGATGGAAGAAAAGTGAAAGTTTTAGTACATATTTTAATGATAAAGTTGTTTTGTCAAATCGGTTAGTGTTAACTGATGCAGACATTATCGAATATGTAATCGAAGGGTTTTATAATGCAGTTTTGCAAAGTCAAGCAAGAATAAAGCGATTCCGTAGTTTGAATGAATTTATTACAGGTCATGAATAACATTACGTCAAGTGACCGAAGTTGTGTTAGTTATGGTCCACCTTTACGTTCAACAACTATACAAAGGAGACATCGCTGTTTCAATTGCTACCGAGAGGGTCATTTATCCAACAACTGTCCACAGCAAAGAAGACAGTATAAATCTTGTTTTAGGTGTGGCAGTACATCACATAAATTAGATTCTTGTCCTGAGACTAGTTAGCCGTCCACAAGCCAGTACATCCATCGCTTAGAGAAACCAGGCCAGTAGACAGTTTGACTAATATAGGGAGAGCGGGGATACATTGGGCACGGGGATACAATGGACTTGTTAATATTTAGTTTACAATTTTGAACATTGGCGCCATTTTCTGCCAAGGATGTGTGGTTGGGAAGTATGTGTCACGTCTACAATTGAATGGCCAATCGAATAACTCGTGCAGGTTTTAGGGAGAGATACAATGGACACTGTCTATTATATCTCCAGCGGGATAAAATTTAGTTTTTTCTTCTTTTTAGATGCCTCGCAAATACATAAAGAAAACAAATAGAAACTTTTCTGATGAAGATTTAAGAAATGCGACGGGCTGCTCAAATATTTAACGTAACCAAGTCATGGTTGGCACTATATGTGAACAAAGTAAAAGAGTTGGTTTGGAAAACGTAAGATTTCAACCAAATTTTAAACAACGTCAAACTCTGGACCCCCAGTTGGAACTACATCTCGAAAAGTATTTACTCAAATGCTCAGCAATGTTTTATGATTTATCTCCACGAAAGATAAAACAACTGGCTTATGATTACGCCAAATCAAATTCTGCACGTTTACCAAAAAGTTGGAAAGAGAAGAAGGAAGCAGGGAAAGATTGGTTTACAGTATTTCTGACACTTCATCCTACTCTTTCATTGCGAAAACCAGAGGCTACTAGTTTGGCCCAAATGACTGCATTCAACAGAACGACAGTAATGATTTTTTTGGTAAATTAAGCGATTTACTAAACATTCACCATTTTGAATCTGGTCACATCTTTAATTTGGACGAAGCAGGTGTAACAACTGTTCCACTTATTCAAAAAATTGTTGGCAAAAAGGGCGAAAAACAGGTGGGACAAGTAACCTTAAGAGAAAGAGGAGAACTTGTTACCTAGGTTGGTATTATTTGTGCCAACGGCAACGCATTGCCTCCAATCTGGGTATTTCCCAGAGTGCTATTTGATCATGCACGTATGATGAATGGAACCCCGCAAGGAAGTTTAGGCCTCACGCATAAATCGGGGTGGATGACTGAAGACAACTTTGAGCTTGTAACATTTTCAGAAGACCGCCGGTGTGATAAAGCTAACAACAAAGTTCTATTAATATTGGACAATCACGAGTCGGACCTTAATGGTCCAATCCTTGATTTCGCAAAAGCACACGGAATTATAATTAACTCTTCCCCCCACACTTCAAATAAACTTCAACCACTTGATCGTTGTGTTTACGGACCATTCAAACAAATACTACGGCAAATCAGTCTTTTGTCATCCTCAGTGTCAGATCGCCCAATTCCTGAATTTTTGCCAGGTCCAAGTGTTTCATCTGCTGATCCCCCCATACCCGGAATGTTTGCAGATACCAAGTTATTCCAAGCTTCAAGCAGATAAAATTTGTTTCTCCTAAAAACATTAGACCGTATCCGAAAGGTGAACCAAGAAAGGTATCTAATTGAAGTAGATGTATGACTATTACTCCCAATAAACAAGAAATTGAGGAAAGAAAGCGTCCTAAGAATAAGATACCAAAGAAGAATGAAAAAAGAGAAAAAGTTAAGAAGATCCTGGTTGCACTTTCTTCATTTTCCTCAGAGTCTCGAGTGGAGAGCGATTTTCAAATGGACGATTCCGAACCAAACGATCTGAGTAAATTATCCAAAGGAGATTACATTATTGTAAAAGTTATGGGAAAAAAAAGCTCACGATTACGGATAATGCGGATGATACAGGATACCAACTAAAATTTCTAAAGAGGCACATCGCTTCAAATCGCTTTATAGTAACAGAGGAAACAGCTTTCGTAAATTTTGAAGAAGTAATTATACTTCTTCCTCAACCAATTCAAGAGTCCCGCGAAAGATATAAGGACATGTTCTACTTTAATTTTGGTTTTATATCATATAGTGTTGTTTAAAAATTGAAAAATAAATATCATAAGTTCAAGACTATTAAAAATGTTTGTGTCTAAGGTATCCCCTATACATGTCCATGGTAACCCCGCTCACGGGTATACTTTGGACAGAGTGCACCTCTACACTTTTATACCTATAGCAAGCTTAATTTCGAAGTTTTGAAACACTTTATATGGTCAATGATACGTAATAACATACCTTACCGAATAGTTATATAGTCAATCATTTATAATGTATAGAAAAATATAAAAAAATAAAACGTAAAAAGTGTCCAATGTATACCCGCTCTCCCCTACAAGCCGATAGCAGCATGCCAGTGTTTACGATACCAATCAAGTTTGAATTAGATGATGATTTAGATTTAAGTAAAGTAGTTTGAGTCGGGCATTACATTAAATTCGTCTCATCTAACAACAATAAATAATTATTATATGAAATTATATTATATGAGTTATGTTCCTATTAAGCGTACACTCATTAAATTTAAAACTTGGACACCACAATTTCTGTAAACAAAAGTTTGCACATTGTGAAGCGGGCTTAAGGGTATCATTTACAATTCTAACAGCAGGTAGTCTCAGCAGGGGTTATCTTATAGAAGGACTGTAGAATGAATCATTACACTAAGCACGTTTTAGAAAATAGGTAATTTACGTTGCTTACTTTGTAGCACAACAATAACGGTAAACGGAAACACGTGGCAGCACGGGTAAGCACCACGACAACGCCACAATCACAAGAGAGGGTGCAACGTGCACCCTACACAAAATACACCCACGCGCAAACCAGAGGGCGCGCTCGGTTATTTCTCCCGCATGATTCCACAGCCAGACGCGTTCTTATAATAGACCAACTACCACTGAAGGCATCCTACGATCAGTACCGCAACAGCGAGCTAAAGGGTAGCATCTCCTGGGGATCTTCCTACAGCTTTACAGTATTAGTGACTAGGACATTTTAGAGTGTTTACGCCTACAATACTTTATTTGTTAGATGTATCTTGATTTAAAGTTAATTGCTTTAATAGTGCAGTTATTATTAACCACGCCCTGGATACGCCCCAACAAGTGGCGCCCAACGTTAAAGGCCAACGAACAACACCCAAGCCGACAAATCCGATCGTAAAAGATCAAAGACATCACCACGGAGCACCGACCGAACACGCGACGGCACCAGAGAAGAGCCACCGAGATGCTGACTACGAACGCCGAACAAACGCCACAACCGCAGGTAGTACAACTATCCATGGATCAGCTTAGCCAACTGATAGCAAGTTTCGGTCATCAGGCGAATCAACTAACGGGCTCGTTCTCAAAATGCACGTCCAGATATCAAGGCGGTGAAGACGTCCATGCGTTCATTAACGCAGTCCAAATATACAAAGACTGCGAACAAATAAGTGAACAAAATGCACTAAAGGGCCTGCCAATGTTACTGGAAAAAGAAGCCGCTACCTGGTGGAATGGTGTTAAGGACGACATCACCACTTGGAACGAAGCAATGGAGCACCTCCAAAATCCTTCGGAACAACCAAGCCACCTCACCAAGTACTACGAGATATCTTTTCAACAGAGCAAAGCGATGTCATGCCCACGGAAAGATTTATATGCGAAAAGAGAGCGCTCTTGGCAAAGCTTCCAGAAGACAGAAGGATGCCTTTACCGCTGCAGCTAGACACAATCTACAGCTTGCTGCACAGACGGGTGAAGAAGAAGCTGCCCAGATCACACTTCAACTCCTTCGAAACTCTCATCACCGAACTAAGAAAGTTTGAAGAAGAAGCCACCGTCCCAAGCAACCACAAACCAACTTCATCAAGGAAAAAGAAATGCAACTATTGTAAAAACCTTGGCCACACGGTAGATGAATGCAGGAAAAAGAAACGCCACGAGGAAACCAGCACACCCGCAACGACTACGGCGAGCACTTCACAACTCGCTTGCTTCGGGTGCAAAACCCCAGGGGTCATTCGCAGCCAGTGCCCCAAATGTAATGAGACACAGGCAGCCCTAGCAGAACTTACCTTCTACCTGGCTGAACGGAGAGAACTTCTACCCAAACATTCACAATTACGAAACTGCCCGATCATTAAAATCGACATCGGCGACACCACCGGAAGCGCTTTTATCGACACAGGTGCACGTCAGAGTATCGCGGGCCATACCTTGCACCAGCTGCTAAAACGTCAAGGAGCTCAATTCCAAGAGCACATGATAAATCTCATTCTAGCGGATGGACAGGATAGACCCCAAAAAATCCTTACCACAAAAGCTGAGATCAAGTTAAAAGGAAAATGCATTCCGACGGAGTTTATTATCTTGCCAACAGCGAAAAAATAGAACTTTGCTCGGAGTAGATTTCATCGAAGATGCGGGTCTCATTCTTGACCTCCCCGGCGGAAGATGGTGCTTCAACCACCAACCCCAAGCCTGGTATACCTTCGATCACGAGGAGAGACGAGAACCCATCAAGAAGTGGTCACTAAGACCAGCTCAACAAAGCCGACTGTACCACGGCACTACCACGAACACCGTCGCCTCCACCGACCCTAGGTCCAAGACCATCGTGATGAACGCACTCTTCGGATCAAGTGACGACGACGGCGAAACCGAAGACGATAAAGAAGAGTACTCCTTCGAACGGCAATACTCCATGTTCGCCACCAGAGCAGAAGATATCCTGCCAGCCCTCCCACCGCCAAGTATTTTCCCCACTCTCCAAGGCAAAAAATTCCAAGAATGGACATCCAAATGGTCGACTGGGAAAATCTAAACCTACGCGAAAACGAGGGGAGGCCCTCGAAGACCAGGATCGAGAACGAATCCAAAAGCTCTTCGTACAATTTCAAGATGTGTTCTCACCGATAGAAGAAGCCACCCCATATGGGGAACATCGCATTGAAACCGGTGAACACCAACCCATAGCAACGCCTCCTTATCGGTTACCCGAACAAAAGAAAGCGGTGCTACGCAGAGAAATAGACAAGATGGTGAGCATGCAGATCATCGAGGAATGTGACTCTCCGTGGGCAGCTCCAGTAGTGATGGTGCCTAAACCGAACAATGAAGTGCGTATATGTGTGGACTATCGTAAACTAAACCAAGTGACCTTACCGGACCGATACCCGTTACCGAGAATGGATGACCTACTACATACGGCTCGAGCTTCAGTCATCTCAACTCTTGACCTCCAGTCCGGATACTGGCAAATAACGGTGCGTGAGTGTGACCGCGACAAGACTGCGTTCATAACCCCATTCGGACTATTCCGTTTCCGTAGAATGGCGTTCGGCCTTAGAAACGCGCCTGCGTCCTTCCAACGTCTTATGGACCGGTTTCGTGTGGGTTTACCTAATGTTACATTACTCGCGTACCTTGACGACCTTATACTCTTATCGAAATCAAGTGAGGACCACGTCCGAGATCTGCACACCGTATTGGAACATCTGCGAAAATACAAGCTACATGTGCGAAGATCCAAGTGCACTTTTGGGTGTAGCAAAGTTAAGTATCTAGGACATTACATTACGCCAGAGGGTATTCAGGTGGACCCCGAAAAGACAGCCGCTATCACAAACCTACCAGCACCGACGACGTTGAAACACTTAATGTCCTATCTACAAACGTGCTCATGGTACAGACGGTTTATTCCCAACTTTGCGGAAATTTCAAGACCACTATCGACCCTATTAAAGAAGAACGCTTCATGGATCTGGGGACCAGACCAATCCGTCGCGTTCGACCTCCTCAAGACACTGCTTACGTCCGCACCAATTCTGCGACAGGCGGACCTGTCGCTACCGTTCATACTACGCACAGACGCCAGCGGTTACGCTGTTGGAGCAGTATTAAGTCAAGGAGAAGGTGTGGATGAACGACCAGTCGAATACGCAAGCCGCTCCTCCTCCCAGCCGAAAGGAATTACTCAACAACAGAGCGGGAAGCTCTAGCAATCGTATGGGCTACCAACAAGTTCAGGGGATACTTAGAAGGAAACCCCGTGAGCATCATGACGGACCACCAACCCTTACAGTGGCTCCTATCCATAAAGTCTCCCACGGGTCGACTAGCTCGCTGGGCTCTCGCTCTACAAGCTTACGACATAACGTACAAATATACACCAGGGAAAGTCAACGTAGTAGCAGACACATTGTCACGACCACCTTGTCCCCACCCACAGGAGGGAGAATGCATGGCGTGCATGATATCTATCAACATTCCAACACGATCTGGTCTCGACATCAGAAATGAGCAGCGTCGAGACCCTGAATTAAAAAAAATTATCGACTGCCTCGAGCAACCAGGGTCTTCTCAGATAGATTTCGCGTGCTGGACAAACAGAGGCTACCTAATGTCAAACGGAGTCCTATACCGGTACGCCCCAGAATCCGACAGCGAGGAAGCACAACAAGTAATCCCAGCACATGAACGAGACGCCATATTAAAAGAATATCATGACGCTCCAACAGCAGGTCACTACGGTGAAGAGAAACTTTCCAGCGGATTGCCACTCGATACTACTGGACAGGCATGAGAAAGCAAATCGCCAACCACGTAAAGACCTGTCTCGAATGTCAGAGGTTTAAGGCCAACAACCAAAACCAGCTGGTCTTACACAAACACCAGCCCCATCACAGCGCTTCGAAACCCTGGCCATTGACTTATTTGGCCCACTTCCAGAAGCTCCCACCGGCGAGAAATGGATTCTCATAACGGAAGACACGACATCGAGATCGTCAGATCATCAGAGACATCAGCAAACGCTGAAACATGTGCACAGACACTCATAAGCGAAATTTTCCTAAGGTATGGCACACCGAGAAGTATCCGCAGCGACAACGGCACGCAGTTCGTTAGTGGAGTAATGCAGCACATCACACACTGCTTAGATATCCATCAAAGCCTAACACCAGCGTACCATCCACAGTCAAACCCCGTAGAACGCAAAACAGAGATCTGAAACCTCAACTGGCAATACTGGTACAGCGCTCCCATGACAGTTGGCCAGAAAAATTACCCGCAATACGGTTTGCAATCAATACAGCCCAGTGTCGAAGCACAGGCTACACGGCCGCCTACTTAACTTTTGGAAGAGAGTTAAGAACCACGGACGACGTAACAAGAGACCAAAGGGCGATAATCGAAAGGGACACATTCGTACCAACCATAACTCCTTATCTACTGAGGATCACTGACATCCCTCAGGAAGGCAAGGGAAAACAACGAAGCAGCCCAAGATAGGGCAAAAGTCACAAGAGACCAAGGAAGACGCGACACTCCAGCATACCTACCAGGCGACGCAGTATGGGTCAACACTCACCTCCTTAGCAACGCAGCTAAAAAGACTACAGCAAAATTCGAACCACGAAGAGACGGTCCATACAGAATATTAACCCAAATATCGCCTACAACGTATGAAGTTGCAGCACACGAAAACCCAACAATACCGTTGGGAAAATACCATACTTCAATGCTGACACCTTACAAGGGAGAAGAAAACAATCTTCCCCAGGCAACACGTCCCATACGGCGAAGAGGCAGACCCCTAAAAAACACACTCTTCTGAACCCTACGTCGGGACGCCTATCAGGTTCAGAGGGGAGTCTGTAGTACAACAATAACGGTAAACGGAAACACGTGGCAGCACGGGTAAGCACCACGACAACGCCACAACTTCGCAAGTTGTGGGCAACTGGATACAAGCAAATAACTTGGAGCTGTTACCCTGGCCAGCAAAAGCCCAGATTTTAACATTATCGAAAATGTTTGGGCTCGAATACTTGCTGTTATCCGAAGACAACAAGGGCCAAATTTTATACCAGTAAACCGTAATGCACTAATTGCAGCCATTGATACCGCATGGGAAACGATTAATATTAATTATATTGATACCTTGATAGCGTCAATGAGCAGACGCCTCCAAGAATGTATCAATAATAATGGAGGTCACACCCATTATTGATTTCTTATATTTATTTATATAGTAATACCTTTTATTTAAAAAAAAGTTTTCATTTAATTTTAAACTATAACTTGGTATCTTAATTATAATTATGTAATAAATTCTTGTCAAAAAACTAAATATATACGTTGACAATAAGAATTGCCTTAGTTTTTATTTTCACTTTTTATATTAACTACAGAAAAAATGAAACGTCATAAAATATACATTTTGTAAGGACTAAATATTATGAATAGAGAGTTTAATGATTTTTTTAATAACTTACAATAATTAGTAGGTTAGATTTATTTAAAAATAAGTAATAATCAGTCAACCCAAATAACCATGTTTAGTTTTTGATTTAATTTAAAAGTTATTGCTTGTAGACGTTTTTTAAATCAAAATTATTTCTAATTTTATTTTGTAAACATTTCCTAAACAAAATTTTGATTCGATAATTAATCGAGCTATGGTGTTTAATTAGCGATACCTTCAAATATATTCTTTAAAGAAAAAATTAAGTAAGCAACGTAAATTACCTATTTTCTAAAACGTGCTTAGTGTAATGATTCATTCTACAGTCCTTCTATAAGAAAACCCCTGCTGAGACTACCTGCTGTTAGAATTGTAAATGATACCCTTAAGCCCGCTTCACAATGTGCAAACTTTTGTTTACAGAAATTGTGGTGTCCAAGTTTTAAATTTCATGAGTGTACATATAACTTAGGTATTAGTTTTAAAAACTCTGAAAATAATTTGGTGGGTTTTGACAACGCCGATTGGGGTGGAGATGATACCGAAAGAAAGTCTTATACAGGTTATGCATTTAAGTTAGGTGATTGTTTAGTATCATGGGAGTCACGGAAACAGAGGTGCGTAGCACAGTCAACTACAGAGGCAGAATACGTCGCCTTATCTGAGGCAACCAAAGAAGCGATATTTTGAAAAAATTTAATTAATCAAATCATAGGGCTAGATGAGCCAGTAAAAATATTTAATGATAATCAAGGTGCAATAAAACTAGTTAAAAACCCTGTTCACCATAAAAGAACAAAGCACATTGATATCAGGTATCACTATGTTAGAAACTGTTTTGAGGATCACAGCATCATTTTGGCTTATATGCCAAGTTCAGAGATACCGGCAGATGTATTGACTAAGCCTTTAGGTAAAATATGTCACTCAAACTGTATTTTAAGTTTCAATATGTCATCTGACAAATGTAACTCTTCAGAGGGAGTATTATAAATATGTAATCATTATGTTAAAATAAAGAGGGAGTGTTGGAATATTATTTCAACATGATGTTTAATACTTTTTTTAAGTTTGGCAACGTGTAGGGTAGAGTGGGGAAATACCGGCCAGGGAGGTAATACCGGCCTCGGCTTAGTTTTTTTTCAGAACAATCTGACAATGTCGCTTGCGGGTAGATTCGGTTGATAGTAGGCTGCATAACCAGTAAACCGAATGGTGGTGGCCTGTGTTGACGTTCAGTGAAGTTATAACGTTGTTTTTAAAATCATCCATGTGGCTATAGCGAGTGTACTTCTTAGAAGGTATGTATCATATAGCAAGTTATTTAGGAAATTATCACAACATTAACGGCCATCTCTTTATGAACCGCCCTGATCAAATATAGGCCCCAAAAGCTATGAAGTCGTTGCTTATTTGTGCAGTAGGATGTCCAAACATATGATGCATTTGAGGGTAATGGCGGCCACGCAGCCGCGGGCAATTGCGGCCTGGCCGTCATTACCTTCATTTCTCAAGAGGAATCCTCAAATCACCTTAAGAAAACCCGAGGCTACCAGTCTCAATCGCATAACCGCATTCAATAAAAAATGAAGTCACCATATTCTACGAAAATTTGAACACACTTATGGAGAAATACAACTTTCTACCAGTAAGAATATATTCAATGCCGATGAAACCGGCATCACAACCGTCCAACGCCCTAATAAAATTTATGCACAAAAAGGACAAAAAGGGTGGGATAATAGCAACTAGTTGGGAACGAGGAAAACAACAACAGTCCGTGTGCGCTTTTAGTGCATCTGGAATCTATGTACCGCCTCTCCTCATCTATGCCTCGAAAAGGATGAGCCCTCAGTTGAAAAGAAATGTGCCGCCAGGAGCAGCCTACACTTGTTCGGGCAACGACTGGATCAATAAAAATGTGTTCATAGAGTGGCTGCAGCATTTCCGGGACTTTGTAAAATCCTCTAAAGATGATCCTGTTCTTCTAGTATTGGACAACCATGTTAGCCACTGCACATTTAGCCTCTTACAACTATTGTAAAGGCAGAAGGCATAATTTTACTTACAATATCTCCTCATACTTCTCATCGAATCCAACCCTTAGATGTAACTTTTTATGCATCATTAAAAGGCGGCTTACAATTCTGAGTGCGACAAATATTTGAGAAGTAGCGGTGGACAGAAAATCAACCCCAAATGAAGTAGCTGAATTTTTCAACAGAGCTTTTGGCCGGGTTCAAATCCAGAAAAAGCTATAAAAGGATTCCAGGTAACGGGAATTTCCCCATAAATCCAGACGTCTTTTCTGAAGATGATTTTAGACCTGCTAAAAATCTAAGGGCAATTAGAGAAACAACCCCAGAGCCCACAAAAGAAAATGCACAAACGGATGAAAATAATACATCACTCGATCAAGCAGGAAGCAGCACTCAGAAATTTTTACCTCAACTCCTATGAAAGAAATCTTGGAAGAAAAACAAAAGCAAAAGACCAGAGACAAGAAGTAAAAAGAATCAAAGGCTAAAACAGTCAAAAGAAAGGTTTTGGCAGGAGATGGATTGGTAAGTGGTGAAAAGCTGTTGAGCCACCAGAAATGAAAAGAAAAATCCTTTGCGCGAGACGTCACAAAGAACGAAAAAGAGTGTCCGATATGAACTTCAAAACGAAGAAGACATAAGTGAGAGTGCATCCGAAAACGAAACTCCAATAAATGAAGATATTTGTGTTTTTTGTGGCGAATTCGGTAAAAACAAGGAACTGTGGCTACAATGTAATATTTGTGGGGGGTGTGCTCATAAGGCAAAAATTCAACAGTTAGGGCATAAAATAGTTATACCTATAAAATTTCGAATAGGGATTTTAAAAGAATTACATCTTTCGCATGCTGGAATTATGTCAGATCATTTGTATGGTAGCCAAAAATAGATTCAAAATTAAAAATGTTTGTGAAATCGTTTACTATTTGCGATGAAAGTAGATCAGATCCTACAAAAGCAGAGGTAGTTGATGCTTATAGTGAATGCCAGAGGGAGTTGAAATGCCTTCTACTTCTGCTATAAATACTATAGACAAGTTAAGATTAATTTTTGCTACATTTGGAATACCAGATCAAATAGTGCCTGATAATGGAATAATATAATCAAGCATTCTCTATCCCCTCCATACCATCCCGCTAGTAATGGTTTCGCAGAGAACTGCATAAAATCTGTGAAGACAGCACAACATTAGGCCAAATTACATCACAAAGCAAAACGATTTAGATATTGTTAAACAGGGTAGGAATAAAACGTTTATTGTGTGGTGGATGTTTACATTAGAGATTATAGAGATCAAAATAAAAACACAATGTGTAGGCGTAGAGTGTGAGTTGGCAGTAACTTGTAAGCTAAATTGAGTTGATAGCAATGGAAGCATAAATAAATCAGCTTTATAGATAGTTTTCTCAAATGGACGTCAAAGTTCAAGATTGTTGTCTAAGCTAAATGTTTCGGCTGTCAAATAAGATGTGGCGCTGTAAAGAAAAACTTGACAGTGCTCCCTCATATGTCTGATGATTCTGAAATGATTTATTTATGTTCATGTTTAGTCACAATGCAGTTTAGGCTTAGTATCAGTATATTTTATTACGGGAAAAAATGTAAGTTTTTGATTATAATATAATTATGACGATTACTAAGAAAATCTTATTTTTAAGCATCATGGGTTGTGTAAATGCTTTTTGAAGGATATAACGTCAGTAAGGCGTGGTTTCCAAATTCAAACATGACCCGATTTCTGGAGTTCTAACAGAGAAAAACTATAGATCCTAATGAAGTCTATTGTTCGAAATATGCTTGTCTTCTCCATTTTATCGAACATATTTGTTGTTGTATATTTTGTAGATTGACTGATTTATTTAGTAATCATATGTACAAATTTTAGTTCCACTTATTTCTATACAACTATTTTAATTTAAAAAATTACTACATTCGTTATTATTAATGTTTTTATGTGATATGTGAATTATTATATAATCCTCTCCGGAGTGCTTTTTAGCAATGACAATTTGAAAATTGTTCCCATAAAATCTAAACTTCCATTGAAATGTACCCGAACTTTGATAAAATGAAACATATATTTTGAGAAACAAAGAGTGTGTAATAAATATTTCTAATATTAGATGGCGCTAAAAGAACTAAGTAGATACATTTTTTTTATTTTACTTTCGCTGTCAAAATATAGAGAGCGCTCCATTTAATTAAAAATGTCAAAGTACGGTAGATCTTTTTAATTTGTGAATGGAAGGTTTTCCGTTGCTCGAGACACAGCCAATTTCTTCTGTCATGATTATTATTTTTATGTACGTTTTAATTGTAACATGTTTTAATGTTTTGATCCTGACATTTAAGTTTATAAATGTAATGTTCATAGATACACGGCGCCTTTAGAAAAGCTCCTTTTTAGCAAACGGAATAAACTTCAGCGCCACAAGTGGTTGCAGGGTAAAGTAAAGCGCGGTTAATGTAAAATTATAAGCATAAGTTTTAATTTTTTTTACTTGAACTGACAATGGATTTATTAGAATATTCACATTATAAAACATTTCGTTTAATTGTTTAATAACAAATAGTTTTTTGATACCGCAAAATCCTCTGCGCTTGTACATACGTCATTACGCATGCGCAGGTAAAAAAACTCTATTTGAAGATTATTCTAATAAATCTATTGCCAGTTCAAAATAAAAAAAGTTAAACTTTTAATTATGTCTCTTCACCGATGGAAATTGTACGCTGTTCTTGAAAATAATAATACAACTAAAAAGATTCGGATTTGAACCTCTCGTATGTTTTGAAATATTAATAAATTTTTTTAAATATTTTTATATGTTTGGTTAAATTTTAGAAATTATTACGCAAAACGTTTTCTAGTACACTTTGTTAAGTGTTCTGAAATATCCTAAAAACACTTTGGGGACATATAAATCGGACTTTTCAAATTAAACTGAATTCTTCAGATTTTCCGGGACACACGGTATATTCAAGTAGAGAGGCTTTACAGCACAGAAGTGGGATTTCGTATCGATTTCGTTCGATCAAATAGATTTGGCGATCGACAATATATTTTAAGATTCCACGAATTTAAATTACAAGATGGTCACCCGGTAACGAATTTTCAACAACTGACGAAGAAACCCAACCGGTGACAAAATCTTTACAAATGGGAGTAGACGCTATAATCCAAGCAACTGTAATAGCTATTCTTTCATTTGACGATAATTCAAGACCAAATACCGTTACTAACTCCATTTCAAACAAAGAAGCGTGTACATTAATACCCGACTTCACCCGTAATTTTAAGAATATTGATGCCGAATCGTGGGTGTTGCGAGCTGATAAGATCCAAGACTTGTACGCAATCGACGACGCAAGAATGTACATGATTGCAGTTTTAAAATTTAAAAACGCCGCTTTAAAATGGTATCATTCAAAAGTCGAGCATTTAGCTATGCCTTGGAGAAGTTTAAAAATGTCATTAAAATGTATGTTTTTAAGTAAGCCCGACAAAGTTACGTTAATGAAGCACTTGCATGGAAGAAAAGTGAAAGGTTTGCAGATTATTATTGCGACAAAGTCCTGTTAGGCAATCACGCTGGTATTTCCGAACAAGATTTAATCGATTATATTATTGACGGCTTCGATAACTCAGTATTGCAATCCCAGGCTCGAATGCAATGCTTTGTCGGGTTGCTTCCGGGACGACCTCTCGAAGGCATCAAGAGCCAGAGACGGACAACAAACTACAAAGAACTGCTGTTACCCCTACGATCATCTCAAAGTAGCAAGGCTCCACATGACGCGGTCTCTCTATTAGAAACCACCTTACAAAGTCCCCGATCGACCACCTCTAGCTCCTGCAAGCATCGGGTTCCGGTCTCCGCCATTTGGTTGAAAAGGGTGGCCGACCATGGAGGACCATAACACAAACACTGTTCGAGGCAAACAAAACGAATTTCGGGGAGTATTAGAGCATATTGAAAACTACGCAAAGTAGTCTCCTCGCGATCTAGCCTTCTACGCCACTGTGATTAGTTCTAGCGTTAAAAACGGCAGAGAGGTTGTTCCGCGTCTCGCTCTACATGAAACTATGTGAGATCTTTGGTAGGAAGCGAGTCGGCAAAAAGAAGATCCAAAGTCATACTCGTAAATATAAGAAAGGGCAGAATAAGAGCCATGCAGTCCGCCACAAATACACCACTCTGTTCGGTACATAATCAGCGGAGAATGCGGTACCCATCTTTGAACCGCCCCACGCTGAGTTTTTTTAATTTTTATGTTTTTAGGCTTAAAAGTAATTGCAGTTAAAAAATCAAAAACAACGAAAACATGGTTACTGTAGAACAGTGTACATACTTTAACACTTAAGGGGTAGTGAACTACTGGAACATTTACATAAGGCAATATTATTTGCCAAGTCCGATTTTAAAACAAATATCTTGAAAATTAAGTGAACTCAAAGGCTTTGTAAATATGACTGTTCAAACACTGACAGTAGTGTATCCCAAATTTCTTTAGCATCGGAGACAGAACAATTTCGAGGCAGAAGGTGTCGTGAGATCTTCTAAGTCTAGTGCTAAGGGGTCCGACGGGATAGGGTTGTCGGTTTTGAAAGGTGAGCACATGCTGCGAAGCTCAAACTATTTTATTTAACATCATGCTGTTTTTCGGCATTGTTCTCCGGAAGTTGAAGGAGAACCGGACTATACTTTATAGCAACAGTGAGATCTCCAATGTTGATAATTGGAAGCCTAAACGATCTCCTCTGTACTGTAATTCTACAGGAAGCCGATTAACTAAGCTGTTTACCGCACACCGTTTCCTGGTTTGTCCTTAATTTTTCCCTTGTTTGGCGCTAGCATGATTACTTTTGTTCAACAGTTCACGTCGCTAATATATTTATACATACCCCTTAGAATATGTTCATCTTTAAGGATCTGATTAAAAAATTATTTATATAAAGCAATAATGTATATTTAAAAAAAGAAATACATAAAAATCATCAGCAATGTACTTTCTTAACGTATATTTTCTACTACACATGACACATAATGAAACCAGGTTGATGATATAAAACCCGCATTAAGCTTTCTACCGTTAAACTGGGGTGGCTTTAGGGTAGCCAGGTGACTTTGTGACACAAAATATCTGGTGCGAAAATACGCTAAATTAAGCATTTTTGCACGTTTAGCGGTATTTTTGGGGGGAACACTTTGTGACAGACACATTTTTATAGGATTACCGTTTAGGAGGTGAATTTGTGACAGTCCCAATATGAATAATAATATGGGTTAGATTAGTAGCCCAATGACGAAGCTTTGTAATGTATCAGTTGTTTTATTTTTATAAAACAGAATTTTGTAATCGACAAAAACTGCTAAATCTGTCGCAAAGCCACCCCAGTTTTCGGTAATACACCATGAGAATTAATATTATATTCAATATTTATCAGTTTTTCATATACGTCATAAAGATTCCAATCATCGTCGTCGCAGCCGAATTTATCTAGTGTTTTCATCTTCCTCTACTCGATTGATTGTAGAACACATCCAGCTTATGTGGTCGCATTAACTCCAGACGATAATTAATTATATCTTTCAGGTCAAACATGCAATCGACATCCCATTGTTTAGAACACGCGTTAAAGTGATTGTATTTACGAAGCCATTATCACTCCAACCCACTAAATCTGGATAATATTCCATACTGTAGAAAATTTTTAATTCACGAGATACGTACGAGGTTTTATTTATACATTCAATAAGATCGTCACATCGTTGACAACTACAAGCTTTTGTCTATACTCCTCGCCAACCGTGTTGCGGAAAAAGTCATTCATCAGATGATGATGGAGTTCCATTAGCGTCTTCCATTCATCGATGGTAAGCACACATTGTTTTTTTTCCCGATCGTTGTAATGCACTTAGTACGGGTCACTAATGTTACATACACCATTATATTCAGGACCCTTCCAAATTATAATTACAGGTGTAAGCTGTAGACAAGTACTGTATTCGACTTCTATGCTAGGGTATTCAGTGAAAGCGTGCAAAATTAAACAGGGCATAGGGGATGCTCTACTGCACAATTTGAGGTAGGGAACCTGGGGTCTGATAATTCAGCTTAAAAAGATATATGGAAGTAACTTCTCTATCAGATTGTCTGTCTGTCAGGTTGTAGCTGCCTGCGATGTAATTCGAAACACACCAGGGATATTTGTACGGGTGCGGCAGAATCTTGTACGCCGATGTCAAGCTTCCATTGAGGTTGGTGGCCGTCACTTTGCGCAACTCTTGTAAGTTACGTTAACTGTATCAATGATGGTATTTGTAAGTTAACTGTAACTAATGTAAATAAAAAAAGTTGACCGTAATGTGATAGACAAGTTTAGTCCCATATCTCTTTAAGTTGAATTATCAGACCCCAGGTTCCCTACCTCAAATTGTTCAGTAGAGCATCCCCTATGCCCTGTTTAATTTTTGCACGCTTTCACTGAAACACCCTGTATAATGTGACGTACAATTTCACCGATTTGTAGATGGCTCCACCGTCGATTTTCAGCGAGTTTGTGCATGCGTCTGGAAGTCATTGTGATTTGTTGTGACAATGACTAAGTGCGAATACGTGAATTGCAAAAACAATATGAAGAAGAACAGAGACAAGTTTTTTTTTAATTTCCAATAAAAGATGTACACCGCGCCAGCGAGTGACAAAAAAATTGTGGGAACATTGTTATTGCTCTTGTAGATATTGACACTTTAGGAAATAAGTTAATTTGTGAAGAATATTTTTTAAGGTCAGACATAATTATAAACAATAAAAGAAAACAATTACATAAAAATGCAGTGCCGGCAAAATTCAAGAAAGCAGGTACTTATTGAGCAAATTAATATTATTTTTATTTACCTACTAGAATAGTTTTGTGTATTAACTCAATTAGTTGAGTGCACATTTTTTATTGTGCACGTGCAAGTTACTTATCTTGCTATAAGAACGAACGTCTTTGGAAATTGCTGAGTCTGATTCTTGAATCATTTACGAATGTAGACACCCATGTTGCATTTATGCGATGCACTAACATAATGAATGATTACAGTATTATTCGTTCATGGCAGCAGTTTGCAAATTAACAGTTTGTGATCGAGGATGAAGGGGCATCCTTTGCTTGTGGAAGATGTAGTTACGAAAAAATATTAAGGCTTGCGTATCTTTTCAAGTTTATAATCAACGCCTGGACCTTCAAACAGTTTACCATTCACCATAAATAAACCCAATTACATTATTGATATATCACCAGCGGATGGGCGAAGGGACGGTGCAGAGGCGGCGATAGGTAATTATCGGCCATCATACATATGAAGCCAGCCGACAATCATACTAACACCATCACTATTCTAATTACAAATCAGTTTTATGCATATTTACATCACCACCCCAAGGACAGCTGATTAGACATTACTTGCACAATCAGAACCAAACAACACACCTCTGGAGGAGGACTTCTGATTCATAGGGTGAAGTCTCGAGAGCGCCATCTTAGAAGTACAGAGGTCGTGGAAGGGTAACGCACCTGAAGTCTACATAGTCTAGTAAAAAATGTACCGAGAGATGCGTTTCAATCGGCTCAATACATCTACTACTCTTCATTACACAAAAATTGCAATTTGATTAGAACAGATTCTAAATTAATTTCGATTATTGATCACCGGAAGTAGTAAATGGAGCAATTTAAAGTTTGCGTTCTCCTCAGTTTAGAACCATATGATAAATAATTAAAAATAGTGATCCATCAAATATTTAAATTCCTTACCTAACTTTTTTTTAACAGTCTTATACTAGATTTCATAAAAAGTTTCATAAACTATATATAAATACTATACACAAAAATGTTTTTTTAAGAACGATTCAATATCCCCAATAGTTGAAAAAAGTTCAATTAACATACTTTGAATGCCAGGAAACGCCGAAACTGAAGTATTCATAAACGTTTGAGATTTCGTTGTACTAAGTTGTTCCCTTATTAAAGTGTCGTGAAAACTCAACCTAAAATAACGACGTTAAATAAATAATAAAGGTAATGAAAGCCTTACATTTTCATCAAAATCAAAGCAATCAGATTCCATTCAACGGGTTGAAACACAACACTGTGGGGTTGCAGAGCAAACGTTTTCACAAGTACTTCTAGTTGTTTTAACACCAACATCCAAGATATGTCTAAATTGTCAGATAATACTTTCATTCTGTAACAACGAACAGTTTAAACTTTTTTTCATTAAAAAGCTCACAGACTTACGAGTTTTTAATACTACTCAAAAAAACATTTTGTCGAATAAAGTTTGGAGAATCGCCAACCGGAATTATATCAGACTCTTCTTTTCCATCAACTTCATAAGAACTTCCGCCGTAGAATGATCGAACTTTAATGTTGATGTCTTTATTCTCCTTTTTGATCTGCTTGTAGCTAGGAACCGGCTTCAACTGTTTATCTAATGTTCGTCCAAGCTTGTTATCTACACAATCCAACAAACTTAACTTATTACAAAGTTGAAACAATTCTTTTTTTTGAATTAACGAAACCTGTGACATTTGCGATAAATCTAATCGAGTTAGAACTACTTTAATTTTCTCATCACCGAATAAAAACATGTACGTCTCTGGAGTGAGCCATTCAAGAACGTATTGCTTAATCAGTTGAATTTTATTCTTTCGTTTTACTTTAGCGCCTTTTTGCAGTTTATTGTTAATTAATTTTGATTTATCTTCAATTTCTTTAGCTTGAGGCTTCTCCTCGGGTAATTTTGAGTTCTCTTTTACTAATATGTTTGTGGTAGTTTTCGGAACTTCAGATTCTTTTGGTTTTTCGTCAGTTAATTCTTGTAACGCAACTTCCACAAAGGAATAAGCTGAATCAAAAGGTATTTGATCCTTTTCAGTAACCAAGTCAGAAGTTAAATCTTCACCACGAATTCCTCTGAAACAGAATATTTTTAGTGAAGATTATTGTTTAGCCATTACAATTCGTACCGATCAATGACGGGTAAAATGGTGTACTTCGGAAATTCATTGGAATTTCGTAGCCATAAAGGACTATCGTCAACTTGTTTCTCTATATGAATGCTTGCCTTATAACAGTAATCGCTGCAGAATTTCTGTAAATAAATGGTATTTATGCTTGCTGAACCTTGTTGTTTTGAAATACCTTCCGATTTGTTACATCGTACACTTTATTATTTTTTGAGTCAATTGCATATTGCTTTTTAGACAATGATGGTATTTTCTTGTCACACATACAATATCCACATAATCTTGTTATACTCCGTTCTTCAACTACATCAGCGTAATAAGATCGATTAAGATGGTTAATCTGTAATATCAATAGAAAAATAGAATAAATGAGCAATTAGGTGTCTGGTGGTCTTATACAGATTGTACCGTAAGTAATGGACCATTACTCTCCTGAGCCTAAAGTTTGCAATTTGTTTTTCGAATAATTTTAAATTTTCTGAAATTAATTTTTCGGGTAATATTGAGATGACGTTTTTGACCTCTGTTGGTCCCCATCTCTGAAAAATGAGGGGATATGTTAAGAGTGAAACGCGCGTCAGCCTCCCAAATATGCTGCCTGCCGCTTTACGGCTGATATCTAGGACGACGTTTGAACGTCGAAAAAGATACCTCAAAATCAAAAATTTTACTTATCTGACTTATCGTCCAAAAGAGCCAGACTCGCGAGTTAAAATAGTTTAAAGTTTTCTCTTTCGAATAAAAAAAATCGTGTCTCTAGCTAGAGCCGTTTCGAAGATATCAATCGTAAACCGACAGCCCGCGTATTTCCGAGGCTTGATAGGCGTTCCGGCCCAGAATACCCCATCCCTTTTCAGGGATGGAAACCAACAAAGGTCAAAAACGCCATCTACGCATCAATATTACCCTAAAAATAAATCGGATAAAAAACAGAGATAAGGGAGAGTGGAGAAAGCCCAGTCTCTCGATTTATTAAAGAATAAAATTATGTTTTTTTGTTAGAGCAGTATTCTGTAATTACTATACAAATTTACCAGGTTAATTCAATTTTTTAATTTTTTTAGAATAATGAATAATTATAGTAGTAACATCTACAGGTACAAGTACAAAAATTTCTTGGGAATTATAGAAACTAAATTTTTAGAGTTATGAGAAAATTAGCACTTTAAAAATTCAGAAAATTCATTTTTATAATTCCCAAGATTTTATCTACTGATTAAAAAAACTTTCTGAAACGCCCTGAAGCTTTAAGGCAAACCTCAGCAAAATGATATTAACATATTGGATAATTTTGTACAATTTTTGTCGGTGCACACTACTAATAGCATTTGACAAATATTAAAAAGAAAAAGAGAATGAGTTAATTAAAGAAATTAATAACACATGTATGGGACAATGTTTGTTTTGCACAAAATTTATAATTTTTTGTAAATAAATTTAAAACTGTTTCATCATTCTGTTTTTTATTCTTTATTAGAGAAAAATATCCGGTTTAAAATATACAATATTTCTTAAGTGGATTAATTCCATTATTCGACACTATTTTTTGCTTGGGTGATATGAATATCGATCTTTTCTTGTTTGAAACAATCCCTACAAAAGAATATCTTTCCGTGCTAGAAGAATTTGGTTTAGTACAATTAATCCAGAAACTATACTAGAATAGCGACAAAAGTATATTATCAAAAAATCAGTCTGGATTTCGACCAGGTTTTAGTTGCACAAATGCGTTATTGAATATAGTAGATGACATTATCAGTGCCAACGATCAAAAATAAAATCACTGCTCTAGTTCTATTAGACTTTTCTAAAGCTTTTGACACCATAAATCACAATATACTGATATCCATCTTACATCACTATGGATTTGATAATATCTCCATTCGTTGTTACTAACTAGTTATTTGTCCAATCGTCAGCAGTGTGTAACATCAAGAAGAAATACTTGTAAACGGTGCAATATCTTAAATGGAGTACCTCAAGGTTCTATATTGAGTCCACTGTTGTATATTATCTACACTGCAAACTATGTGATGTGCTGAATTATTCTAACTTCCATCAGTATGCTGATGATACTCAAATATATCTATCTTTTTTTTATCCCAAAGATGCATTGCAGGCTTGTAAATCTTTAAACGAGGACTTAAGCGGCTTATCTTCCTATACTGGTATTCATTCCTTAAAAATTAATCCTGTCAAATCAAAATTCATGCTCTTCGGAAATGCTCAAATAATTGAAACTTTAATCCCATCTTTTACATTAAAAATACAAAATGAAATTATACCTTACACAGAACTTACAAAAAATCTGGGCATGGTCTTAGACAATAAATTGCGTTTTTCCAAACATGTTAATATGTGCATACGACAGTCTTACGTCACTCTTAAATTATTATACTCGCATAAACACTTATTAAATAAAAAAATTAAAAAATTGCTATGCGACAGTCTTGTTTTATCACGCTTTAATTATGGTGATGTCGTTTATGGTCCCTGCCTTATCAATTCATCCAAAGAAAAATACAAGTACTGCAAAATGCTTTGTCTTCGTTTTATTATGGCATCAGACGTCGTGAACACATCACTCCTAAAAACTAAAAGAAACAGGCTGGATAAATATGGAAAAGAGAACGCTATCTGAATGCATGCGTGTTCTGTCATAAACTCATGATCACTAACAAATCTCCATATCTTTCAAATAAAATTAAATATCAAACAGACGTGCATAACCTAAATCTGATACACAGAGGACTCATAGACGTACTTTCCTTGAAAACGAATTTTTACAAACACTCTTTCACTTACAATATTTACCTTATTTATAATAATCTCCTAGTGTCTGTAAAAACTCTAAGCATTCCTACTTTTAAAAACCCAGGTGACTCAGATTCTAAATAAATAAAACTAACTATTAAGTAATTTATTTCAGGTTAGTGATATGTAATATATTTTAATATAAAAACTTAAATCATACTCTTACATATGCTTACTTAACTTATCTTATTTACTGCTTTATTATCTATTCCTTTTCTCATACTCATTTCAATTTACTTATTAATTACAAGTTACACTCATCGATCAGTGGTGGTAAGGAAGAACAGAGGTTCTGTACGGAACCACCTGATTACAATCACTTTTTCAAAAAAAAATTTAATTTTCCCCTCTGAATAATGTAAATGTAATTACTTGGAAATAAATTGAATTATTATTATTATTACATGTAATAATATTTGATTTATGGAGAATGAAACGGTTCAAAGCAGTCTACGTAAGTCCAACATTGCATTTTTTGCACATAGTGCGAATGATGGACTTGCATGAATTGTTGGCACATCTTCTTTTTTTCTACTCATGAGTATGTTGGATGAAGTGTTTCATTCCATCAAACCTAATATTGTGGGAGACGCGACAATTTGCTGATGATTCTATTGACACTGCTGGACGTCCCGATCCCTTTAAAACTGTACCGTATTTCAACGAATACACTGTAGCTACTTCTCTCTTATAATCTAATTGTGGTATCCTTTTTTCTGGATTTATTATAAAGTATCCAGCTGTTCTGCATGGCCACATCCAACAGCCAGGTGAATAAAGGCCAGTACCACTTCTTACCCCTGTTGCCTAAACGGTAACACCCCAGATTCTGATCCATCTGATCGGTACCACCCATAAAGGTGTTATATTTTCCTATTAACTTTGGCCGAGTAACTATTACATTGCGTTTGTATTTTTGAGAGAATCTTTTGACTTGGCCACCCACTTGCATACCACAGGAAGATGAAATCATTGTCACCACTGCATTATCCATCCAGCAGAAAGAGAATTGCTATGAAACAGCGAATCTCATCAGAAGTTTTGAGGTCAGCACAAGTTAAAAATAACGCATATCTTCTGCTCTCATATACCAAGTGTTGAATGATTTCGCTGTCTATAAATTGTTCAAAAATGTCAATAATTGGAAATGGGAAAGGAAGGACACATTCAACATCAAAGTCCGCATTATTCTCCCATATAGGTTTGAAGTTAGACTTTTGATTGCGTCGATCGTTCAAACAATCACTATTTTCTTTAGGCTTGCTACAACTCGACTCTCCTTGCACACCCTGATCATTTGCTAACCGAATTTCCGCTGGAACCCGTAGTTGGCGAGAAGATAAATTGTCCATCAGCCTATAAGTTGAAACAATGTGATGGTGTGAATCAAAAAAGTAATATCAAAATTTATTTCTTATCCCCTGTTATCCTTGTCTGCAGAGTCTCCATCTGTATCTACATGAAGTTCAGGTGGTTCGATATCACAATGAAGGTCATCGTGTACTATTTCATGCTAAGCGCTTCTTCGCGTGAGGCCACCCCTTGTAAGAAAGCATTTCTGATTTATTATAACTTACGGAGCTCAAGTGCCTAGCGTTGCAGCTTGGCAACACACAACTACACGTGCGTATAGCACGTGCTCAGGTAAATACATTCATCTACAGTTTTGCTAAGGAGTAGTTCTATACAGGGTCTTTCATTAATCAGTACAGAAAATGAAACTGGAGATTCCTTGCAAAATTTAAAGGGGGTTTAACATAAAAAAATTTCCTTAAAGCCTCCCTGAAGAGTTACAGCCCCTTAAAGATGTGTAAAAATTCACATTAATCGATTTTTTTCTGAAATGACTTGAAATAAAAAAGAAATCTAAACATTCAAATACTACTACCAAGAAGCCTCCATAATTTCATAATTTTATTCACCCTTGTTCTCTGCAAGGGGGTGAGTCTTACTACCCCTTAGAGTTTTTTACCAGAACTTTTAACTAATTTTTTTCAATTTTAAAATTCAGATTTTGGAGGGCCAATTCAATTAAAACTTTTTGTCTCTTAAAAATTTCACGTAAACTCAATACTTTTTCACCAAAAAAATAAATTAAGCGAACTTGCAGAATTTTTAATTAATAAGTTGCGTATGCAAGTTTGACATAAATAACAATATTATTATTAACTATCATTTTTAATTTAAATTAACAATATTATTTCAGAGAGTGTTCAAAATGGGCACCATTTTCTTGAATACAGGCTCTTATTCTTTTGAACAAATTTCCGTTAACGCTACCTAGCATTGCTACAGATTGTCTAACTCTTCAGGGGAGGCTTTAAGGAAATTTTTTTATGTTAAACCCCTTTAAATTTTGCAAGGAATCTCCAGTTTCATTTTCTGTACTGATTAATGAAACACCCTGTATAATGCTAACAAGTACTGTATATGTAAAAATTCAAAAGCATTTTGAAAAGAATGAAAAAGAACTTACACGAAACGAATATACATTTTTTTCACGTCACAAAATTTACAATATTTCAATCCACTACACAACACAAAGTTATAACTCGAACTGCATGGGATTCTCAGGATATTTTCACTGGTTCCTTACCCATAAATAAAAGCCACATCCACTCTCCTACAATGCGAACTGTCCAACCAGGGGCAGTTTATATCATTAGAAGTTTGCCGTTGTCGCACGGCAACGCACGGCGCTAATGGGTTAAGTTAGTAGCCTGCAATTCTGTGTATAAATCGTAGCGATCGCTGCAATTTTGTGTGTTGTTGTAACCTACAGATTCTCGTAGGTATTTACTTTTTCTTGTAAATCCTTACAGACAAACCTTAAAACATTTGACAGAGCTACAGAATTGCAAATAATACCGATCTCTATAATATTTTGCTACAATCAAATCATAAGATACGATCTTACGATTTCTAAGTATAGAATTGCAGTAAGTTTCTGGTTTATTTGCAAATTAAAAATGCATCCTTTACGCAGATCAGCCTGTATAAAGTGAGCCCCAGCTTAAACTGCTTTTTGAAGATATTGTTAAAACAATTACTATCACGATCGAGATTGTCATATCTCCGACTGAGACTGAAAAACATCTTTGCAATAAATCGTTTTCTGTAGTTAGGTTCAATATCCAAGACGACTGGATTGTCAAAATCAAAAGTAGCTATGTATATCCTTGTTGATAAAGTGAGATTCATGAGTTGCGCACCTTGTAGTTTAAATTATCCGTCTTGTTGTGCGACGTTTAGTCGGGTTTGTGACGATTGTACTGTGTGTACGCTAACCGTTTTTTTATATTTAATATTCGTTATTTAAGCCATTAAACATTTCACTCCTGCGCTACATATTATTGCTTGTGTAGCAATTCCAATTCAACAGGTTATTGGCCCAGACAACGTAAGTGATTAAGATTAAATTATTTTCAATAGTCGAATTGAAAAAAGCGTGTTCAAAATGGCTGACAAAATCGATATTAGTATAATAAACAAATTTAACGGCAAAATTATCCTCAGTGGAAATTTCAACTAAAATGTGCTCTTCGTGCCAAAGGTGTGTACGAAGTTGCAAGTCGTAATAAAGAGAAACCCACTCAAGCAAGTCAATTGGAAACATGGAATAAACAGGATGCCATCGCCATGTTTGTTTTAACTTCGTTAATGGAGCTTGCTCAGATAACATTAATTGAAAACTCCTCAAGCGCAAAAGAAATTTTAGACAAGTTGGACAGTATCTATGCGCAGAAAACGGAAAATGCAAAGGAAGTCCGAACCATCTAAAACTGAAGGAAACTTTTCTGCATTTACTTCAGAGACAAAACCTTCGCATGCATGATATTTGGATAATGGATAGTGGAGCATCAGCACACATGACATACCGTCATGAATATTTTAGTTCATTAGAAGAATGCGACAATGAATTTAGTGTATCGCTGGGAAATAGTAATAATCTCCAAGTAAAAGGAAAAGATACAATAGATATACTTTAGTATATTAATAGAGAATGGGTTAATCTCAATTATTACTGATGTCTTGTATGTTCCTGACCTACGTAAAAACTTGTTTTCCGAAGGTGTAGTAGCTAAAAAGGGTATGAAGATCGTAAAAGAAGGTGAACATGCATATGTGTACGACAACGATCAGTTGGTTGCATATGCTCAGCGAGGTTTAAATAATTTATATCACCTTAAATTTAAAACGATTTGTGCAGAATAATCTTATGTTGCAGAAAAAAGTAGACCAGTTGTCTTTATGGCACAAAAACTTGGACATGTGAACATAAAAGTGTAATGAACTTAGTGTCAACGGGCCAAATCACAAACATTAAAATCAATGAAACAAATAACCTTTTTGTGAATCGTGTTTATATGGAAAACAGCACAAGCTCAAAATTTGGAGAAGTAAAACATAATACCGAACCAGGAAAAGTAATTTATAGTGATCTGTGTGGTCCAATGTCTGTAACTTCAATTGGCGATGCTAATTACTTTGTTTTATTCAAAGACGATTCCTCCAGTTATCGTGTAATCTCATTTATAAAACATAAAGTGGACGTTTTGGATTCATTTAAAATGTTTGTGAGTTTATGTAAAAAACAAATTTAATCGTCTGTTAAAATTCTACATGTGGATCATGGTACACAGAATTTATAAAACAAAGACTTTTCGTGGATTTTATTATATGTATCAAAATGGAATTCAATTAGAAAAGACAGCTCCATACACACCAGAACAGAATGGTAAAGCAGAACGTGAAATGCGTACACACAATGGAAAGTGGCCGCTCAATGTTGTAACGACAGAGTATTTACCTAAGGACCTGTGGGTCAAGCCGGGTCAACACTGCCGTATATGTATTGAATCGACCACAAACAGCAAGAATACAAAAATTACACCCTATGAAATTTGGACAGGCAAAGTCTCCTATTTTAAGCCACCTTAAAATATTTGGTTGCACAGCATATGCCCACGTACCTAATCAGAAGAGGACAGTTGGATGCGAAAAGTAAAAATATGTATTTGTTATTATGATGGTAATTCAACAAATTACCGGCTGCTTGATGCCAACACAAGAAAAAATTACTGTTTCTAGAGATGTAGTGTTTGAAGAAAATGTCAAATCAGTTATTCATAAAAATAATACATTAAGAATTGAATTTAGATTTAAATGAAGAGATATGCAAAATAATATTGAGCAACGAGGAGTAGAATGAGGCAGAAACGCCTACTAGTACATATCAACTCAGACAACGCGGAAATAATTCAACAACCGAAAAAGGTATGATGATTATGAACTTAACTTTCATGTAAACTTTGTTGAAGCTGACGTACCAACAACATATGAAGAGGCAATGTCGAGTAGTCGTGCAGAAAATGGAAGGAGTCGATTGATGAAGAATTAGAAGTTTCGCAAGAACCAAACATGGGAACTAGTACCAAATCGAAGATCAAAATGTAATCGACAGCAAATGGGTATTTAAAGTTAAACGTGGATCAAATGGAAATATTACTTCAGATATAAATCAAGATTGTGTGCAAAGGGCTTCGCCAATACAAGGAATTGATTACAATGAAACTTTTTCACCAACCATTAGATATGACTCGATAAGAGTATTATTAGCCGTAGCACTCAGAACAATTATGATATAGTGCAATTTGATATTAAAAACCGCATTCTAATGGGAACCTGCAGTGGCTGAGTATGTATATGTCTGCCCTAACGGAGTTAATATAAAGACAGTATTTAGTTTGGAAACTAAAGAAGTCACTTTATGACTTAAGCAGGCACCTAATTGCTGGAATAAAACATTCGATAATTTTTGAAAAACAATTGGTTTTGTGCAGGTAAAGCGGACAAGTGTGTTTATAAAGGGCAGTTCAGTAATTGTAAAATTTTGTTAGCATTGTTTGTAGATGATGTGGCTACTTATAAGTAAAGACAAAGATACATTAAATTGGGTTCTGCAAAATTGAGAGACAAATTTGAAATAACCATTAGCGAATTAAGTAGGTTTACAAATAGATCGAGACATGGAAAGAAAGTCAATCAGTCATTCACCAATCAAATTATATTAAAACAATTAATTCAACGGTTTCAACTAAATGATGCAAAAATCAGTACATGTTCCAGCTGATCCCAGTCTGGAATGGAGTCCAATAAAGTGAAAACTGAAATTGACAGAATCCCATACTGAAAGCAGTGGGAGCGCTGATGTTCACTACAATTGTGGGAGTAGACCAGATATTATGTTCGCAGTTGGAATTGTAAGTAGATTTTTAAATGACTAAAATTTTTCATACTGGAATGTTATGGAACAATAATTAGATATTTAAAAGGCCTCAATCAACTATGGTATTGAATACAAAATGGAACGAATAAAGTCTGACTTAATAGGTTATACAGATTCCGATTTCGCAACGATCCAGACACTCAAAATCGACATCTGGATACATTTTCAAGATGAATGGGGAGCAGTTACTTGGTCAAGTCAACGACAACAACTGTAACGCTTATCAACCGCAGAGGCTGAATATGTAGGAGCAGCAACGTAACAAAAAAGCAGTTGCTAAGACAAATCTCAAAGACATCGAGAAGCAAGAGAAGGTGCAGTCTTATTGTATGTAGACAACCAAAGTGCCATAAAAATTAGTGCAAAATCCAACGCATCACAAGCGCATCTAAATATATTATTACACCACTTCAGACGCGGAAAATGATGAAGATGGTGTCATCGATGTAGTGTATCTTCGCACAGAAGATCAAATTGCGGACATCATGACCAAATCGTTACAGCAAGGAACGTTTTAACAAATTAAGAAGACTATGCGGGTTAAAATGGTTGACAAAACAAAAATTTAATTGCTTTTTTATTATTTTTTTCTTGTTTTTATATAAGTATACTCATTTCTGTATTTTATTGTATGTGTGTTAAAGGTTTGCAATCAGTGGGAGTGTTGATAAAGTAGATTCAGCGAGATTGCGCACCTTCTATGTAGTTTAAGAATTATCCGTCTTGTTGAACGACGTTTAGTCGGGTTTGTAGACGTTGTACTGTGTGTACGCTAACCGTTTTTTTTTATATTTAATATTCGTTATTTAAGCTTCATTAAACATTTCACACCTGGCGTTACTTATTACTGCTTGTGTAGCAACTCCAATTCAACAGTCCTTCCTTGAAGTGATACTGGATAATCCCATATCGTCGATTTTTTTTGAACAATTATATTTGTGCGAGTTTCGTCTCGTTTAAGCGGACATATACCTTGCGACAATTGGATATATTGTAATTTGTACACTAATCCAGCTTTATACTACGTCTCAGTGTGGTGCATCAAAGTTATATTTTTTCTTAGTGGAACACTATGTATGTTATTGCGTTTATTGATTGCCCGTAAAAATAAGATATACTATCATAAAAGTTCTTATACCTAAATTCAGAGTATTCTGAGTTACGTCGACTTTTCTTAAAATACAGACTATTAAAAACTTCAATACCTTCTAATCCAACAAATCATAACAAATTTACTCTTACGTCTAAATAGTTGGATATTAGATGAATGTATTCCACGATTAAATATTAAACTTCTCTTCACAGGGTGTTCAGAATTTTCAGGTTACTATTATATCATTCAATATGTAATATGAGCCTTATTTTAAATGGAACATCCTGCATTTTATTAATTCATAAAGTCAACAAAAAGTCCTCTTCTGAATGGTTTAAGGGTATCTTATGCCTAAAGTTTACAGTTTGTTTGTAAAAACAAATGAACAAACATCAAACGAGATAATTGTGTAATCTGCGGGTATCTTATATTATTGGATTTTGGTTGTTAGTTCCAATGAATTTTTTATGTTAAAATCAAATAAGTACATTAAATTATTCATTATTTGATTGTTGAATTTTTGACAATTTATATGGTGGGAGAACTTACACATGATTCATTATAGGCCTGATTGTTTTTATGCGTCTTTATTAATCCATAAAACCTGGGGGGTTACTTTAGACCAGTTTTTTAATTCTATAAAATGTATGTTGCCATTATCGAATAGCCATTGTCATTTGGTAAAAGAGATACTGCATCACACTTACATAAGTTTACGCATCAACAACAAATTATGCGGATGAAGAAGTGGATCTATTCTATGATGAAGACAGTGACCATCGCGGAACACACAAAACACAGTCCACTGTTCTGTTCGGAGATTTCATGGCAATAATAGGGTATTAAGAGCGAGACCATGGATGTGAAGGCAGGAATAATAGGGGAGAGAGAATGCCAGGATTCCTGTTTCAGAACAATATGTTTGAGATGAACAGTTTCTTCTGTAAAAAGCAAAACAGAACAAAAAAATAAAATTGATTTTATAATAACTGGCTAGAAAACAGATAGCGTTAAAGACGTACTGGTACTAATGTTCGACATTGGAAGTGACCGCAAGAATTGCTAGGAGCAAAATGCGATAGTGATGTTGCTGCATTAGTTGGGTGATGTAGCTGAACTGGAGAACTATAGACTATCGATAAAAACGAGTGTTTTAAGATGAAATAATTAACAGATGGTGAGGGATCAATAAAGCGAGAGTAAAAGGATAACATACGCTAGCAGATTACAAAATAAGAGACGGTCGACCTCCAACGAAGCGAAGTAATAAGCGCGGTCACAGACCTGGATAATCGGAGCCAAGGGCAAAACAACAATTGATTTTTTGATAATTGAATTAAAAAATTGATACTCATTAAAAGATTAATTAAACTGGAAAGAATAAATTTGCTTTAAGGGGGTAGGATAAAAGTAAGAGAAGAAACTATAAAAAGAACGGCAAGAAGGGGGGAACAACCTCCGAGGAGCTCTTATCCGGGTAGACCCCTATCGCGCAGTATATATAAAAAGGTCTCCAAAGTAAATTTAGTACAGAAATAATATATTCGTAGGAACAGGAAAATGGGGGAGCCAAGATAATGACCGAAAACATTAAGGAAAGTAGAGAGAGTAGCGACAAAATAACGAAGAAAAAAACAATTACAAGAATTACTAGAAAACCGGGAAAAATAATAGGATAAAATCAGCAAGATACAAGAAACGGTCAACCAACAAGAAATAAGTATACACACTATGGATAAAGCCAAAAAAGAAAAATTTAGTGTGTAGTGAAGTAGATGAGGATCTAAAGAAAACAACCCAGAAAGCACTAAAAAAATTTTACAACTCATCAATAAACTAGAAAGTAACTTATACGCAGAAACAGGGATTAGAAAGAGTAACAAGATTACGGGAATACAAAGAATAGAAAACAAAACCAGCTGGTATATATAAAATTGGAAATACTTTTAAAAATGAGAATAAGCTAAAAGCAACAAAGATATGGCCAAGCAATGACTTAACATCAAAAGAACAAGAAGAAAGAAAACTCATCGCAAAACACTTAAAGACCGCCAAGGAAGATGGAGTACAAAACCAAAAAAATCTGGAGAAAGAAAAAATAATAATGGGGCCATACGAAGAATATGGAATAGGACTAAAGACAAATGAAAAACCGGAAGAAATAATAGGGATGAAAAGGAACAAAATATAGCAACGAATAAAGTAACATACATAAAATTACCGTAACAAGAAAGCAAGAAAACAAGAAAAAGGAATAGATCTACGGATGAGGAAGCAAGCGCCGCTAAAGAAGCAATCCCAAACAAGACATGAGAGTTGAGTAATGAAAATCAAAATAAAGCGAACGAAGAACTTAATAAAATATTTAGGAAATATCACCAAACGGAACAAAAAACAAAACGTGCTCAAAACTTATTAGAAAGACTTCTGAAACTGAATGGGTCAGACGATGATTTGAAGGCAAAAAAGAACACCTAGAGAAGATATAGGAAATAATAAAATTAAAAAACTAAAAATAACAAAACCAAAGTAAGTAATAACTAAATAACCTGAAAACATAAACGGATATACGCAGAAGAGAAGGCAGAAAAATAGAAACTCTCAAACATGGAACAAAATAAAGTAAATATAAAGACAGAAAAGAGTAAACATAAAATAAGAATAGGGTTAAGGAAGATACACACACAGGAAAATAGGATAATATAGGAATGAATGAAATACCAATACATTAGTAGGCAAGGAGATAGGATTAGTAGAGAAGATGAAAGAAAATACAAATATTAGGAATAAGTGAAACAAAGAGAAAATTATTTATTTATTTAATGGGAAGGAGAAATGAGGATCACAAACAGCAATTATTTTAGAGTAGAGATAGAAAAGAGAGGAAGTGAAAGGGTGGGAACAATAATGACAGAAGAAATCAGAAAATTCACCTCAATCAACTCCAGGAATCGTGGTCGTCTCAATGAACCTAAGACTAACAACTAATACAAATATACGCACCGACAGAAGGTACGCCAATGTAAGAGGTGGAGGGGTTGTATAAAATCGCTGCAAGAAGTCTTAGATGAAACAAGAGAAAACAGAGACAGGAATAATAATAGGAAATTGGAATACAAGAGTAGTGGAAAGACATCAACAGGGGTTTAGGTTGCATGGGAAATTGAGTTGAGCAAACAATAAAAAAAAATGAAGCAAGAATGATAGAATTCTGCCAAAGTACTGATAATAATAGAGAATACAATATGAAAAACAAAAAGAAGTAGAAGATTCATAGCAGATGAACGAAATGTGGGGAGCGTAATAGATTATATAGTTCATGCATAAAGCATCGGTGAAGCAATACAAAACATAGGGACAAGAAAAGAAACAGAAACAGGCACAAATCATAGATTAGTGATGCACAACTTATGCCAGAAATAAAAAAAATCTGAGAAAAAGAATACACTAAAATAGCAGCATACAAGTTGAACGGGAGAGTATGAAGAAGTGTCCAGCAGATTATTCAGCAACCTAAGAATGGAGGGAGAAGAGGATGTGCTAGAGACCAGGTGGAAAAATCTTCATGAAACAAACCTAAAGGCAGCGGAAGAAGTAAAAGTGATTAATACTAAACACAGCTGATGGCACGGAAGTAACATGTTCATAGAAATACGTGTTAAATTATTTCAAGTTACTTTATAATAGAGTGTTAAAGTAGGTGTCATTTTTACTGATAATTAGCTATATCTTCTAAAATATTCCGTACAGGGTGGGCAAATTCCGACGTTTGTATAGGGTATGTAGGTAACCATAAGAGATAGAGAAAAATGGATGTCGGTGTCTCGATCTGTTTTTTCATCGGTGAAAACTAGAATCGGCTATCGTCTTTTCTTTTCGAGTTACAGCAAAAGATCGATTTTTCTATAATTATATAAATTTAACAAAAATAGACTTATGAGGTTGTCTTTCTGGATAACGATTGAAGTATATTTCTAATGCAATAATAATATATATAAAATATGAGTTTTGACTAAATTTAACTATGATTGACCCCGCATGACATATATCGTCGTAAAGAGAAAAGAACTCTATCAAAATAAATCTATTAAAGATTAAATTCTATTAAAGAAAAAAATATTTTATAACTCGTAAACAAATGTAGATATTTAAAATCCGTCAACGCCATTCAATTCCTCTCAAAAAGTGTCTAAAGAAGGTATTACTAGTCGTTTTCTAAATTAATAAACAACTGGGATATATACACTTTTCAAAATATAGAAAAATCGATCTTTTCGTTGTAACTCGAAAACAAAAGACTATATCCGATTCTAGTTTTCACCAATGAGTTTCTCTCGAAAAAACAGATCGAAACACCTACATCCATTTTTCTATCTCTTATGATTACCGAGATACCCTATACAAACGTCGAAATTTGCCCACCCTGTACATATATATTGACATGCTATATTTTTTTTAAAGATCTTTTCAAACCTTAAAGAAAATATAGTGTTTCATTTAAAAAAAATTAACTTTATGCTGCCACGACTCTTTGGAATACCCTGTATAATCGAAAATATTTTTAAAATGTGGACTGTTAAGAAAACTAAAGACAGAACTGCGTGCGCATCTTTTTGAAAATCAAGGGTGAAACTGCTTACCATGTTTTACCGGCCATTCAATAATAGTCCGTCTAGAGTACCGATTAACATCAAACATGTAGCGCGTATTAAATTCTAAGATGAAATTAATAAATGTAGTGAAGATAAATGCAAAATAGTGTAAATATACAAAGCAAACGAATTACGGAAGTTTTAATAACAAAGAAAGTCAACACAACACAAAAAATTAGCAAAAGAAAATATAAACAGAACCAGCAATTGCTACCTAGCAATTAACGATGTCAACATGCTCTTAGTAACCGTACTAAATGTGACAAATTTTGAAAGTTACATCTTTAATTAACTAAGTTATCCTCCGATGTTAGAAGTTTGCACTCCCCTGTATATATTAAGAACTGCAATACACAACAAGATAGAAGAAGGAAAACAACTATATATAATATTTATAGCCGGTAAAAGCTGCCTTCGGCACAGTAAAAAAGGGGACTATGGGGCATATTAGAGCAGTTGGAAGTCCCACATCAGTTAAGGTGAGTTGGGAAGGGCTAATTGGCGTGTTTCTGTATCGTGAGATGTCACTCTGCGTTTAATAGTTTACAACCATTGTTTACGTTTGTTATTTGTGTAAAACGATATCGTGTTTTGTGATAAAATTTTGTTTTGATAACTAGCATAATTCATTATGAAAAATAGGTTTGGTAAGAGCTATATTGGAAATTAACGTTTACACTTAAACTTGTCGGCAACAGGTCACGCCACTCTCGACGACATATAAAATTTACATTTTTGGAAATATTTTTAAACTGGTTATTGTTAATTGTCCGTACAATAATGTAAATTTTGTGGAATTTTATTTCTTTTTATAATCCTAATGTACTCAACAAAGTTAAAATATTAACCTTTTTCATGCAAAACACGTTTTTTGTACAAATTATTGTATTCAAAACTTGTGTTCAATTTGACTAAAGTCACATAACATCAAAATAGTTATTTATGTAACAAGGACAAAAAAAGTGCACTTTTATGTACGAGACTGAATTTTGCTGGCCGAGGCGTTAGCCGAGGCAATCAAACAGGCGAGGTTATTGCAGCACTTTTTCCGAGGTACATATTATTTTTTTTTTTCCGTTGACCTTAAATTACTCACTTTATTTATTTACTGTTTACTGAAAACAAAATGTTTAGTAATTTTAAACAAAAAATTTTGCTGTTTGTTCTGATTTTATCTATACTTAATGTTCACTTCACCGTTCAGTATTGTAACATTTGTGTCAAAATTTATTAAAGGAAATAAAAGCTTCCTTCGAATATTGTACCGATAAAGCATTTGTTTACAACAATCATGATAATTTTATAAGAGCACTTGATTATGATAGGTATTAGGTAAAAACATGTACTTTTTTTATAATTTATTAAAAATAATAAAAAATTCTTCACATTTAGGCAGTGTTATTTTTACTATATTTAAAAATGTAGTTATAGTTGGAAGCTCAAACCTCAAAATTAATGCACTTCTTAATTGTTTATGATCAAAGACAAATGAAGTTTCTCCTATTAAAACACATTAAAGTCGTATTCTTACTAATTGACATATAATAGTTATAAGACTGAGTTTGTACCGTGGGTCAGACTTATAATCATTTTATATTCAATAAACAATATTGCCTCGACCCGTAAGAAAGTATGCAAACGTGTAGTTTTTTGATTCACCCGAAAATGTTTCAAAATGTAATAATTTTCTTCAGCTTATTGAAAACTGTGATATTCAACCTTGTTTTTGTGTACGAATAAATCTTGAACCCAGTAACGTTGATGGCTTATATGGATTCTATTTTTGTTTTTTTCCCGCGATAAAATCAATATTCAAAATGATTTTTCATTGCAAGTAATTACTGTTCTTTGTGTTTTCCATTAGCATTATTACTTATTTACATCAATCAAATACAGTAATAGAAAGGTACCCATAATTAACTTCACTTCTACTCAAAGTTTTTGTATTTTTATGATCGTGAAAATGTTGTATCGGAACTCCGCTTTGTAACAAATGTTACCTAATAAACATTGTCTAAAGCAATCTCAAGTCGTATGAATTCTGTCTTACCTATGGCAATGAATAACATTAAAGAAGTCAAGTGTTACATATTGAAAACAATGTATCGAAAGTATTGTGAGATTACAACCAGGCTCTTCTATATGCTTCTCGCATCACTGTAGAAACTATAAACAATTTATTAATATCATTTCAAAGCACTTAAAATCATTTACTTGTAATTTGAACAACAAATTGTTTTTGTTCAAAGTTGTGTGGGATTGAGAAATTGAGGTTATAAATGGAAGTAAAACAAACAATATTCTGCAGTATCTAAAATGTTTCAGTATGTACCTAAAGTACTGTAATATCCTATGTAGTCACTAAATTCATCCTTTCTTAAAAAATGGGTTTTCATACTGGTTACTTCGACTTTATTTAATTTGACATAAAATAATCATTGACATTGACAGATGTTTGGTGGACGAAAAGTGTTTGCGGACGAAAAGTATTACAGTTAAAAGTGTTACTTTATGATTATTCAGGGAGTACGTAAACTCAATTTTATAATCGAGGTCGGACGAAAATATGTTTTCCGTTAACTTAATTTTTTAAAGATTTTTGATCTTGTTTTTCACACAAAAAATAAAATATACAATTTTTCGCAGTTTTTCTCAAATATTTCAAAATCCGCAAGTTCAAAATAAGTTTTTTTTAATCTGACGTTTAGATGCACATTAAAAACGTATACTCCAAATTTGAAAAAATTAAACTATAAATAAATATTCCCAAGAGCCGTACAGTGTAACCTTAATAGGAATAATAAGAAGCGCAATCAACACAGTAAAAGGCAAAGTACGAATAGCCGGCATAAATCAGAAATATTCGAGATAAAGAGAGCATAAAACAGTGGAGGATAGCTATTCACTTTACGTTTGAAGTGATAATCGACAAAATAATGAAAGCAATCAACCAAAACAGAGCTAAAGACAGTAGTGGAATTTAAAACCTTGAGCCAGTAACAATAAACAATATAACTGAGGTGAAACAAAAATCCACAACGTTATAACAGTACCGACAGTCACATCCGGCGTGAAAAAACTGGACTCTACTATAAAGCACACAAAGAAACTAAACGCAATGGAAATGAAACATACAGGAATAACCAAATGAAAGTATATAAGAAACGAAAAATAAGAGAAACCGCAAAGCAACCACCGATAATGCAAGGGTTAGAAAGAAAACACTTAAAATTGGTTTGGTCACTTAACGAGAATGGGAGAAGAGCACTGGGTAAAAAAATAATGGAAATTGGGAAGCGAAAGAGAGGAAGAAGGGGAAGGCCAACAAAGAGCTGGATAGAGCAAATCGAAGAAATACAGATAACAAAAGAGAAATCCCTCACCGAGATGAAGAAATTAACAACAAACAGGAAACAGGAATTACCGGCTACGAAAAGACTGGACACACAATCTGACGAGTGAAAGGCCATAAAAAAAAGGCGAAAGAAGAAGATACAAAAAGGCAGTAATGACTGGAAAATTACAGGAAAAACACCAAACACATACCTAAAGGCAGAGGAGTTAGGCAAGGGAACACAGTGAATATGACAGATGGGCAGAATCTAACAAACTTGCGCTTTGCGGACGACGTAATTTTAATGTCAGATAATCCACAAGATATTTCAATAATGTTAAAAGAACTTCAAGACGTATGCAAGGGAATAAGCTGGGTAACAACAGCTATAAAACAAAATTTATGACTAACTTAGTGCCTAGTGCAACTGAGAGGCAAACCGCTGAGCCATAATTTCAGGCACTACTTCCTTTAAATAGAATACTTCCATATTTCCTAGGAAGTAGACATGGGTTTTCTGCACTTCTTAGTACTTTTTACTTCCTCGGTACTTCCTTTACCTGTAGTGCGCTGTACTTCCTAGACACTTCCTGTACTTCCCCTTGCACTTCCTTTGCTCATTTGATACTTACCTGATACTTCATCTACTTTGGATAGTAGGTTTTCCAAAAATAAATTTTAGAGTATACACATCATCTTACATCTACTTTATTCAATGCATATGAGAACATCAGATGGATTAAACAAAAACCACAAACATGTCAACTTCAATAGAAAGAAAGACACAATTTGGTCAAACTAAAATACGATAATAATCATCCCTCGAGCAAGAGTAGTCGCCCCTTCCAAAATCTGGCGGTTTCATTATTTTTGGAAGTCATTACTTGTATCTTCGTATGTTTCCATTGTAGTTGTAGTGAAGGTTTGGGGAATACAGGGTGTTCTACAAATAATGTCCTTAGTCATCAAGTTTATCATTACAAGTAAAGTATATGACAGTTACGTAAATTGAAAGGGGGGGGGGGGGAGGGGGGTGATTCAGCTAACCCGTTCATTAGAAGTTTATGGACTCCCGTTGAAATATTTGTTTAAAAATTTGGAATAGGGATTGCTCAAAAGTTCTATTTAATTAAAATATTTCAGCTCTTCTAGCACTTCCGGTTACACCGGAAGTGGCTACCAACTTTCTTATTTTAAATGGAATGATATATTTTTTTGTATATTTGGATTCTACGCTAAAATCTGAGTTACTTTCATGTAGCACAACCTATATGAAAAATCAATAGTTTTTGAGATATTCTCATTTTTTGAGAAAAATTGGTTTTGTAGTATTGTTTTCAAACGCTTGTCAATGATTGAAAAGAAAGTTATAGTAACAAAATTTGGGCTATACTTAGGAGGACTGTTAAGTTTTTAAATGATGTGTAATTTGACATCTCATTATTTACAGGGTGTTCAAAATGTTTGGCTAAATCTGACTAACTTCAACTGCCCAAAAGTCAATTTTTTTAAATGGAACACCCTGTATCTTGTTGCTCTATGTGATGGAGAATTAAGTGGTCTTTCAATCTTCATAAGGGTTCCTATACCTATCTGTTACCATTTTCCTGCTATCGATGTATTTACATTCGACACACAATATTTCTCTATTTTATTAAATAATTTCTGACTAGTGGCCTGTGGAAATTAAAACAATGTGCCTTATTTATCAAACTTGTAAACGTCGACGTGACACATTATACACGATATGGAAATCCACCAAGAATATTCGAATGAAGACATACTAAATTTATTTTTTATTCATGGAGAATGTTACAAGATTATTGAAAGAACTTGCCTTTGCTTAACGAGAGATATCTACATTTATGGCCTCTAAATAAAATTACATTGCAAAAAATAGAAGCAAATTAATTTAATTATTAATTTAGCAACTGTTCGATATGCCGTCCGTGGTTTTCTAAGCACAATAAAACTCTTCTGTTAACTTCAGCTATTGTGGGATTTTTGAACCATTTGCACATCTACTTCAGCGAAGGCAGTTCGAACCCGATGTACTAAGTCATCTCTGTTATGGACTGGCCTTGAATAGACTTTTAGTCTTGACATACCCCCATAAAAAAAATTCAGGGTGTTAGGTCAGGTGATCTGGGAGGCCATAGAGATGGACCATTGCGTCCAAACCAACGATCTTCGAACATATGGGATAATTCTTGATAAACCTCATGGGTTGAATGGGCTGAGCACCATCCATTTGGTACCAACATGAATTTAGAAAATTTAGGGTAAATTTTCCAAAAAATTGAAAAACTCCTCTAAGCATTTCTAAATATTTGCGAGAATTTAAATTTTTCGTCATACACTTCAAAACAAACACGATTATCCATAATTAAACAAAAAACATTAAAACTAAATGTGTCTTGAAAGTTACCTTCGCGCACCATCCGAGGATTTTGTTCTGCCCAATAATAACAATTTTTCCTATTAATGATTCCTTCTATACTGAATTTTGACTCATCGGTCCAAATAATTTTTTCAAAAAATTTGGGTCTTCCTGCGTTTTCAATAAAATGCTTTCACAAAAATGCTACACGACGTATTTCGTCACCTGGGCAGAAAGCTTGTAGTTTTATAATAGAAAAACATCCATTTTACGTTGTGCCAAAATTCTTCTGTATCGACAGAGTAGGGCAGTCCCAAATCTTTATACGCATCTGATCGATGCATGTGGATTTGCATTAAAATATGCCAATACATTTAATTTGTCTTCATCACCGGTGACTACCTTGGAGCGTGTTCTAGTACATTGAATTCCAAATTGTTTAAAATTTGCATTCTATTCTCTTAAACGTAGTTTCATTTAGAGGTCGCAAGTGTGGATATCTCTCGTAAAACAAACGGCAAGTTCTTTCAATAATTTTGTAACATTCTCCATGAATAAAAATAGTAGATTATTTTACTAGGAGTTAAACAATATAATTGTTGAGTTTTAAAAGTTTGCTGGCGAGGCGTCAGCCGAGACAGCAAATTAAGCAAAACAATTACACTTTTTTAACTCCAAGTGAAATATATTATGTTTTCTTCAAGCGTTTATTGCTAGTTTTTATGTGTTATTTTCAAATTTTCGAGATTCTCGAGTGTTATAGTGACGTTTTATTCTACGACGAATGAAGTTGGTACTTTACTGTTACATTCATAATATGACATAACCGAGGTACCAACCTCTAAATAGTTGTGAAAACAAAATAACTGTTTTGCTTTTAATGTCTAGACAGTAAAAAAAGTTTTTAGCGTCTGCCAGTAGTTCAATAATATGACGTTTTATTGTCGCTTGAAGAAAAATAAATTTAGTATGTCTTCATTCGAATATTCTTGGTGGATTTCCATATCGTGTATAATGTGTCACGTCGACGTTTACAAGTTTAATAAATAAGGCACATTGTTTAGAATTTCCACAGGCCACTAGTCAGAAATTATTTAATAAAATAGAGAATATTGTGTGTCGAATGTAAATACATCGATAGCAGGAAAATGGTAATAGATAGGTATAGGGAAGCATTGTGAAGATTGAAAGACCACTTTATTCTCCATCACATAGATAGAGCAACAAGATACAGGGTGTTCCATTTAAAAAATTAGACTTTTGGGCAGTTGAAGTTAGTCAGATTTAGCCAAACATTTTGAACACCCTGTAAATAATAAGATGTCAAATTACACATCATTTAAAAAATTTAACAGTCTTCCTAAGTATAGCCCAAATTTTGTTACTGTAACTTTTTTTCAATCATTGACAAGCTGTTTGAAAACAATACTACAAAACTAATTTTTCTCAAAAAAATGAGAATATCTCAAAACTATTGATTTTTCTATAGGTTGTGCTACATGAAAGTAACTCAGATTTTAGCGTAGAATCCAAATATTCAAAAAATATATCATTCCATTTAAAAATAAGAAAGTTGGTAGCCACTTCCGGAAGTGCTAGGAACAGCTGAAATACTTTAATTAAATAGAACTTTTCGAACAATCTTCTATGTAAAATATTTCAGGAGGTAATAGTATGAACCAAAATAAGTAGAAAAGTCTTAATAAACATGGGTCCGCAAAGTAACGGTTGCGGAGATATTGACCACTATTCGTTTATCAAACATTTTATTTTATTAGGAATAAACCAACAAAGGAAGATTTCAAGAAACAAAAACAAAGTTACAGAAGATGTTCAAAATGTCCTCCGTCCATTTCCAAGCAGGCACGACATCTTCGTGTCAACGATATTCGCACTCTTTCGAAAACACCCTCCTTGGTTTGGATTTCTTGACACTTTTGAGTAATCCGTAGCTGCAGGTCTTCCAGCTATTTAGAGAGTACCATACACTAATGTCTTCAAATATCCACAAACAAAGAAATCTAGAGGGTTCAGATCAGGCGATCTTGGAGGCCATAAAACAGGTCTCGCTCTTCCTACCCATCTATGTGGAAAAGTTTGGTGTAAATGCTCTCTAACGGCCATGGAAAATGAGCTGGAGCACCATCATGCTGGAACCACATTTGTTGCCTCTGATTCAAAGGAATGTCTTCCAAAAACTCATAGTGTGTTCTGCAGAAATTTGAGGTAAGCAGCGCCTGTTAATCGGTTTGGTAAAACAACAGGACCTAGAAACTTGTCACCTACAATACCCATCCAAATGTTTAATGAAAAACGTGGCTGATGTCCAGATTCTATTAGAGCATGAGGATTTTCGTAGGCCCAAATATGCGTATTGTGAAAATTCTTGTGAACCCAGCCTCATCAGTAAAAAGAATGTTTGCAAGAAAACGATGGTCTTCAGTATCATGACGTAGAAACCAGCGGCAAAAAAAACAAACGTGCTTGATGATCATTTATTGGATTTAAGGCCTGTACTCGTTGCGCATAGTACTGATAAAGCAGTTGTTCGTGAAGGATTCTCCAAACAAGAGACGACTAATTCCTACCTCGGCTGATATTCTCCGCACACTCGTACCTGGATTCTGCTCTACCAGTGCTAGAATTTCTTCTTCTGCTCTAGGAGTGGATACCGACCTTGGTCTTCCGGATAAATGGCACTGTTTGCTCAAGGAACCGGTATCACGCAATCTTTGGTGAATTCTTCCAAACATGCGTTGTGAAGGAATCTGGCGATTTGGATAAGCGTCAACATAAAGTCGTCGGGCTTCGGTGGCGTTCTCCATTAGCACGACCATACATAAAATGCATATCTGTTAATTCTGCGTTAGAGTAACCAGCCATAGCGAAAGAAAACTTATGCACTGAGAACGTACTGTTTATTTCAATAAACAGCAAGCTACGACGTGTTTGCAAAATAACAAAAGATGCGTTACTTTGCAGACCCATGTTTATTAAGACTTTTCTGCTTATTTTGGTTCATACTATTACCTTCTGAAATATTTTACCTCTTTTTTAACACCCTATATAAACACATTTAACATAAATAACAGTTTTATACAACATACACACTTATTATTTTTTATCTGTCATTACAAATCTGTTGTTTTTACCTTGTTGCTCGATACATTATTTTTACAATAATCCCCTTCTCGCAAAAACACTGTAAATCTTTTAAATACAATACAGTTAAATATAAAATAAACCTAAACTTAGAATAATAGTAATATCAACAAAAGATATAAATTAACGTTTCATTTCTAGACCTAATCGTTCACAATTAGTGTAAAATTGAATTCTGTGTAATCCCTTTGTCAATAAATCCATAATTGAAATTTAGTATTTAAATATTCAATAATCATGATTTTTGAATTTATGTATATTTTCACAAACGAAATTATATTTCAATTCCATATGTTTTACTCTTTTATTTCTTTCAGGATTCTTTATGAGTGCAATGCAACCTTGATTATCTTCAAATACTTTAAAATTATGTACGTCCACCTTCATTTCCACTAATAGTTTTCTTAACCATAAACAATCTTGAACTGCCAAGCATAGAGCTTCTATCTCCGCTTCCGTACTAGAACAGAGCAATACAATTCTGCTTCTTGGTAATCCACACTACTGTATTCCCAAATACTTTCATCACATAACCCGACACTGATTTTCTGTCGTTCATATCGCTTAGCCCAATCTGAATTCACATAACAACTAAGTGGTAGTTCATCTTTTCTATCAAATTTTAAATTTACATCTACAGTTCCTACCAAATATTTCAACACTCTTTTTAAACATATCAATACTTCATCCGCGTTTATGTCTTGGTACCTACTGAAATAATTTATACTAAAACTGATGTCCAGTCGCGTTCCTAACATGAGATACATCAAACATATACTGGTATACTCTAGGTATAGAAAGAGATAGAGAGAGAGGTATTAGCCAAGAAAGTTTTCGATGGGTTTATGTTCACGAAGTTAAACTGCGTCAAGCGCACCGAGTTTGAATATACAGGGTGTCTCAGATAAGGGTGGCAATATTTCAAGGGTACATAGAGAAACTCCAGATTAGAGATTTGAGATAATAAATCTATGTCCGGAAATGCGTTGCTTCCGATATACAGGGCCTTGAAAAATTCAAAAATTAATATGTTTTGTCTGTATTTTGAAAACGCGTTGATCGATTTTCTTAAAATTTCCAGAGTATGTCAAGCAAAGTATTGGTCATATTTATGTGCCAATCCGACTCTTCTAAAAATTTCCAGGACCGGACTTTCGGTTTTTCTCACTTAGTTTTAAGAGAAAATGTAGCACGCCACTGGTTTTTCCAAATATTGGAATCATTTTTCACATTCCCAATCAATTTGGAAAAGAAACGCTCTCTTGTTTTTTTCTTCTCCGACGCGTCGTTTCCGCGAAAAAAAATTCATTTGGATGTCTTTCAAAGAGCTCATTATCGAAAAAACTTCAGGTGACAATAAAAACGTAGTGAACAATGAATATTGTCATGGCGACAACGAAAACAAAATTAATACCGCAACTGGCAAGAGGTTTGAGTATCGTTGTCTTCACCTGAACTTCAAAACACTTGACTACCATATTAATTTTTGAATTTTTCAAGGCCCTGTATATCGGAAGCAACGCATTTCCGGACATAGATTTATTATCTCAAATCTCTAATCTGGAGTTTCTCTATGTACCCTTGAAATATTGCCACCCTTATCTGAGACACCTGTATATACGAAGTTTGTCAAAAATATAATCTTACTCAAGAGTAAAAAGTACCTTTACTTTTATAATACAGAAAAAATGTTTATAAAGTAAAGTTATTTAAAATTAATAGTTATATTCAATTATAAATTGACAGCTATTTAGCATAAAAATTAAGATTTGGTGATTATTTACTATTCATTCCGTATTAATTATTCTGACTTGGTACAATTTATAATGTAAAACGTAAATAATCACCAAATCTTAATTTTTATGTTAAATAGCTGTAATTGCATATTTGAATATAACTTTTTAATTTAAACAATCTTACTTCATAAATTTTTTCTGTATTGTAAAAAATAAAGGTACTTTACTCTAAAGTAAGATTAATATTTTTAACAAACCTCGTATACGGCTTAAAATAAGAAATATCTGATGATTGCATTTTAGGTTTTAGATAATGCAGAACTTTTTATAAAGAATAACTTTTTTTCCTAAAACTAATAATAAAAAGTTTCCCATATGAGTTCAACTAAGTAGACACTGTATAAAAATTAAAGATTAGACAGTGAAATGGTTTTGGGGGTCTTAGGTAATACAAAAATGAGCTTGCAGGCTGCATGCCGGATGCTCTAGTATCAGTTGTTTTAAAGCACCTGTAGGCTAAAAAAGCCGGATGTGCATTATTGAGATGAGCTTGCAGGTTACAAGCCGGATGCTCTAGTCTCAGTTAATTGAAGCAACTGCAGGCCAGGCCGGATGTGCTGGATACTATGATCATGGATAAGTAGAGTAATTATAATTTTATAGTTTTTAAGATATTTAGGTAGACACGTACTAGGTAGGTAGGTCAAGAGATATTAGTTTAATCAATTAGGCAATTAGGTAGAAGGGGAGTGTAGAAGTAGGATAAACTTCTTCCTCGCTTGGCAGGGGCCGGAGTGTAAGTCCGCCAAAGACGTATTTCAAAGTAACAGTGGGCAGTAATCTTGCTGTTCTTGTTCCATGTCCCGCAGTACTCGTGTCTCGTAGTACTTTAGTCCAGACGAAGGGTGTGTATGATAAATTTGGAAGTTACCCAGTTGTGCCTCAAATAGGTCAGCAAAGCACATTTACTGTTTATGATTCATTACATCCTGATCATTAAAAGTCGCCCTTTTGAGAAACATAAATAAATAATTAATTTAAAAAAAACAAGTCTAACAATTGCTATTTATAAAGTTTGTGAACGTTTAAATTACACGCATAAGTATTACAGTTCATACTTTTCTGTTCTAATTGTCATCAATTGCATAACTTCTTTTAGAAATATTAACACTTCAGTTTACCGTGGAGTTCTAATCTTTTAAATTTTAACACATTATTTAACTTCTTCAAGAGTACTTGTAACAGCAGGTGAATTGTAGAGCTAGTGAACATTTAATAGTATGTGGAATTTGGTGAAAATGGACTGCTACCAAGTGGTAAAATTATGGCACTATGCCCAATGTACGTGGACTGAGATACCGGAAAATTCTTCGTTGGCGTTAGCTTTATCGTCTAGCCTTCGTATTTGCAAACAAAGATAAAATTCGCCTAAATTTGCATATATTTTCTCGGTTAACCCTTTGTTTCCAGTCCGCCACTGACTATGTCTTCAAACTGAAGCTATATCATTTTTATGTACCTATCGAACTAAAGGCATCCGGGACATTGAAACATGTGGTTGCTACTTTTGAAATGTACCAGGTTGTATGTAATTTAGTAACGCTACCTTATCAAATGAAGCTTAATGAAATGTTACAACAGGTAGGTTATGTTCCTATGCTTAGTTGTATTTTTTATTTCTAAGGAAGCATACTTGCATTCGTCAGCAGCCATAAGGGACTGATATGAAATGTTAATTGAGCTTGAGTATGAAAGAGAGAAGTAATCAAAAACCTGTAAAAACATGTCTAACTATCAACAGGAATTAAAAAATTAAAAAATTAAAACCAGAATGGGTTTACCAATAATTTCCTAGCAAATGGAATTGCTCATGAAAAACAAGAAGTGCAACAATACAAAAGTTGTATTGTAGGATTCCATCTGATTATTTCTTCTTTTTCTCCTGTTCGTGCCAGATGAGGGTTTAATAACAACCCAAACGCGTTCCAATTTATATCTGCTTATAAAAGCTATGAATTCATCACGAGATAAAAGAATTTGAAAGCAAGAAGTGTTATTTTGATGGCATTGATATCCTACATGCTTCTTCCAGAAAAAAAACACGTAGCCCCTGGAAAATGACAATGAAGAAGAAGAACAAACCGTGTTAGAGCAAACAGATCACGACCACATACACACACTAATACAGTTGTCCCCACTTGTGGAAGATGTTGTAAAATATATTTCGGGGGTTTGTTGCATCCAAAGTATACAAAAAAATCAGCTGTGACATTTGTCAGAACCTTTTAATATCTTCAGGTGAAATGTTAACTTTAATAAAGTTAAAAATTGATGACCACATAAATCCTTCGTAATACAAATTTGTTGTGTTACTGAAAAATTGGTACATCAACATAATAACTTAATTTTAACATCAAAATAGACATTGCATTTAATATACTATATGGATTTTCATTATAAGTCGAACTAGTCGAAATACTAGATAGACAATCACAGAATTCATTATGAAGGTAGGAAAATCCCCGAATGTGATGACTATATTAGACAAAAACATCGTAAATTAGTCTTATTTAAAAATCAATAAAATATAGTACTTCTACCAGATTTTCCATGTTTTAGCATTAGAGGTTAATTTAGTAAGGCAACGTTAAAAAATTCCTTACACATTTTATATTCGCGTTTGCGCAGTAAAGCGCAAGCAACATATGCCCATCTCTCTTTCTTGGCTAACACATGATATAAAGGGATTTGATTGCAGCATTTAGTATACCAAAGTATTAAGTATATACATCAAACAACCAATTAACTGTTTAACTGGTTTATTTTTGTCACAATTTACCTTCATCTCAATTTTAATTTTGGGTCAATTTACATTTAACACCATCGGGTGGATAAACATAGATGTCTTCCTTCAGTTCCCCATTCAAGAAAGCTGTTTTCACGTCTAATTGTCTAAAATAATGTTCGTATTTATTTCCTATGGATAATAATGTCCGTATTGTTGATAATTTGGCTACAGGTGAGTATAGTTCATCATAATCAAACGACTCACGTTGAGCAAATCCTCTAACTACCACTCGCGCTTTATATCTATCTTCTAACTTCTCTTCTAATGGCTTTGTTGTAAACACCCATTTTGTATCTAAAATTTCCCTTGATTAGGTGCCTCTACTTCTGTCCAAGTATTATTTTTCTCAATCGATTCTAATTCCTTTTCTATAGCCCATAACCACAATCTTTAATCATTTTTTATTTTTCGGGTACATTTTCAACATAAGACATTGCGTCAAATGCCATTGTACATTTCATAATCATTGGATTTTCAGGTAATTTAATGGTTCTTTATTTTCTCTTCTAACGGTCTCGATTTCAGTTACCTCTTCTCTATTTTCAGTTACTTCAATTTATCGAGCAGATACATTAATTTTACAGTATTATTATTATTACAGTTTGAGTGGCATAGCAAACAGTTTTTGACATCTCCACAGAGCGGGTTCAGATCGGGTGAACAAGGTGGTCACTTAATAGGCATAGCGGGCCGGGCGCCATCTTGCTGGAAATGTAAATATTCTTTTTGCTCTTCCTATATTTAATGATTCACTTTACACCCGCTTCCGCGAGCGTAAAACGACTCTTTTTCGCTCAATTTATTTTTGCGCCCGCATTTTTTACTTTTACGCCCGCATTTACTTTTAGGCCCGCGCATATATCGTTTTAATACCGAGTTGATCCGATAATTTACGATTAATCATAGACCAAATAATAATAAACGGTACGAAATTATGCATGAGAAGTGACATGAGAATCACTACAAATTATTCTTAAAAATAATAAAAATAATAATAATAATGCATTTATTGACAATTAGGACAATTATGAAACATACTTGAAGCATAATAAAAAACGTCGCATTGCCCGATTGAAAATCATATGGGCATTATTTTGCTAGAGCACCATGTATTTATCCAACCGTAACACTACAAAGTTATGAAAACATACCACGATACAGTAATGACCTACGTTTCCAAACAAACCCGATCCTGTATTCCCTATTAAAATTTTTGAAGGGGTGACTACCAATTATTATGTAATTTAGTTTGACCAAATTGGGTCTACACACGCCTAATCACACTTAAAAAGCTGTTGCGGTTATGCTATTGCCATAATTATCTGTAGGTGATTGTAAAAGAATTGGCGGGAAATCTAAATTTAGAATGACTTTTGAACAATTAGTTCATGGTATCTTTATACTTCATTAGTACAGGGTGGGCAAATAAGCGAGGTAAGCGGCTGTATCTCAGAAACTAATGATCGTAGAGAGTTACGGTAAAAAAATTGTATAGGTAAAGTGAGCAAGGGAAAATTCTGGAATTATGTTTAAGTTTTCAAGATCGCCGCCAGTGGGCGTTTCCGCCATCTTGAATTACATAAAGTTACGTTTCTCGCGTTTTTCCCCAATGAATGTAACAAAAAAGTATTTGCGTTTTAGTGTTAACTTAAAGTCAAACATTTTTTGTCAAAACAATGTTTCTCTATCTTTCGAAATAAAGTGTTGGGGGTATTTGAGTGTTGTTTTAAATGAATGCCTGTAACTTTGAAACAGCTTAATGGATTTGGATAAATTTGGTATCATTTCTTGGGCTTTTAGGTTTCTTGTAATTATGACAGTTGTGACTTACACGGCCGCCAATAGAAAGCGTTATTCGATATTATAACCAAAATATTGGATTTTTTCAACAAATTTAAATGCGATGATATGACTTTTTTTAGACCAAATAATAGAAAAATGACCAACCAATAAGCCTGCGCAAACCGCATTTGAATATCTTTTTCCTAACTCAAATTATTAAAAAAAAATACTAAACCAGGAAAATTCATATATACCCATTTAAAAATGCATCGGTTGCTTTCGATTAGAAGGCAAGTAGTAGGCCATGAAAATAAAAAACAACTCCTGTCAAAAATATTCCCAAGTAACGTCAAATTTTTGTCATACGCAGCCTAATACTGTTGATTGCGTATAATTTGAGTACTATTTAATCAAAATGCCTTTCACAAATAATGAAGCCGTTGACATGATTGCGAGTTATTTCGAGTGTTTTTAAAATGCAGCTATAACTGCAAGACAGTACGCGGCACGGTATCCAGATCGCCGTCATTACGGGTGAAGAATGTTTTCGCGCTTGGTACAACGATTACACGATACTGGAAGTTCTCGTCGTCCTCAACGTCGCAGACGTCGCAATGAAAAGACCGAAGAAAACATTATCAATGTCTTGGCTTACATAGAATTTGATAGACATGTAGGAACTAGAACATTGTCTCTAGACTTGGAAATAGTACGAACAACTGTTAGAAATATTTTGAAAGATTATAGGTAAATAATTTTATCTTATTCAGGTATCTTGGCACATACTCTCAAATGCACACACAATCAAGTGTTATTCTGATTATATTATTTTTACGCATATGTTGTTTTGTACTTTTAGACTACATCCTTACCACATAACCTTGCACCAGGCGCTAAATGAACAAGATTTCGGTAATAGATTAAATTATTGTCAATGGATGCTAGGCATGCTTGAGGAAAACAGAAATTTCTTAACGGAAATTCTCTGGACCGACGAGGCTACCTTTAGTAGTGATGGTAGAGTAAACCGTCATAATATGCATTATTGGTCCGCTGAAAATCCGCATTGGTTAAGAGAAGTGCAACACCAGAGACGCTGGAACCTAAATGTGTGGTGCGGTATCATTGCGGATAGAATTACCTTATTTTTTTGAACAAGCTTTAACTGGTAACCGCTTCTTAGAGTTTTTGATCAACGTATTGCCAATTTTGTTGAAAAATGTGCCACTAGAAACTAGGAGAACTATGTTTCTGGAATTAGATGATTGTCCGGCACATTATTCAATTAATGTCCGAAACCATATTAACGAGACCTTTCGACAACGCTGGATAGGAAGGGAAGCCTATTTTCTTGGCCGGCAAGATCTCCCGACTTGACATGTCTGGATTTCTACTTGTGGAAACGCTTAAAAGACATTGTTTTTCAAACTCCACCAACAACACAAATGGATATGGAAAACAGAATTCGAAACTCAATCCGTCAACTATCAGCGGCAGAAATCGAGGCTGCGGTTTTGTCGACTCAAGAAAAACTGGAACAATGTGTGGAATATGACGGAAGGCAATTTTAACACAGAAGGCATTAATCTTTTTTCAAAATCGGTCCTTTTCAGGACCACAACTTTATTTAAAAGGAAAATCGTTTACGCGTGACTTAAATTTACAGCACTATATAAACTGAGATTTCTTGTGAATATTTTTGAGAGAAGTTGTGTTTTATTTCTATGGCCTACTACTTGCCTTCTTTTCGAAAGCAACCGATGCATTTTTAAATGGGTATATACCACTTTATTTCGACATATAGAGAAAAATTGTTTTGACAAAAAATGTTTGACTTTAAGTTAACACTAAAACGCAAATACTTTTTTGTTACATTCATTGGGGAAAATCGCGAGAAACGTAACTTTATGTAATTGAAGATGGCGGAAACGCCCACTGGCGGCGATCTTGAAAACTTAAACATAATTCCAGCATTTTACCTTGCCCACTTTACCTATCAAATTTTTTACCGTAACTCTCTACGATCATTAGTTTCTGAGATACAGCCGCTTACCTCGCTTATTTGCCCACCCGGTACAGTATCCGCCAAAATAAACAGTACCGAAAATAAAAATAAATATGCTCTACCAAAAAAACTTTTTCTTCTGTTGTTAAGAACCATTTTTAAATCAAATTTATATGCAGCCTACTGTTAATATATCAACTAATGACAATAAGTCAAATATGACAAATCCATATTGCATAAACAACTCCACAGCACTTTCTGTTTCGGTACTGTTTATTTTGGTGGATACCGTGCTTCCTTGACATTTTGTAGTAATTCTCCGTACTTCCCTATATTTCCCTCTACTTCCTCATACTTCCCTGTACCTGTACACTAAACTTCCACAGTGAATTACCCCTCGGTGAGAACTTAAAAATTGACAATAAGGAGATAAAACTAACAAACAAAAATATAGGTACCTTAGGCACAAAATTCAAATTGCTAGAGACAATCAAACAGGTGAACTAAACAAGAAGAATACACCACATCTCGGCAGCATATGGAAGACTTCGAGAGATCTTAGAAAGTAACTTTCCAGTATGTTCAAAACAGAAAGTTTTTAATCAATGTGTGTTACCGGTTATGATATACAGCGCAGAAACGTTACCACACAAATAACCAAACTCAAATGAAACTGGGCAGGGAATATAGCCTGAATGACAGACGGAAGATGGAGAAAGAACCTATAAAAGAAGCAGACACACGATGGATGGACGGTAACAAAAGAATAATCAGAAATTGAACTCAAAATAGAAATTGGTGGACACGAATGAGGGAGTGGAAGCAAAGGGTTGATTGATGATGATTTATTTAGTTTTAACAATAAGTATTATACTGACTATTTAAAAATTCCGACATATTAGGCTTACTTTAATGGAAAACAGATAACCAACTAAAGAAACAGAAGAAATTTAAGATAGGGTAGCAACAGACACTTCCACCAGAACAAATCAATGAATCGCAAGGAAGGTATATCAAAACCTGAAGGGAGTAAGTTTCTTTTAGCTCGAGGGTTCTCTATATCATTCCAAATTGGTAAGTTTTTGTTAAGTTGGCATTTATCCCATTCTCATTTTAACACAGCTTTTCATTGAATTTTCGATGGAGTAATATTACAAAGAATAGGAAGAAAGCCAATCGAATGGAGTAGATTTAATGGTTTCCCTAATTATAATGCATACTACAATTCAAATGTGCATCTATTTGTTTTGTATGATAACTATTCAACCAGACAGGAGCACAATATTCTGCTGTAGAATAAACTAATGCCAATGCAGCTATATGAAGTGTCTTTGCAACTGCTCCTCAAGTTGTTCCAGCTAATTTTTGTTATCTTGCAACTATACAATATTACTACATGCTCAGATGTACTTACGCATCTAAAAAAAGCTTCCGCCCGAATTTTACCCTCAATTAAAAATTCCACGGTTTTCATCGCACGTGTTTCACATTCTTTCTTCTTTTGCAATGTTAAAAGAATGCGATCCCTAAAAAAATCGTGGTAACTGTTGTAAAATAAATTAGTTCTAAACCTTACTTTGATGAACCTGCCTTTTCTTGAGTTTGTATCCCCTCTGAAACAAAATGAATGTAATCTTCTAAAGAATCATCCATTTTAAGAAAGGGTGGTTTATACACAAGTAAATAAGCGTCTGTGGTTTAAAACTTGTTTTTAGATTAGGAAATATAGGTTATATAGGGGTAGTAATGGCTGCCAACCGTAATTTGTGCTACCAACTTTACTTGTGATAGAATATATACAGAATACAGGATGAGTCAAAAGGAAAACTTTCAAGAATGAATATTCTAAATAATCTAAATCATAAAGTGTGAAAAATTGTTTTGTTCAAAAGTAGGCGCCGCTTCTGTAGGGTATTTTTTGAATTGCCGCCCAACAGTATTTTTGTGTAGTTGGTAGTGTAAGAGAGCTAGGTTCAGAGTTATTGAAAATTGATGTTATGTTCATGTTATGATTATGTTTTAAGCGTTGAAAGTTATGAAGAAATAAATTGTTTATATACAAAGTGGTTTCTAATTAAATATCGCCGTAAGGACATTCCGACATTCTCAGAAGTGGGATTGAACTGAAACAAAGCATTGACACGAAAAAGAAGTAAATTTAAAGAACAAATTATGGAGGAGCAAACCGACGAGATAAGGGAAGATGGCTGTGTGTCAGAACAAATTAACGCTACTATAACTATTGCCGACGTAATAGCAGCTGCAATCAGTGCTACGAAGAAAGAACAGCCGCAAATAAGAACGTTCAAAAATAGCGAAATTGCGGCATTATTGCCGTCTTTTACCGGCAGCGCAGAGGAGGACGCGGAAACGTGGTTAGCCCGTATCGACGCCATCCAAAGCGCTTACCAGGTTCCAGATGACATCATGCAACTGATAGCTATTGGGAAATTGCAAGCAGCGGCTATGAATTGGTATCATTCAAGAAGTGATTTTATTCTATTACAATGGCCCGAGTTAAAGATGAAAATAAGGGAAATGTTCAGCACACGACCGAATAAAATATTATTAATGAAAAAGATGGAGAACCGAAGGTGGAAACGAAATGAAACGTTCACGTCTTACTTTAACGAAAAGTAATGTTAGCAAACCGTTTAAATATGAGTGAAGAAGACATAATAGATTATGTAATTGATGGATTTGACAACAGCACAATGCAAAGCCAAGCAAGAATGCACGTATTTAAGAATCTAGCAGATTTACTACAAGTTATGAATAAAGTAACTCCATGTGATCGTGGTAATACAAGAAGTTATGTAGAACGTAAAGAAGAAACTAATGTTTGGGGTCAACGTTTCCTTCGAAGAGAAGTATGTTTCAATTGTGGGAAAATGGGACACGTTGCCACTTCCTGTCAACAACCAAAAAGAAGCCCTGGTTCATGCTTTCACTGCGGCAAGATGGGTCACAAGATACAACATTGTGAAGAGAAAAGAAGATCGACACCTGTAAGAGATACAACGGTGACCGTTCGAGCAGCAGACAGCACCACAATGGTCGTCCAGCAGGCAACCACACTGACATCGGCGTACACAATACCATTCAGGTTTGATATAATCGATGAATTAGATTTAAGCGTAACCGAATATAAAGTAATGTCGGGTTGATTGACACAGGTAGTCCAATAAGCTTAATAAAAGCCAAATATGTTTCTCCAGAATGCATTAATGAGTATTCTAACTCTGATGAATTCACTGGTATAAACGGATCGAAGTTAAATATATTAGGCATGTTTACAAAAGTGGTAAGAATTAATGATTTTGATATTGAAATGAATTTTTATGTTGTCCCAGATTGTACAATGAAATACGGATCCCTGTTAGGTAGAGATTTTGTGTCGTCGTCTGATTTAGAGATTAACTTTGGTAATAATTCTGTTGATATTAAGAAAATTAATAGAGATGATTGCAATAAACTTGAAGTTTCTGAATCAGACGTCGAACTTTTGCATATTGATTATTGTAACGATAGAGATGTTAAGGATAAATTGAATTTTAATGATGAACTTGAGAACTCTGTAAAAACGAATTATGTGAAATCTATGACACCTATTCTAAAGAAGTTCAAGTGGCAGTTATTGAAAATGATTTTGCTATGACAATATCTTTAAGACACGAACAACCAATTGCTTTTAGGCCACATAGAATTTCTTATTCCGATAAAGAAAAATTAAAAGAAATTTTAGATAAACTGCAACTTGAAGGCGTTATAAGACCTAGTAGTTCCCCGTACTCAAGTCCAATAGTTTTAGTAAAGAAAAAATGCGGAGAAATTAGATTATGTATTGATTACAGAAAATTGAACGAGATCACGATAAAAGATAATTACCCGACCCCTTTAATAGACGATCAATTGGATCGATTACGTAATAGAAAGTATTTCACTTCATTAGATTTGAGAAACGGTTTCCATCACGTGAAGATGCATCCCGATTCGATTAAGTATACGTCGTTCGTGACCCCGTTAGGACAATTTGAATATGTGCGAATGCCTTTTGGGCTTACGAATGCTCCTAGAACCTTCCAGAGGTATACTGCGTTTATTTTTGAGGAACTTATTAGGACAAATCAAATCTTGTTATATTTAGACGATATATTAGTAGCGACAACTACAATTGAAGAACATTTGCATATTTTGAGGAACTTATTTAGGGTTGCGGCAAAGAATAAATTACAGTTCAGGCTAGATAAAGGTACAGTACCCTTTTGACCATTCACATCGATCATTACGGTCCCTTGGAAAAAACAAGCAAATCTTACAAGTACATATTTTCGGTTGTAGACGGATTTACAAAGTTCATAAAACTATATCCTTGTAAATCGACCCAGACTAGCGAGGTTATTAAACATTTATATACGTATTTTAGCAATTTTAGTGTTCCAAAACGAATAATTTCAGATAGAGGTTCTTGTTATACCAGTACCCTATTCAAAGACTTTGTTTCTGAAAATTACATTAAACATGTTTTGATCGCCACTCATACCCCTAGGGCTAATGGCCAAGTCGAGAGATTCAATAGAATTATAACTCCAATGTTATCAAAAATCTGTGAAACTCCTGATACATGGGATCGCAGTATTACAAAAGTTGAATTTGCACTCAATAATACATATCACCGTGCGATCGGGATGACTCCCAGTAAGTTATTATTTGGAGTTGAACAAGTTGGTGTTATTAACGATATTTTAAAGTTACACTTAGATTCAATTACAGAAGAAGACCGTGATTTATTAGAATTAAGAGATATCGCATCGCAGAGTATAATTAAAACACAAAAAGAAAATGAACGATCTTATAACAAAACGCATAAAATTGCCAAAATCTATGATGTAGGTTCTTATGTTGTTATTAAAAATATAGATTCAACATCAGGTCAGAATAAGAAACTCATACCCAAATTTAAAGGGCCGTATGAGGTTAAAAAGTACTTTGTAATGACCGATATATAATAGGTGACATAGATGGATTCCAAATTTCGCAGATTCCCTTTGAAACTGTGTGTTCAACTGACCAAATGAAACTATGGTCAAATAGTAAATAAATCCATAATGTTCACTAGTTTTAAGTGATGAATAATGTATTCATTTTAGATTTAGGATTGCTTTGTACTTTCATGCTCGAGGGCGCGCAAGTCAGGAAAGGCCGACTGTAGGGTATTTTTTGAATTGCCGCCCAACAGTATTTTTGTGTAGTTGGTAGTGTAAGAGAGCTAGGTTCAGAGTTATTGAAAATTGATGTTATGTTCATGTTATGATTATGTTTTAAGCGTTGAAAGTTATGAAGAAATAAATTGTTTATATACAAAGTGGTTTCTAATTAAATATCGCCGTAAGGACATTCCGACACTTCAAAAGTTATTAACATTTTTTTTAATTTACCGCAAATTTTATTGTTTATTTCTCTGTATTTTTTTCTAGTTTTAATGAAAAAGGTCATAAGATTTTTTTATTCAGCGACAAATTTTCTACAAAAATTATATTTTAAAATTGTAAAATTTTTTAATCTATTATTAATTACAGTGAAAAACTGCAATTCGTCGAATTTTTTTAATGTCTTTCAGTTTTATATCTATTGGTGAACATCAACGAGCAATTGAAGTTAACCAAAAATTAAACAGAATGGGACGTGTCCCCTGTTTCAAAATAACTATTAGTTATGTTATAATAATTTTTTAACGAAGAAACTTTTGAAGCCTTTTATAGCTAGATACGAAATTATTTTACAGAAATATTCTTTGGTGAATTTAAGAAATATAGTAATTATTTAACATTTTAATAAAAAAATTATATTTTGCAATTTTTAGTCACCTTTGTTGAAATAAATTAGTGTTTGTCACAAAACAATTAAAAATCTAGGTAAGATTTTATGGATCAAAATGAAACAGAATAAGTGGGAAAAATCGATTTGTTTAAAAAAATGTAAATTTAAAAATTATGTCATTTGTTTATTTAGTAGGTCGAGATATAAACAATTTACATTGTTATTGTTTATTCGGTAACTAAAGAATATTTTGATCTAAAAAAAGTTGTACATTGTCTTCGATATATTAGCAATCAAGCTACAATAGTTTAAGAAGTTTAGGATTAGTAGTTTAAAAAAAATACCAACAATAACCGTCGACGGGTAGCACTACGTGATTCGAAGCACAGCTCTCAAGCGCTTCAGCCGATTCTCACCACGTTATTGATCTTTTTATTGTATTTCCGTTTGAAATAAGTTAACATATTTATTCATTATACTATTAAAAAAATTATATCAACAAATATGCAAATTTACTACAAAAATAATTATTTTATACTAAAAACAATGCACACTTTTTTAAATGAAGAAGATCAAATTTGGAGGATGTTTGTTATATACGTTATATAAATTATTATTTATATTTTTATAAGTTTTTAATAATTTTAAATTAAAATTGACCAAATCATCAATTTTTGATGGTTTTATTAATTATACTGACATCAACTCATACATGTGTAAGGTGAGTCTAATTATTTTAAATTTTAAATTCAATAATATAATGTTTAATTATCTAGTCATACAGTTGTTTAATTTTTTGGTCCTTTTTTGTTCTTTTTAATGTGGTGAATTTTGACTTAATGCGTTCTACTATGTTCAATTTTACATTTAGCGATACCGTTTTCTTAATGTCGTTTATGTATTTATTAACTATTCATGTATTTTACTAATTGTGTTTTTTTTTCTTAATAAATTACAGCCTTGAAAAAGCCCTCACTTTGAAGGGCGAAACGTCAGCAAGCACATCTTTTTGAGTTGTTTATTTTCCTACCTCCTCACTGAAGGGGTCCCAGAAGACCATTTTTATTTTAAATTGAATTTTTTGAGGAATACTTACCCTAATAAATATTATAATTAGCAATAAAATCACATTCAACTTTGTCAAATTAATAAATCAATTAAGAAAATGCGAATTAAATGATATTTTATAATAAGCCTATCGCCAACTGTGGGCTATGCTGTTAAGAGCTTTGCTCCAAATTACATTCAAGTTATGAGAGGCGAGAACTAATAGTTGGTATTTTTTGGTAAATATGTACTACTAATCCTAAACTTCTTAAACTATTATAGCTTGATTGCTAATATATCGAAGACAATAATGATCATGTTTTTAGATCACAATATATTCTTTAGTTATATCACAAGTAATAATTGAGTTAATTCTCCTGGTGTTCTCCTTCTATACACACCGTGGGGTGTGCCTGACCTCAAGTTGTGATAGCTAGATTTCTTGGGCATGCCCCCGGGCCGAACGACGTCTAATAATAAAAACACTTTTCACTCATGTGGGTGGAGGAGCTTGGGGGCGCCTGTTTTTAAATGACAATCACCCATCGAGTGATACCTTTAAAATGACGGGCTGACCAAGACGGATTCAAATATGCATGACAAAAATTTTTTTCAAAATACCTGGAAAGGTGTAGTCGTAAAAAAACGTACCCCAGCAGACGCCTCTGACTTTTCATATACTTATTTATATGAAAGGATATTTTTTATTATCAGTGCTATATAGGTTCTCAATTAAGTCGTCCTCCGGTCTGCAGACCAGGTTTTAACTTAGTATCGAATAAACTAAGAAATGCCAAAATAGTGTATATTATTTTTACGTGTTCTTTATACACAAGATTTTAATTTACCTTGTTTTAACACGAATCGATTCCCCACTTATTCTATTTCATTTACTTCATAATCTTGCTTAATATTTTCAGCTGTTTATAACGAAAACTTATTTTTTCAAGAAAAGGGACTAAAAATTGCAAGAATAATACTATATTCTTAGATTAGATTTGATTAAATTTGTTTTTATTAACAATGTTACATATAACAAAAAATTGAGTTTTGTATACACAATAATAAGTTACAATAAACTGAAAATATTGAAATAATCAAGATAAATAGAACTAACGAGTAGCAAAAGTGAACCTAATGATTATAACATTGATTATAAAGTTACTAAAGATGCGCAACGCATATGGGGAAAAAATGTAACGTGCCAATTTCACCGATTTGTAGAGAGATGGCTCCACCGTCAATTTTCAGCGAAATATTTTAAGTTACTTCTATAGCGCGTTGAATTAATCTTACCGTTGAACTGCCCGAGTTTGTGCTGTGTTGGAAGTGATTTGTTGTGACAATGGCTAAGTAGGAGTATGTGAATTGCAAAAAACAATACGAAGAACAACAGAGACAAAAGTTTTTTTAAATTCTCAATAAAAGATATACACCGCAACAGCGAGTGGCAAAAAAATTGTGGGAACATTGTTATTGCCCTTGTAAATATTTTCGATTTAAGAAATAAGTTAATTTGTGAAGAACATTTTTTAAGGTCGGATATAAGTATAAACAATAAAAGAAAACAATTTGAATTACTAATGGCCAAAAGATTGCTAATAAATTTTGTATATAAATGTAAATTGCTTAAAGATTTTCAACACGGCTATCTCAGCAGAAAATCCATTCAAACAGCGATATTTCAATTCACTCATGAAATAATGAAGCTAATAATATTAGAGGAAAAAAATAGCAGTTGGGTTATTTATAGACTTATCGAAAGCGTAGGTATGATTCTCTAAATAGATAGTTACTTATTCAGAAGCTTCAATTGTATGGAATGAGAGGAAATGCTATCGACTGGTTTAACTCTTATCTATCAGACAGACAACAAAAGGTGATAACAAAAAAGAAGGAGGAAGGAAAATTCTAAAGTCTGAAGCAAAAATAAGCAAGATGGGTATCCCCCAAGATAGTGTGATTGGTCCAATTTTGTTTTTAATCTTTATTAATGACTTAAACTCAATCATAAGTAACGAATGTAAGGGATTGTTGTTGCCAAGAATATGCCGTGGGATTACGCAGTCTAAGAGAATTAATAACTGATGGAATATTGTATTAACGAGTTTATTGCGGTGCGCTCTTTCATCACCACTCTTACGCTGACATGACATGTCTCCTACGTACACTCATGAAATTTAAAACTTGGACACCACAATTTCTGTAAACAAAAGTTTGCACATTGTGAAGCGGGCTTAAGGGTATCATTTACAATTCTAACAGCAGGTAGTCTCAGCAGGGGTTATCTTATAGAAGGACTGTAGAATGAATCATTACACTAAGCACGTTTTAGAAAATAGGTAATTTACGTTGCTTACTTAATTTTTTCTTTAAAGAATATATTTGAAGGTATCGCTAATTAAACACCATAGCTCGATTAATTATCGAATCAAAATTTTGTTTAGGAAATGTTTACAAAATAAAATTAGAAATAATTTTGATTTAAAAAACGTCTACAAGCAATAACTTTTAAATTAAATCAAAAACTAAACATGGTTATTTGGGTTGACTGATTATTACTTATTTTTAAATAAATCTAACCTACTAATTATTGTAAGTTATTAAAAAACATTAAACTCTCTATTCATAATATTTAGTCCTTACAAAATGTATATTTTATGACGTTTCATTTTTTTCTGTAGTTAATATAAAAGTGAAAATAAAAACTAAGGCAATTCTTATTGTCAACGTATATATTTAGTTTTTTGACAAGAATTTATTACATAATTATAATTAAGATACCAAGTTATAGGATAACAGCAAGTATTCGAGCCCAAACATTTTCGATAATGTTAAATTCTGGGCTTTTGCTGGCCAGGGTAACAGCTCCAAGTTATTTGCTTGTATCCAATTGCGCACAACCTGCGAAGTATAGGGTCATCATATCCCGATAGTTAATTATCGAATGTTCCAAGAAAATAGTGTAAATAGTAAATGGAATCTACTAACGTAACGTTAAGTCGTTATTTATAGTTACATAACTCTCCTTTCATAAGATATGGTTCATATTAATATGCTTATTGTAAAACTTCGTACACACCTGAACAACAAACCGAGGAACAATCAGAACAACGAACCGAACGGCAATTAGAACAGATTCGCAAGTCCTGATTGTTCCACGAACGGTTTGCGGCGTTCCCGCAACTTGTCGGTTTTTTCTCCGACATCAAAGAAAATGCGCGCGAATGCGTTTGCAGGTTTGGACAAATCTAAACAAAACGGCGAACAAACTTATGCGGGAGAATTAAATTATTTATTTTGTACTTCCTTTTGTGGGTTTGTTGTGTTTTAGGTAATATTATAGAGTTGACAGAAGAAACATGTTTTAAATTAATCAGTGTTTAAGAATGCAAGAAAAATGATGTCCCTATTAGCATCATTTAAGTGGAAATTTCAAAAATAAAAAAAAAGCGAAGTAAATTATAACTTTTTACTCTTCTTTGTTATGTGTTGTTGCTCGGTTTGTTGTTCAGGTGTGTACGAAGCTTTACAACTTAAGCAACAATTTTTGGCGAATAAAGATTAGTTTGTGATGTAATATTAGAAACACAAATTTATATCATATCAAATTTATGACAACTTAAAAACCAAGAACGTGTATGTTATTGCTAAGAAATTATTAAGGAAAAAGCGCAATTGCAGTGTAAATATTTATAATTAGATATTTTCGAAAGTTTATAAGTCCTCTATTGTAATCTTAATACTTAAAAGAAAATCCTGTCCATTAGCATTATAAGGAAATGGCTTTTACTTTATGAATAAGTTTCAATAACAATAGAATATCCTTGCTTGTTTAATTTACTTCCTTTGAGTCATATTGCTCTAAGGGTTGTTACATTGGTCATTAGAAGTATGTAATAAATAAACAATTACCTACTGTTTGAGAAGGGGTAGTGTGAACCAATAAATAAAGTAAGAAATGTAAATTCCATTTTAGTTTAAAATTTCAAGTGTTGTGAAAATGCCACCTCATCTCGGTGCTGATTGTTTCGGAATTAGCGGCGGGCCGTAGCGTGCGTGAAATTTCACGTATGTTAGATATACCAAAAGCACCGTAGGGCATTACCGAGTAAAATGGAATCTTGAACACACTTTGGAAAGAGCCATCGGAAGTGGTAGACCTAAAGTATCTACACGTGCTCAAGATCTCGAGTTGTTTCATTACGTAACAGAACAACCATTTGCTACATACTCCAGGGCTATAGCAGATACACATTTTCCCGGATGCCGTATAACTGCACACAAAAGATTAAAGGAGATGGGAATAAAGAAGTATAATGCTGCTGCGAAAGAAGTTCTCAGTGACGAAAATATGAGACGTCGTCTGGAATTTGCAAGGCGATATGTGAACGAACCTTTGGAATTTTGGAATCGAGTGATTTTTAGCGACGAAAAACGTTCAATAGCCGCAACGATGGACCACTAAAAGTTTTTAGAATGGAAGGAACTCGTTACGAAAATAATCACATATGTCCTAAAAACGAAGTGGTTATTTTTCTGTGAATGTGGGTTGGGTTAGCGCGCGGGGTCCAGGAGTTTGTTGGGCTATCGATGGACGTCTTGATTCTGCTGCGTATTTAGATATTTTGAAACTATTATGAAACCTTCAGTCGAAGTGTTTTATCCAGACGAAGATTATATTTTCCAACAAGTAAGTATTCTTATTTCACTATACTTTCTCCAAAAATAGTTCGGGATCTGTTGAATTAACATTTTCATAATGTATTTTTGTTGTTAAAGGACAACGCCCCTATTCATACTTCGCGGGTTGTGCGCAATTGGATACGAGAAAATAACTTGGAGCTGTTACCCTGGCCAGCAAAAAGCCCAGATTTTAACATTATCGAAAATGTTTGGGCTCGAATACTTGCTGTTATCCGAAGACAACAAGGGCCAAATTTTATACCAGTAAACCGTAATGCACTAATTGCAGCCATTGATACCGCATGGGAAACGATTAATATTAATTATATTGATACCTTGATAGCGTCAATGAGCAGACGCCTCCAAGAATGTATCAATAATAATGGAGGTCACACCCATTATTGATTTCTTATATTTATTTATATAGTAATACCTTTATTTAAAAAAAAAGTTTTCATTTAATTTTAAACTATAACTTGGTATCTTAATTATAATTATGTAATAAATTCTTGTCAAAAACTAAATATATACGTTGACAATAAGAATTGCCTTAGTTTTTATTTTCACTTTTATATTAACTACAGAAAAAATGAAACGTCATAAAATATACATTTTGTAAGGACTAAATATTATGAATAGAGAGTTTAATGATTTTTTTAATAACTTACAATAATTAGTAGGTTAGATTTATTTAAAAATAAGTAATAATCAGTCAACCCAAATAACCATGTTTAGTTTTTGATTTAATTTAAAAGTTATTGCTTGTAGACGTTTTTTAAATCAAAATTATTTCTAATTTTATTTTGTAAACATTTCCTAAACAAAATTTTGATTCGATAATTAATCGAGCTATGGTGTTTAATTAGCGATACCTTCAAATATATTCTTTAAAGAAAAAAATAAGTAAGCAACGTAAATTACCTATTTTCTAAAACGTGCTTAGTGTAATGATTCATTCTACAGTCCTTCTATAAGATAACCCCTGCTGAGACTACCTGCTGTTAGAATTGTAAATGATACCCTTAAGCCCGCTTCACAATGTGCAAACTTTTGTTTACAGAAATTGTGGTGTCCAAGTTTTAAATTTCATGAGTGTAAATGCCCACATCTACCTAGCCTAAAGCATGTTTTACACGAAAATGAATATCTTACATGCTTTGCAGACGACACAAACTTATTGACAGGAAATAAAAACATAAATGAATTAAAAAAATTGCAATGAATTATGTCTAAAAGCAATAAATTGATTTGAGTCTAATCAACTAAAAATAAACGAAAATAAAACAAATTTACTACTATTTTGTAAGAATAATAAAATTAAGAAAGAACTACATAAATTTACAATAGATGGTAAAACAAATAGAAACTGTAAATAAAACCAAATTTTTAGGAATATCTATTGATCAAACTTTAAATTTTAAAATACGATTAAATAAATAAATAAATCTTTAAATTGGAACAATCATATTAAACAGTTAAAAAACAAACTAAACCAGACTGCGTATGGAATTAGATTACTAAAAAAATATGTAGATACAGAGACGATTAAAATAGTATATCATTCAAATGTTGAATCTTTAATGAGATACGGGATTATATTCTGGGGGGTTAGTTTTAACTACTGATTTCATATTTAAAATTCAAAAACGAGTTGTAAGATTATAATGTCCTACCTTACGCACAAGGAAACTTGTAGAGGGAAATTGAAACAAAAACGAATGTTGACACTTATGGTCTATATATACATGAATGTTTATTTTCAGAAACAAACATACAATTTCTGAAAAAATGTAAATATAAGAACTTTACAAATAAATTATCCAGTTCACAGGCTAAGTGCAACAAAAAACATCCACTATATGCTTCGGTAAAGTTATATAATAACTTGCCACATGAAATAAAAAAATAAAATATATCATTTAAAAAATAAAACAAAGAATCTCCTAATAGAATTGGAACCATATATTGTATAAATGACTATTTATTAATGTAAGTGACATTTAAAATGTATGTTTTCTTTTTTAAATGTGTAGATATGTGACGTATATTCATTTAATGTGTTGCTGTTTGTATAAAACTAAAACTTAATTGAAAATAAATTACTATTATTATTATTATTTTTGTTTTTTACAACGCCATAAAATATAAAATATGCAGTTTTATTCATTATAAAAACATTCAACTTATGCATTCAACATTAACATGAAAAAATCACATAGCAATTTAATTATGGAATAAAATTTGTTCATTTCTAGGCTAATATTTTTTTTATTTGTCATCGAAATGTAACAGGAAACAAAAATGTCGATTACTCATCGTGATAGTTTATTGTTTGTCTAGTACATAAGCCTGTGTATCAGCTAAAACACATATAAAAAATCAACGTGGCAACGTTGTTAAATTTTATGTGTGATGTAGGTGTGGTGTCGTGGTCGTGGGGTAGATAATTTGTATTGTAGGGTGTGGAGAAATAAATGTAGCTTTATTTATCAAAGACGGAGAAATTTATTTTTTATTTTAAATTTTAGTCAATACCGAAAATGACTGGAAGATTACCTGCTTGTGTGATAGACGTTGGAACCGGGTAGGTTTAAGAATTAACCTCTAATTTTTGTTTGATTGTAAACATCTCTTATTGCAGGTACACTAAGTTAGGGTTTGCCGCAAATAAAGAGCCTCAGTTTATTATTCCTTCGGCAATAGCCATAAAAGAAAGTGCTAAAGTGGGTGATCAATCTAGTCGTAGATTAGCAAAAGGTGTGGAAGATCTTGATTTTTTCATTGGCGATGAAGCATTTGATGCTACTGGATATGCTGTTAAGGTATTTAGAACAATTTCTTATATGAGTGAATGGTAATCACATAGGTACATTCTAGTACCCAGTCCGTCATGGCTTGGTTGAAGATTGGGATTTAATGGAACGATTCTTAGAACAGTGCATTTTTAAATATTTAAGAGCTGAACCTGAAGATCATCATTTCCTTCTTACGGAACCACCTTTAAATACACCCGAAAATCGGGAATACACTGCAGAAATAATGTTTGAATCCTTTAATGTTCCCGGTTTATACATAGCTGTACAAGCAGTATTAGCATTAGCTGCAAGTTGGGCTTCACGTTCAATCGATGATCGTACTTTAACAGGCATCGTTGTAGATAGTGGCGATGGCGTTACTCACGTAATTCCTGTGGTTAGTATCTCGCACAATTTGTTTTAAAACCTTTTATTTTATGTCACATTTTCTAGGCGGAGGGATACGTCATCGGAAGCTGTATTAAACACATTCCAATTGCGGGTCGTAACATTACATACTTCATTCAATCATTGTTGCGTGAACGTGAAATAGGCATACCTCCTGAGCAATCTTTAGAAACTGCTAAAGCAATAAAAGAACGCAATTGTTACATATGCCCAGATATTGCGAAAGAATTTGCAAAGTACGATGCAGACCCTAATAAGTGGATTAAAAAATACGAAGGTATTAATTCGGTTACAAAGCAACCATTTACCGTTGATGTCGGATATGAGCGATTCTTAGGGCCGGAAATATTTTTCCATCCCGAATTTTCGAATCCTGATTTCACAACACCTTTGTCTGAAATTGTTGATGATGTTATACAAAATTGTCCTATTGATGTTAGGAGACCGTTGTATAACAACATAGTACTATCAGGAGGTTCAACAATGTTCCGTGACTTTGGAAGAAGGCTACAACGGGATATTAAGCGCACTGTTGATGCTAGGCTCAAACTTAGTGAGAATCTAGGAGGTGGTCGAATTAAACCAAAGCCAATTGATGTACAAGTAATTTCCCATCATATGCAAAGATATGCTGTATGGTTTGGTGGTAGTATGCTCGCTTCCACGGTAAGTTTCAATTTCGATAAAGGAATTATTTAATTTTCTTCTGGTTTTAGCCTGAATTTTATCAAGTGTGTCACACGAAAGCTGCTTATGAGGAGTACGGGCCTAGCATATGTAGGCACAATCCAGTATTCGGCACAATGACATAAATCCCTAATTTTTTTTACATGTTTTACATTGCAGAAAATTTATTTATAGAGCTTCCTTGATTTGTATTTTGTGTTAAAAAAATTGTTTATAGTCATAAAAGCTTATTTTTATTAACACATTTTTTTTCTTATCATTTTGAATGGTTCCTTAAATTTGAAAAGATATTCAGTTTCGTAACTGTAAAAATGTTGAAAATGTAAATGATAGTAAAAGTTGTAGAAAATATGTATAATTAGGACAGTTTTTGTTCCAAAATGTTTTTGTTTTATTAATCTCTGTTATTAATATAAGATATTCTGAAACAAGTTACACATGAAAGAAATCCACATCTAAATCAATGGATTTTTGAAATACATAGTATAATTTAAGTTAATTAATTAGTAAAATTTGAATAAACCTAGTTGTGGGTGAGGTTTATATTGATGTCATATTCAGAATTATTACTATGAAATTCAAATTAGTTTAATAATTTCCTTTAAAACTTGAAAATTGACATTTGGTAAAAATTGCAATCACATTAACAAACTTTCAATAAAACTTTTTAAAAATTGACATTGAACTCAGTTGTATTGGTATACTTTACAAACAGCAATTTCGAGATGAGTCATCTTCAGAAACTAAGAAATTTTTAATAGTTTGACATATACTAATCAAGAAATATTAATAAAGTATCGGAAAATGTTTAAATAAATAAGTTATACGTCTAAAAAAGTTTTACAAATTACCACAAGAGCAAACTAGTTTATAAATTTATTATTTTTAAACACAATATGGAAAAAAATTGTATATATTTCAATGAAGTATAGTTGATTTTCGGTGTAACCAGAAGTAACTAACAGTGCTTTGTTAATCCGAGGGACTAACGCACTTTAGTCCTACTATGTTTTATGTACTCCAGTTCTTATTAGATAAAGAACTTTGAAAAACATTAATCTACACAAAGATGAATTGTAGTTAAAGAAAATTTTAATTTTTACAATTGTTTAACGAAACCATACTTATTAAAATGTTAATACAAACCATGGTAGAACATAAAAATTATAAGACATTAAATTATGCTATATTATGTAACAAGGGACTAAAGTACTTTGTTAATCGAATTATCGCCCGAGGAATTAACGTACTTTAGTCCTGTGTTTCATACATTGTGTTATGCACTGTTGTTCTTGCTAGGGATAATTAACAACTTTGAAAAAAATTAAATTGATATAAAAAATGAATGGCAGTTACAGAAAATTATAATTTAATATTGCAGTTGTTCAATAAAAACACACTTTTTAAAATGTTAATATAAACCATCAGTTGCTAAAAATAAATTTTATAAAACTTCAAATTAAACACGTTTAAGTGCAGATCCAGTAGTTTCCTCCGAATGTTGCTATGGAAACAGCATCTTTATTTTACTTTATATCGCTTGGGATTTTAAAACTATTTTAATTTTCTTAAGATTTAAAATGGTACTTTAATCTTCGAAAGGAAGGACTTAAATTGAAACTTTAGTTCCTGACGCGAATTGCATACATTATTTTTTCTACGACTCCATTATGTTAGATAAAAACACTAATTTTAACACTAATGCTTGACTTTTAGCCACAGGACCATCATTGGATAAGTGCAATAGATAACGGTGTATTTCTATTGGTTCTGGATTTGTATCCTCCTTGGAACATCCCAAGTAACAATGCTTCAAGACATCGTCAAAGAACTCGTCACGTTCGTGATGTGTATCTTTACATTTCAGTAGTTTAGAATCTTCACAGAATTCGTTACTGTGACGCAATAGCTAATTCTCACTTTTTTAATGTTAAAACCAGTCACGAACTTAATACAGAGATACGTGAAGTTGTCGTCAAGAATTTGAGTGTAGTAGGCATCATCAATATAAGTGACAAAATCACGAATTTACGCCACTTAATCTTGACCATTCTATATGTTACCGGAAATACCTACATCTACGTCATCGCCCCTGGAAGGTATAAGGCCCAGATGATTCTATATTTGCATATGAACTTCCTGAAGTTGCCGATAGGTGGCGATACGTGTTACATTATTATAATATTTTAGTTTTCTGTTATTTTCACACCTAACACTCAATTTAAGATTAATTCAAACAATCTGAATAGTATATCCTAGTAATATTTATACAAACGAAATATTAAAATCTATTTTTAAATTATTGCGTTGTTCCGTCGTGTGGTAACATTATTTCCGGTATTACAGCGCGCAGCCATCTTTGATGAAATAATGTGTTTCTGATGTTACTAAATCGACACAATGTCTTGACGTCACAAAATGAAACTGGATTCTACTTAGAAATGAGTAAGTTGTCCTTTGCTAAAATAATAAGACAGACTGATGCTTATTACCGTATATGATATGGATTAGTAAGTATTAATATGCTCACTTTTCACTATTCATCTTTTTAGAAAGATCTCCATTTCTATCTTCAAAAACTATTGTTGAAGTTATTAAATGATCTATATCATACTTTCACCAACCGTAATTATATCCTGCATTTTGTAAGGAAATATATTTCTTTTTGTTGTCTAAACGGTTGAACAAAAAATTAGTACAAATGTGTAAATATATGCTACAAAATAGTAATGCTATAAATTTATTAATGTGGTATAAAACTAAACTAAATTATAATAGACATTTCTGTATCTCAGAGCCAAACTAGGTCAAATCCAATAATATGATTTAGAAAGGTTTAGAGATCACACTTTATTGTAGCAGAAATTCGACACAAAATGACAACCACAAAACAACCTCTGCAGTTTCGTCAGAGATTAAAATATAGTAAAATAGTGACGGTCGAGTCGTATCGCACCGATACGATATAATAGTATCTCGTCGGTAATGCGTCACGCATAAGCATATCGTTAGCGCTTCACGATTTTTTAACGAATTTATCGTTATAGTATACTTGTAGAAAATTAACGATAAAGCGTGGAACAGACCGTTTCGTGATGAACTCATGACGTAAGAATCATTTAACGATAAACTGCAAAGAATCCGTCACGTTTACGTCAAAGTACTCTATTTGTCGTCACGAATGTTACTTGGGATTTGTAATTACGTAATGTCGCAATTCTATTGGAACTAAATCTATATCGTAATGAATTTCATTAAAGTACAGATTGTAAAACTCTAATTAATATACAGTGCTTCTCAAAGTCTCCCCCCTATTATTTTTCGAGTGATTATACATAAACAAGTAAGTTTGAAACTGAATATTAAAGGTTGTAAACTTCCCTACTAGTGATGATAGATGACGAAACCGTCAAAGAAGACGTCACAAGGCCATTGTGACCAATAATTTTAAATGGAACCCTATGGCAAGCGACACTTCTTTCAAAAGGTATCGAAAAAACCTATTCAATGATACTAATTTTGTTTGTGTTTATGGCAGTTTTGGCAATTGGCTTTAAAATTATTGGTCACAATGGCCTTCTGACGTCATATTTGACGATTTCATGATCTATTATTATCACTAGTAGGGAATTTTGCAACCTTTAATATTCAGTTTCCAAATTTCACTTGTTTATGTATAATCGCTCCAAAGATAAGAAGGGAGAGGGAACTTTTAAGAAGCACTGTATGAATTACAATACAGAAGTAGAAAAAATACGTTTAAGTGTATGCTAGTCGGTGGGCCCGTGACATAAAATGTGTCGGGAAACTTGTATGTCAGCTTTTTAGATCTTAGGTGCAGATCCGCGACATGAGGCCCATAAAAGTACATCGTTAGATTTGGGCCCATACAATATTGGATGTAATATATTTTTTTTAATTGTACGTCAGCTTTTTTGCAGACAGGTTTCTAAGGTATGGTTTAGTCACCAAAGCCAAAAAAGCTGACGTTTTTATCCAAACCCAAACGTTCAGGCTCATACATTGCAATGTGCATTTTGGCAATTGTATCATCAGCTTTTTTGTAAATTGCTTTTTCTCGATGAAATATCATCGAATTTCAAAAAGCTGACGTTTTGTTGAAGCGGTGAAAAGTTAAAAGGAAAATAAATCCGAAAATGTTATAATTCGATTTTTTTTTAATACTCTGCCCATCAAGTCCCAATTCGATTTAAAAAAAGAGAAATTTTACAAGAAGGAAGAAAGTTAGGTAATTAAATGCCATATCAAAAAAAAAAATTATGATACCATAAGCGTGCTTAGAAAAAAGATTGGGGGGTCAATATGAACTTACCGCCCCCCTCGCCGTTCGTGCTTGAACTATTTTCACTAAAATTATGCAGAAAGTGTGTCGACTTAAAAGAAACATCTGTACCAAATGGCAAATAAATATCTGGAGTTATTAATAAAAATCAATTTTTCAAATTTAATTTTGACACCCCTGTATTTCGAAAACGACACTCCCAAATTAAAATTGGTATCAGGAAAGTCCAATTATTTTAGCTCAAAAAATGTGTGTAATAATAGCTTGACGTACTAATTTGCAACACCCTGTATAAATAAATATCTATTATTCGTCATATTTTCGATGCACATATTGGTTTTAAACAGTAATGTACAAACTAAATTAGCTCAAATGAAAAAAATAGTATATTAAGTATCAAGAACGGTAAGAGACATTTACCAGTCGACGACAAAAGTTCAATGTAGACGGAGACCGGTAAACCCTTAACGTTTATGATGCTTATACTATTTTTTGCACGATCGCATTAAATTACACTTCAATGAAATCAATTTCTAATAAATAAATTTTAGAGAAATAACGCAATATAATAGTAATTTTTACTTACAGACGTCGCTATAATTACTTACCGACGTCTTAATTACTTACCGAACGTCTTAGGCCTAGCAACCAGTAAACATATCCTACCGTCGTAGGCTTCCAAGTTTAGGCTGCATTTTGCGCACATACTTTATGTAGGTACATACCTTTATGTTCAACACCGCACATTCACTTACTTTCTCTTGAAAACTTTCGGTTCCAATGAAAATGCGCGGATTCATGTTTAATATTACAACTTTTCAATTTTCCGAAAAATTTTCCACATTCTCCAAAATTTGCCGGTATGTGTAAAAACGACTTAACAATTCTTTAATCCTGAGATTATTGCTTGGCTTTTCCAGACGATTTTCCGGTCAATCATCCCATAAACGTTCTGCGCATCTAAACAGTTCACAAAAATATAAATTATGACATTTTCCGGATTTATTTTCCTTTTAACTTTTCACCACTTTAACCAAAACGTCAGCTTTTTAAAAATCGTTGATATTTCATCGAGAAAAAGCAATTTAGAAAAAAGCTGAGGATACAATTGCCAATGCATATTGGAATGAAAATTGTATAGGCCTGAATGTTTGGGTCTGGATAAAACTTCAGCTTTTTGGCTTTGGTAACTAAACCATACATTAGAAACCTACCCAGCAAACAGACTGTCGACATAATTACGTCATATTTTTGTGACAAAATTACGTCCGAAATCACGTCACAAAGATGTATTAATAACGGCCTAATGTCACATCCCAAAATCTACGTTTCAATAACGTCACGATGTAGATGTTTCATTGACGTCACTTTGTGACGTATAATTGTGAGCCCCTAAAAACAAAGACAATCAGGTACAAACAACCAGCCGCCAATCACTTGTAGACGTTTTAATAATTTACTTTTAATATCAATTAAAATGTCTAGACAGAAAAAAAATACACCAGGTTACGCTCCTAACGAATCAAAGTAAATAATAAAACTATAAGAGTTCCCTATTAAACACTGCAATTTAAATAAATCGCTTTAAAAAATCCCGTTTTTACCAGGCCGGTCATACGGAAAGTAAGGTTGTGTGCACTCTAATCGCTCGAAACGACGTTTGGTGCACGTCGCTCATTTACAGGTTATGTCATACAAGCCGTTAGATTTAAAAAAACGCGGTAATTCAAATAAGCTCAATTTGAACTAGTAGAAAAAACATTAACTGTATCATTTACTGAAAATGTATTTATATATCTATGATTTCAAATTTTCAAATTAATGAGACAATATAACTATCTTGAAATAATTCAAGATAATTTACTTTATTATCTTAAAAAAGAAATTATTTTTTTACATCAAACACCCTATATTTTAGCAAAAAAGGCATTTTTTGGAACATGTTTATATGAATATTTTTCTTAAAACTGAACAAAATTATCATCTTGAATTATTTCAACGTAATTATGTTACACCCCATATATACACGTACCAAAGCCAAAAATACAACCAAGAACCGACGTATGAACGACGTAAATTTTTTACGTTTTGAGGATGTCTTTAAAACAACATCGTAATGATGGCCCAAATTGGTCATGCGACGTCATTAACCAACAATCACCAATATTCGATAAACCAACTGCAACTGATTCACTAAACACTTGTGTGGCATATTTCACCTTTATTTTCTGAAAATTATTCGGAGTAATATGTAAATTAGTTGATTTAGAAGCCAATCGCAGCGGTTTAGATTTGTCTGACATGTAGAAATTTTTAATGTCTTTCCAAGATGCTTTTTTGTTATTAAAGATTATATCGTATTTATACAAGTTATTTTGCACCGACTTCAATAAATAGGGGACATCGAAGAAATAATAGATTTTCTTGTCGTTTACAAGAAGGTATGGTTTTTCCGGTGATACATCTATTTTTTTAATTAGGTTTGGAAAATTTTACTACTACCCTAACATTGGCACCACATTGTAGTTGTAGCTTTTCTATGCAGTTTAATACTGTCGACTTCAATTTGTCACCTTTACATATCGTATTTGTAACAAGAGTTGTTTAAATTTTTTATATATAACTCTAACCATGATCATGTAGCAGTTTGAGCTGGCAAAAAATTTAAAACCTACTTTAAAAGTTACATTTTGGAACTCGTAAAATATAATTTTAGTAAAAATTGTTTGTATTCCTCTGTATATCTCCTGCTTCTTAGTGGTTTATTTTTAAGTCCACTTGGGCTGTCACAATTTGTGCTCTGCCTTTGGGAAGTAATCGTTGGGAGATGTTAACTTCAATTGAAGTGCTTTCTTTTCACGTTGCAATTTAAGAATGTTCCTCCGTAATTTTCTTTACCTAAGAGTATTTGAGCATTTATTGCTTCGCCAATATAGCTTGCATCATTTGAATATTGGGTTTCAGAAATTGACACTTGTAATTCATTTAGGAATGGCAAGTGTTCACCACATACTCGTTAAGTTTTAGAGTCGACATTTTTATGCAACAGATCGGACCTTCCAGATTCTGTTAACCATTCAAAATACCTACAACAAAATGTTTGTAATTTACTTAAAATTCTTGATGTAACTTAACTCGCCTGGTTAAATCTCCTTTGGGAAACCTGAAAAAACTGATTCTACCATCATATTTAATAAATAAATAAATTCAGGTTATGTATTCGCGGTTATGGGATGGGGGCGCGAATTTTAAACTAATGGCATTGTTTTATTCGAATAATTTTATCGTGTTAGATAATTTTAAGCAGCAAATACGTTAAAGATAATCTCCTGGATATACAAAATTATGTTTCACTCGTTTTTGTTAAACAACTATTTTTAGATTCTCAAAAAATTTGAATTTGTCAATTATTCACCTAGGTCAACAATAGAATAAATTATTAACCACTAATAGAGAAATTCAACTTCTCAGTTGGCTAGGAGACGCAATAATTGTCCACTTCACAGCTAGTAGTAAAAAAATATAATTTCAGATTTTATTTTCACTTGGTTTATTAAATATCTTCATATTATACATGACAATAGACCCGATCAGTGGTGACGTCAAATTAAACCGCTAAAATCAAAATTCGGTACTTGGCAAAATTGTGGTCGAAAAGTGAACCTTAAGTACATGGACTTAAGGGTGATAATAAAATAGGTCAATAAAAAGTGGTTGGTTTTCAATATACACACATAAATAAGGAAATCGTTTTCATATTCACTAATTCTGAACCTTTATCTTTCATCTAGTATCAATATTACATTTTCAAATAGCATATTTTTATTATAAATTAAAATTAACTTATATACTACAAATACATGCGCAAAAACCAGCTGGCGGGAACAGTAATGTTAGAAATACGCACCGGGTTAACCTTATACTTTGTAATTGCTGTTTTCCTTTGTTGTTCCTGGCGTTACTCTTGTTTCTTTATTAGCTTATTTACTCGTTTACTTCATTAGTTTGTTCTTTATAATACGTGATTTATAGTTTAATTTAATAGTACTTCATAGTAATTAGGTTATGGTTAACCCGGTGCGTATTTCTAAAATTACTGTTCCCGCCAGCTGATTTCTGCGCATGTATTTGTAGTATTAAAAATTAATTTTAATTTATAATACAAATATGCTATTTGAAAATGTAATATTGATACTAGATGAAAGATAAAGGTTCAGAATTAGTGAATATGACAACGATTTCTCTTATTTATGCGTATATATTGGAAAACCAACCAACTTCTATTGATCTATTTGAATATAACCCTTAAGTCCTTGTACTTAAGGTTCACTTTTTCGTCCACAATTTTGCAAAGTACCGAATTTTGAATTTAGCGGTTTGTACGTGACGTCACATTAATCGGGTCTATTCAATATTGTTATTTATTAATCATACAAATTTTATCATAGTGACATCTATGTATTAGCTACCTAATCTAAACCTTTTTTTAGATTACCACTCTGGATGGTTGTCAATACTGATTGTCACTTTCACGATTGTATTGACAGTGAATTAAATACGTCGAATGAAAGTGCCGATTGAATTTAATATAATAAGCCGTACTAGAGATAAATTGCATTTACGCACTACAATTCTAATTAAGCACACAATTAGATTGTAGAAAGTTATTGTTAGTAACGTTTTTATTGATAACTCTGCGATGTCATCGCGAGTATTACGAAAACTGCAGGGCGATAATGATTTGAATGAAGAACTTTCTGATTTAGATCCTGAAAGTGACTTACCAGTTAGCGGGGGTGCTAGGAGGAAACAATTAAACATTAACAGATACGATTTGGTACATTTGTATGCATTGGCTTACTTAGAATTAATTAAAAAAATTCATTTTAGCTAAATCAACAATCACTTTCTGAAAGTGAAGTTAAAGAAGATGACAATGAAACTGAGGTAACAATGCACACAATGGAGAAGACAATCACGAATCATTTAAACGTAGAAAGAAGAAAAAGAAGAAGAAGTCCGGTAAACACTCGAACATTCAAAGGAGCAGTGAGGACAATGCAGATGTACGTATATGAGGTTTTGGTAATAGGTTGATGGTTGTATAAAATTGTTTAGGTGGATGAAGTTGAACGATCTGTTCGTGAAGTTAATCGATTGTTGGGTGAAAATTATATACCTGTAGTGTCATCCTTAAGACCAGAAAAAACAGTGCAAGTCAAGAAGAGCATATTGAATGTTCAACATAAATATTTAAATCCAAATAATGAATTGAAAAGGATATTTGGTTCAAAAATTATTCAGTCAGAACAGTAAGTATTTTAAAATTTAATTTAATATTCTATGGGAAAATTGATACATGTTGATTGTCGCATGATTAAGGGGTGTTCTAAATCTGATTTATAGTATCACACAACCTGTTGATATTGGGTTTGTCTTTAAATTTACAGATTTTTGTCTATAAAAGTTTGCTGGCGTTAGCAGAGACAGCAAATTAAGCGAAACATTTATATTTTTTAACTCCAAGTGAAATATATTATTTTTTCTTCAAACGTTCATTGTTAGTTTTCATTTGTTATTTTCAAATTTTCAAGATTCTCTTATATTATACTGACGTTTTATTCTGGACGAATCAAGTTGGTACTTTACTGTTGCATTCATAATATGTCATAACCGAGGTACCAACCTCTAAATAGTTGTGACAACAAAAGAACTGTTGCTTTCAATGTTTAGGCAGTAAATAGTAGATTATTTTACAATATCATTGTTGAGCTTAAAATTACCGAAACAATTATATTTTTTAACTCCAAATGAAATATATTATTTTTTAACGTACGTTTGAATGGTTTAGACAATGTTATGTTTGAAATAATAACACTATTTTGGACTTCCATTGTCTATATTTTGTTAAATTGAATAAACACATCGTTGCAATTGCTATTGAATCTGCAACGTAGTATTCACCTGAAGACGATTGCAGATTCAATAGCAATTGAAACGTTGTGTTTATTCAATTAAACAAAAATATAGACAATGGAAGTCCAGAATAGTGTTATTATTTCATATTATTTTTTCTTCAATTGCTACTTATTTTCAAATTTTCGAGATTCTCGAGTGTTATAGTGACGTTTTATTCTCGACGAATCAAGTTGGTACTTTACTGTACATTCATAATATGACATAACCGAGGTATCAACCTCTAATTAGTTATCAAAACAAAAGAACTGTTGCTTTTTAATGTTTAGACAGTAAAAGGGTTTTAGCGTCTGCCAGTAGTTCAATAATGTGCCGTTTTAATGTTGAAGAAAATAGTAGATTATCTTACTCGGCTAAACGCCTCGCCAGCAAACTTTTAGCTCAACAATTATATTTGTGGAAGCTGTATATACTTATAAATATTTCTAAAAGTACGAGCAGGTTGGCGTGTGCCTAGACAGTCAGTTGAAGTTGAAGTTTAAAAAAAGTTTGATCTTGAGAGAGTAAATAATTTGTTCATGAGTAACAAAAGTAATTGTTGAATAAATAATAAAAAAATTATCACATTCTGTGTTGTGTTGCTATATTGTTTTATTGTGCTAATTAAGCACGAAACCTAGGTCGGAGCAAAATAGTTTAAGGTGCTTGAGCACAGTTTAAAATGTAATTTTCGTTGGTGCGTCTCGGTCATTCCGGTGAATAATCTCATCGAACCAGAAACCTTTAGATTTTTAATTTGATGTTAATCCTACGGTGGATTCAGCTTAACGAAAGAGTTGAAAATCCTCGCTAGTCATAACAATATTGTTTAACTCCAAGTGAAATATATTATTTTTTCTTCAAGCGTTTATTGCTAGTTTTCATGTGTTATTTTCAAATATTCTCGAGTGTTATAGTAACGTTTTATTCTCGACGAATCAAGTTGGTACTTTACTGTTACATTCATATGACATAACCGAGGTACCAACCTCTAAATAGTTGTGAAAACAAAAGAACTGTTGCTTTTAATGTTTAGACAGTAACAAGCCTTTTTAGCGTCTGCCAGTAGTTCAATAATATGCCGTTTTAATGTCGCTTGAAGAAAAATGAATTTAATTTTAAAATGAAAGAAACAAATAATAGATTTATTTAAAGCCTAATAAGTTACAATAATAATCGATACAAGCTTTACCCAAATTTGTGACTATAAATTTTGTAATGATAGACATTGTGGAGTTATCAGTTAGTAAACTGATTAGGTTTTTTCGCATTTTATTTAAGGCTGTAATCGCACTAGTAAAAACGTTTCTTCCAAATAACCCCTTTAATATTCAACAGAATTGCTTCTAATTTTGGGAGTATTCTTAGAATAATATTTCCCATAAGATAGAAGAGCGGTTTTCCCCAAATTTTGCATTATGGCCAAAATATAATTGAAAAATTGAGAAAATTAAAAAAGCGGTTCTGCTATATTATTTCTAAAAGTTTAGTTCGAATACTGGTTGAGATATTGTAAAATGCTAGTGATTTTCTTAATCAGCGTCGAAAAATACATATGATTCACAACTAAAATTTTTTTCGAAATTTTCAAACTTATCACGAAAAATGCATAAGGTAGTTGAAATATACTGATTTACTGACGTTTTTGAATTTTTAAAATCTGTTCATAAATACAATAATTTGAAAGATATATTTGGTAAATTGTTATGCTTTTTGTCAAATTTTAATTGTGGTATGGTACAGCGGGTCTAAGTCGATCGCGATTATTCATAACTTGACCTCGAAGAAACTGATACTGCGGTAGTTTTGTTTATGTAAGTAGAAGTAGAAAGGTATACAAAACATGGTGCTTATTAATCACGATACGTTTTATTTTACTTATCGATTTGTTAATGGATATTTGTAAATATTTATTTTTTGATTCACAACAACTAAATACTGGATCGATTTGCTTTATTTAAGGCTAAATCAATGTAAATTGGTAAATTTTAATTTTTTTTATTGTAAATGTTCCTAAATGGTATTTGAATGTGCGCTAACGTTTCATACAGGGCGATTCATTACTATTTGGAATAAATTTAACACTAGAATCCCGACGTCAAATTATGAAGATATAACCCAAAACACCTAGATAAAATGTCGCTCATTACTAAGTTACATGGTGTTTTGTTTAAAAATTTAAAAACGATTTAGGCTCAGTAATTTAAAACTAATTGACGTATCCATTTCATATTTGGCAGGAAGTGTAGACACTGTGCACCCTTTTAAATTACGTTAAACAAACATTTCTGTCTAATACCAGAGGCGTACGACAGGGATAAGTGACCGTTAATCGTGCCCAAATTCTACGCCAATAATAATAAAATTTTTCGATTCTCCAATATTTTTAAGTAAAAATGTATTCTTTTCTCATAACGATTAAGTCAATATTTCTCGAGATATTTTAAGTTAAACATGAAGCTGTACCATTTTTAAATTTTGGTATGTAATTAACTAATATCGACGTCGAGGGAATTTCACCCTGGAATTTAGTGTACAAGGTTTGGAATTAAGTGAAATTATTTGAAATTTTGGAGTCATTTGAAATTTTGGAATTATTTTAAATATTATGTTATTTGTATGCTTGGGCCGCACTCTAGACTTAGCCTAACATTTTAGCATTTCAACCGTTATTGACGTTGCCTCATAATAAGGCTAATTTATGGGGATTACTACGCGATTTTTTTAGTTTTGTTAAGTGAATTTTGTTTTGTTTAGTTCAAGTGTATTAGCTACTAGGTTAGCTATTAATCTGAAGAATGGTAAGTGTCATTGTAGAGATATAGTAAAACACGGAAAAACATAGCCCAAACATAGCCTCACAAAACTTTTGTAACCTAACTTCAATTCAATTTATTTGTTATATAATAAATTAACAAATGATTCGACTTTTTTTACAAATTTACAATTCTTAAAATAACAAAACAAACCGAAAAACAACAACAAAAAATAATTCTCCTTAATTTTTTTCTTCACTCTATTCTCATTATTTCCCTTTCTTTTTCTTTCATCCATTTTCTTTTTTCACTCACATTTTGATCGATTTAATACCCTCCCCTTTCTCTCCCAGCAAAACTCTTTCCCTCCGCTCTTATTTCACTGCACTCTTTCAAATGTTCTATATTTTCCCACCCATACTTACACATTCTACACCTCTTATCTTCGTCCTTCCACCAGTACATACTTGTTTTCATTTTCTTCATTCCCAACTCTGAATCTTGCGATTAGATTAACCTTTTATCTATCAATCCCGTTTTTCTCTAATGTACTTTGGTTTTCCTTCTGCTATTAACTGTTCATACTTTGCGTTATATTTCTTTCTCTAATTTTTGCCCTTCTTTCCTGTACCTGTGTATCCATATCTCTCCGTACTATTTCTTCTTCCATACTTCTTCCTTCATCTCTTATCTTCTTTATTTCTTCTTTTGCATATTCTCCTCTTTCATAATATCTTTTCTCCCATCTTCACCGAATTTTATTGTTTGCGCCTCTATCTCCTTCTAACACTCATACAGTATCTTGTTTTCTCTCTTGCTTTCCATCTTTTCTTCATACCTTATTGCCCTTTTTCCTGTCTGTATCCTTATTTTTTCCAGTTTTAGTTCCTCTTCTACTATATAACCTAGTGTTTCCTTCTCCAATCCTAGTGTCCACTTCCAATACTTTTCTTGTATTTTCTCCAGTACCTCCCACTCTCTCCATCTCCACACTTCCGCTCCATACATCAACACACTTTTCACTATTCTTTCAAATATCCATCTTCTTAAGTCTTTCCCAAATACTCTTTCTCCTATACCCTATACCTCCCTCATATTTTTATTTCCCTTCTGCTCTAATTCCTTAATCTGTTCATCATCCTTATTATCGTACCTTATCGTATATCCTAGATATTTATACTTGCCCACCATCTCTATTTCTTCCGCTCCCCACTTCCATTCCCATCTCTTTGGTCTACCTTTTTTCTTCTTAAATTCCATAATTTTTGTCTTTTCTACATTTACTTCTAATTTCTTTTTTAAAGTATCTATTCATCACCTTTATCATTCCGTTCATCTCCTCATCTGTTTTTGCTACGACCACCATGTCATCTGCGTAGGCTAAAACCCACACCTTTCTTCCTCCCACCACAATTCCTCCTACATGTTGCCCTTTAATTTCTTCCTTTAAATTTCTCAAATATAAAGAAAATAAACAAGGACTCATTGGGCATCTCTGTCTTAGTCCTTTTTCTATCTAAAACTGTCTTCCCAGCTTTCCCCCTTCTCTCGTTCTGTACCTTTACCCGACATTCAGAAGGTTAACTCCTCTGTAATTTCTTTCTTCTTTCTTATCTCCTCCTTTGTATATTGGACATATTATAGCTCCATTTTTCTGGGAAACCCTCTCCTTTCCATATTTTTTTCAAATTTTTTCTCCTCCTTTTCAATTCATCCTTTTCTTATTTTTTTGTTTTGCTCCTTATCTCTTATTTCTCTTGATTTTTGTCTACTCCCTCTAATGGATTTTTACAATGTTGCTCCTATTTTTCTCCTTCTATTTTTGTTTCTGTTCTTTTTTCGTTCTGTCTTATTCTTCTTATGAACTTCCAAACTTATCCTTCGTTTCTTATTTCCTCAATCTCTTTTTAACTTGGCTTTGTATTCTTTTTGTGTTTCTCTACATTTTCTTTGAATTTTATCCTAATCTTTTTATATTCTTCAATTTTTGTTTTTCCTTTTTTCCATTTTCTTTTCCCTCTTCTAATTTCTCTCTTTGCTTTCTGGCACACTCCATTCCACCTTTCATTTTGTTTTCCTAGTTCTTTTGTTCTCGCTGTATATATTTTCTTTTCTGTTACTTCGTCCATTTGTTTCAATATCATATTTATCTCCTCCTCTATTCCTTCTTCTGAGTATTGTTCTCTCTCCATCTTTTCCTTTTACTATGCTTTTTTCCGTCCATATTTTCCTTTCTCTCCACTCTTCTCCTTCCTTTTCTATATATTCACCTCCCTATCCCGTCAAGATCACTTCTAACGGTTGATGGTCCGATTCCTCATTTTCACTAATTTTAAACTCTTCTTGTCTTCCAAACTTTTCTCATTTACAATCACATAGTCTATTACCGACTTTCCTCGTCCTCCAATAAACGTGTATTCCCCATGTCCGCCATCCTCCATGTTTCCGTTTACTACAGTCCATCCTTTTTCCTCGCAAAATTCTATCAATTTTCTCCCTTGCCATTTCCTCTCCTATCCTTGCATTGAAGTCACCTTCTAATATTAGTTTTCCTTCATTTCTCTCTTTGATTACTTTATCTATTTTTTCCATAGTCGTTTCCATTTCTTTTCCATAAATTGTTATTATTTCATACCTTTTTGTTCTTCTGTTTCTATATTGATTTTCATTAACCCTATTACCTTTTCCTCTCTCCCTTTTTCTTTCTTCTATTCTTTTCTCACCCCTGTTATTATACCTCTCTTTTCTGTTCTTTCCGCAAACTGTATGTCCCATATGAATTCTTCACGCATCTTGTCTTTCCACTTTTCCCAATCTTTCTTCTCCATCCAGGTTTCTAACAGCCTCATCATTTAAAAATCCCTAACATATCTTCCCTTCCTTTGTTTTTTAATAATATCCGGTTTTTTCTTTGTCCCTTTTACTCCCTCCCATATGTTTAATTTTTTCCTTTTTCCCTACTCCCCTCCCCTTATTTACTTTTTTGCTGTCCACTTTCCCACTTTTCCTTTCTTGTCTATTCATCTTCGTTCCTCTCCTTCCACCCACATTTTTAGGAATCCTACTTTCACATTTTTCCTTCCCTTTGTATATTTTTTGTCTCGTCCCTTATCTTTGTTTGTATATCTCTTTTGAAATATTTTAGTTAGGCTTGAAGTAGTCGACTATGGCCATGTACTTACGTCTACGCGTTTGATCTTTGCAAGACCACAAGAGTCATGTTTAAAATCTAGAAATTCAGGATTGTATTTAGAAATTTTAATTATAGTAATATAAAATTATTATTCAGCATGTTCAAATTATAGAATAAATTCAAGGATTTTCTATTATATGCTTTCAAATGACAAAATATAGCACTATCGTCTAAAGTTTGCAAGTACCCCAGTCAATTGAGCAAATAATAATTAAATTTTTAGGAAAAATAATGGTAGGGTGTCGCCTGTGCCATGTAACTGTCAATAGTATAAACTACCTTATAGTTGTGTTTTATACCGAAAATGAATTGTCATTATACGGTTTATTAACATTTTAATGCAAAAAAACTTTTTTTATTCTTTTTTCAGTTGAGTAAAAATGTAATGGTGTAAAAAGAAAAGTTGTAGAGGGTAAATATACGAATAAAGTGAGCGCTAACTCGTCTCGATCGGATAATAATTTTCCAAGAAAAATCGGAAAAAGTGGAATAGTTGCGTTTGTCTTTAAAAATTCGTAAATCGGTGATTTTTTTATATGTAGCGTAAATCTTACTCCCACCACTCCATCGCCTCCTTGCTCTCGGTTAATTTCAGTCATCTTTGCAAGCATTTTTCGCGTGTCAAATCGCATTTTATCGAAAAATCAGAATTTACGTTTTATTCCTTTCCATTTCACGTTCAAAATATTGTTTATTTGTGACGATCGGACCACCTCATGAGCATTCAACCTCGATTGAAAATATTGCATTAAAAAATTCAAATCGCAATTATGCATAAACTAATTGCCCGATAATTTCAGGGTTTTGTACACATTAAGTACGGATAATTACCTCCTATTCCTCGACAGATTTACGCTACATTTAAAAAAATTAAGGATGTACGAATTTTTATAGAAAAAAATATTTCACTTTTTTGGTTTTTTACGGAAAATTATTATCCGATCGAGACAAGTTTTATTCGTATTTTAACCTCTTGCATTTAAATGTTAATAAACAATATAATGACAATAAGGTACTTTATACTATTTACAATTACATGGCACAGGCGGTATTCTACTATTATTTTTGTCAAAAATGTATCTCTATTTACTGCATTATAGGTGTAGTCATAGTTATTACATGTTACACATGAATGTTTATTTCAAATTCCAATATGACGGATCTGATCAAGTCTCTTTTAAGACATGGCGATACGAATGTGCGAGATGGAATGCTCGTACTTTCCTCTTTCGCGAGAGTTGTTCCTCTGAATAATATCTGTACTCTATACCAACGGGCTACGTGAATCACTTTGTATTCGCATGTGCTATTACATATCACCCTTCGAGAAAAGGGAAGTAAGTATGTCTATTTCTCCTCTTTTCGAGCATAACAATTAATAATTCTGATAGTACGAAATTTTTAAATAATTTAATTTAAGTTTTCATGTATTACATACTATCTTTAAGAACTCGTTTTTTACTGTAGCTTCAAGATTTCCAAACCCTGAATTAAGTACTAATTCGGAACTTACTAATGTATAGCTTACCATCGTCTAAGAGAGAACACGTGGTAAAAGTTTGCAAGTATGACCTCAATGACTCGTCTTTCAATGTAGTCTCTAAATTTCGGAACCCCGAATTAAGTACTGGTCGAAACTTGCAAAAAAATGAAATAACTTTATGCCTGTTATCATCTAAGAGAAAACACGAGATTCAAAATTATGTGTTTTCACGAGTATGATGTGACATGACTTGTCTTTCACTATAGTTTCTAGATTTCCGAATTAAGTGTTTATTTGCAAAAAAAAAGTCGACGTAATTAAAACTCCCTTCCTCTAAGCGTTGATTTAAGAGAGTACGGGATACAAAATGGACTGTCACGAGTGTGGTGTTAAATTACTCAAACCATTTTTGGATGTCCCGAACGAGCACTTAATTCTAGTTTTAGAAATCTTGAAACTACAGTAACAGACAAGTTGTTTAACACCATACTCCTAGAACTATCTAATTTTTAATGGATATTTCTGTTAGACCACGGCGTGTTAATATATTTAATTAATGACATTTAATTATTTTGTTTTATTAGATCTTGGAGCACCTAATTGGCATCAAATTCTTACATAATTAGTGTTAAAAATTAAGTATTTTTAATCATTTTTTTATGGGGGTGTAACCTAATATTAAGTTGCACCCCGGATTAAGTTTGAAATTGTAGCACTTAATTAGCATTTAATTTTGCAAATATTTCAATTGTAACCAAACATTTTTGTTGTAGTAAACGGAAAATAAGAGGTGCTAGGGGACACGTCCGCACTACTTGGTTGGTATCAAGCAAAGACAGTTGGCCTCAAGCGGCCAAACTTGGCCTTTCGATGAGTCTCCAAGAAACGAAATCTAACGGAGTTCATTATTTTACTTACGATCACAGTCAGAACTACAGGCAAATACAAATGAAGTTTTTGGAAGCAGTTGAAAGTTTAAATCCTGACAATATTGTTGCTATCATTAACGAGCATCGTTTTCACGTGGATGCGCTGATACAATTATCGGATTTGTGCAAGCTTAGCGAAGATTTAGCGATGGCCGCTGAATTAGTCGAAAGATCATTGTATGCGCTGGAATGTGCTTTCCACCCTTTATTTAATTTAGCTCAGGAAACTGTAGGCTCGATTACAGAAGACAAGAAAATAGGTAAGTTATTTTCCTACATTTTTGTAACATACATTACTTACTTAATTGAGGAAATCTTATTGCAATTAGAGCTATTTTAAAAACTACACAACACACAAGATTTCAATCAGTAGTGTATCAATCAAATCTGCCCTGTTCAGTACCAAGAACCAACGGTTACCAAAAGAAAATATAAATTGATGCAAACATGCATTTAAAATATTTGCCATTATACAAGGTGTCTCACTTTCATGGACTACTTGTCAGCTTTGACATTTTCAATGGAAATATACATTTTTTACTCAGAATCTACGTGAAAAACTGTGGTGACTATGTATGTAAGTCTTACCCAAAATGTGATACTTTTTGAGATATCGGTTTCTTGAGTCAATATCGGCTTTCAGATATTTCAGGTTTTTATTTTAAATATTAAACTTCAATTTTATTTACATTAGGTCGATAATGACCTTAACTATCTATGGTTTAAAAGTTGACATTGCTTATACAGGGTATGAGAAAAAAAATGTCAAACTCTTTAATCGACAATGATGAAGAACTGGATAAAATCAAATGGAAGCCCCTGAATATTTTTCCCCAGATCGATGTTGAATGAAATTCTCTACAAGTTTGCTGTATACCAAAACTCAACCGTGAAACTTGTTCCAATAGTTATTGTAAACCGGGATATAGAAAAATGTGTAAACGGAAATCAAGTGGTTGTTGACGCAAGTTGAAAAACGTCAATTATAATTTGTAGCAGTCTATAAAAATAAAGTGATTACTTTGGGGCTTCTAATGAATCTAGAAATGAGCTTATAACGAAATATGGTGGCAGCGGTGTTGTAAAGAATTCTCGATTATCAGTGGTCTCATTAAGTATTTTCTTTTTTTTGTTAATGGTTTATTTGATCAGAAATTTTCCACAATGCAAGGAGACTAAACTAATGGCGAAAATGCAGCTCTTCAAGCTACTCAACCATGATTGAATTTGACTTTAAGTCATCTAGAAAAATTTAATTTTACCGATCCGTCATCGTGGCCGCAGTGGAAGAAAAGTCTCCGGGTTACATTTAAAAGTGACGAAGACAAGATTAATATCAATCAATCAATTTACTTGTCCTTTAAAAATTAAGAAATGAATTCGGCTTTTATCTTTACAAATATTCAATATATATACAATAGTTAAATTTGAACAAACATAAAATACTAAACTTTTCTTTGTCCTTTAACTTATTCTTCTATATTAAATTAAACTTTTATTCTATTTTTATTATTTTCCGTTTTCTTTCTTCCCACCATTTCCTTCTTTTTACTACCTCTTTCATCCAGTTTAAACCTTCTCCTTTTTCCCCAAGTAAAATCTTATTTCTCCTTTCTTCCTCTCTCAATTCCACACAGTCTTCTGTAAGATGTTTTATGTTTTCCCAATCATTCCCACACATTCTGCACAATCTCTCTTCATCTTTCTTCCAATACTGATTTTCTTTTTCCTCATTTCCTAATCTAAATCTAGCTATTGTCCTTTTTTCTTGTATCGTCAATCCTCCTGTTATGTACTGTGGTATCCTTTCTCCCATTATATCCTTGTAATTCATATTGTATCTTCCTTCTTTTATCTTCATTCTTCGTTCTTGTAGTTGATTATCTTTGTCTCTTTGTGTTATTTCATCTTCCAACTTTCTTCCTTCTCTTCTTAATCTTCTTACTTCTTCCCTCGCGTAACCTCCTCTTCTATAATATACTTTTCTTTCTTCTTCTCTATGTTTTATTTTTGAAATTCCATCTCCTTCCAACATTCATATAATATTTCTTTTTTTTCTTTCCTCCATCCTCTCCTCAAACCTTAACGCTCTCCTTCCTGTTTCTATTCTTATCTTCTCTAATTTCATTTCTTCTTCTATTAAGTATCCCGGTGTTTCTCTTTCCAGATCTAGTGTCCATCTCCAATATCTTTCCTGTATTTTTCTAACTCTTCCCATTCTTTCCATCCCCAAATTTCTGCCCCATACATCATTACGCTTTTAACCAGTCTCTCGAATAACCATTTTCTCCTTTCTATATCATGCCCAAATACTTTTCTCCTATCCCCATATTTGCCCTATTATTTTGTTTCCTTTCTGTCTTAAATCTTTTATCTGGTCATTGTCTTTATTGTCATGTCTTAAGACATCCCAAATCTATCTACTTTTTCGATTTCTTCACTTCCCCACCACCATTTGTCCTTCGTCTCCCTCCCTTTATTCTTCTTGAATATCATTATTTTTGTTTTTTTTACGTTTACCTCCAGTTTTTTTCTCTAAATATCTCTTGGTTATATTTATTGCCTTCCTCATCTCTTTTTCATTCCTTGTAAAGAGTACTATATCGTCTGCATATGCTAAAATTATTAGACTTTTTCTTCCCACAGTTATTCCTCCAACTTGACCTTTCTGTAGTTCCTCCTCCAAATCTTTTATATACAGATTAAATAACATTGGGCTTAGTGGACAACCTTGTTTTAGCCCCTTCTCCGTCCAAAATACTTTCCCTAGTTTTCCTTTACTCTTACTCTGCATCTTGTTTCCATATATATCTCTTCTATTGCTTCTATTATGTCTTTACTTATCCCATTTCCTCTCATCACTTCCCATAGTATCCTTCGTTCCACTCGGTCAAATGCAGCTTTTATGTCTATAAACACCGCAAAACTTTTCCTCCTTTCTTCCCTATTTCTTTATTTATAACTTGTTTTAGTATGTAGATGTTGTCTATTGTCTCCCTTCCTTTTCTAAAACCTGTTTGCCAATCTGGTATTATTTTTTTTCTTCTACCTCTTTTTCCAATCTTGTTCTTAATATCTCTCCGTATATTTTGTACCCTACGTTCGTTAAGCTCACTCCTCTGTAGTTTTTAGCTTCTTGTGTATCCCCTCCTTTATAAATTGGACATATAATAGCTTCTCTCCATCTTTCTGGAAACCCTTCACCTTGCCATATCTTTTCTAATACTTTCCTTATTCTTTCTCTCATTTTTCTCCTGTATATTTCCACTGTTCCCCTTGTGTTCCATCAGTACCTCCGGCTTTTCCCCTCTTCAATTTTCTCAAGGCTTCATTCAATTCCTCCTTTCTTATTCCTCCTACTCTTTTTTTTTTCTTCCATTTTTCTGCTTTCCACTATGTACTTCTCTTCCTTTCCTTGTAGCATACTTTTTATGTGTTTTTCCCATGTTTCTTCATCTAATGTTACCTCTCTCCTTTTTCCCCTTTGTTTTCTCCACTTTACTAATTCCCATGCCTGCCCTTCATACCTGATTTGCTTGATCTTCTGTTCTATCACCTTTCTATATTCCACTTTTCTCTTCTCACATACTTTTTTGAACTCTGCTCTTATGTTTTTATATTCTTCTACACTTATTTTCTCTTTTCTGTATTTTCTTCTTCCTTTTCTCATTTCTTTTTTGCCCTCTCACATTCTCCGTTCCACCATTCTGTCTTTATTCCCATTTTCTCTTTTCCTTTCTTGAACTTTATCTTCTCCGTTGCCTTCTCCATTACATCTATTATATTCTTTATCTCTTCCTCTACCTCTTCTGATGATTCTTGTTCTTCTTCCACTTTTTCTTATATCTTTCCTTACTTTCTTCAGTCCATATTTTTCTTTCTCCCCATTCTGCATTTTCTTCCCTCTTTAGTTCTTCCTCTCCTATTAAAATTACTTCTATCGGTTGGTGATCCGAGTCCACTTCATCTCCTATTCGTATATATTGTATATCTTCTTTACTAGTATCATTTACAATTACATAATCTATTACTGAACCTCCCCTTCCCCTATGTATGTTAATTTCTTTATCGTCTTCCTCCATGTTTCCATTTAATATTGTCCATCCTCTCTCTTCACACATTTCTAAAAGTTTTCTGCCTTGCCGTTTATTTTTGTCCTTTGAATTTCTCTTTTTTGTTCCCCATTTATTATCATCCCCCCTTCTTCCCCAATTCTGGCATTGAAATCCCCTCCAATAATGATTTTTTTCCTCTCTTTCTTTATTACCTCATCTAAAATTTCTTTAGTATTGCTCATTTCCTTCCCATATATCGTAAAAATTTCGTAAGTTTCTCCTTTGTTTGTTTTCATAAGCCTTTTAACAATTCCTTGCACTTGTTTCTCTTCCTTCTCTTCTTTACTTTCCCAATCCTTTTTCACTCCAGTAATTATCCCCCCTTTTGCCCTTCCTTTTTTCTGATTTCTTTCCGCAAACTGAATCCTCCACACATATTCTCCTGGTAGCCTCTTTTCCAGTTTTCCCAGTCCTTTTCTTCTAACCAGGTCTCCATTAACCCCACCATTTTGAAACCCCTAAATAATTCCAAAAATTTTGTCCTTTATTTTTATTCCAGCCACATTCCAAAATAATATTTTACTCTGTTGCTTTATTGTTCTATGTTCACACTTTTCCCTCCACTTTGTTTCTATGGTCTTTATAACTTTTATTATTTTCCCTCTCCCTCTTCGCCCCCACTTTCTAGTTTTTTAACACCATTTTTTTAGTTGTCTTTCTCTTTCTATCCACCTTCTCTCCTCTCCTTCGACCCACAGTTTCATGTACCCTATTCTCACCCTTTTCTCTTCTCTTTCCAATTGTTTTGCTTCCTCCCTTATATTCTTTTGTATATCTCTTTCTCTTCTTGTCAGGTCATCATCTACATATATTCTCGTTCCTCGTAACTTTCTTTTATTTTTTAAGATACTTATTTTTTCTTCCATATTTTTCACCTTTATTATCACTATTCCTTTCTTTATTTCTGTTGCTGCCTCTACTTTCTCTTTACTCCCATCTTATTCTTCAACATATCCTCTACCTGATTCTTCACGTCCATTCTTCCTCCGCGAACCTCTAGCCTTTAATCACTAAATTTTTCTTTCTTTTTCTCTTTCATGTTTTTCCATTCTTCTTTCTAAGTTTTCTATTCTTTCTTCTAGATTCTTAAATTTCTCTTCCCACTTTCCACTAATTCTATTTATTTCCTCCTTTATTTCTTAATTTTTTTTTCCTGTACTGATTTTATCTCTTGTAACATCTCTTTGCACAGTCCCATTAACCCTCCATATTCTTCTTTTTCCACTTCGCTACTCGTACCCATTTCTTCTATTTTTTTTCTCTCTTTTTGGAGATCTGACCACCTTTTACTATCTCTAAAAATTTCATATACGTTCTCCTCTTGCATTCTTTTCCTCCTTGTCTCCGACTCGTTTCCCTCTGATTCGGACATCTTCTTAAATATAATTTTTAACTAAATAATATCTTCTTTAAAAAATAAACAAATCTTTTAAATTAAATGGAATGTCTTTTTCACGTAAATAAATATGTACATTTACATTAAAATTTCTTATCACTCGCACAATTCTTTTCAAACCTTTATCTTCACTCATCCAAATACGTCGTTATCCAACATCCGCGATTAACTCAATCTACTTAATAACGTTCTTATTAAGTACGTAACTTAATTAAATAAAAACCAACATTTATTTTAATGTAAATTCTCTTCACTTCGTAAAACGTCTTTCTTCGCCTAACGCACAAAACCGAATTACTATCCTACTATATATAGGTGTTCGGCAGAAGGGTGAACACAGGAAAATGACAGGTAGGTGGGGTCTTCTCCTATGTGCTCAGCCTATAAAATTTGACCTAGGTCCTACTTTGGGTTTTACCCGATTTTTAAAAAAAAACGACTTTTGCCGCTTTCACACCATTAAACTTCCATAAGTTTCCTTTCTATTGATAAGTCTGGCAACAATTATTTTTTTTCTGATCTTGATACATAGTAGGTCTTCAAGTAATCAATATTTTTTATAAGAATGCCGGTTAACAAAAATAGGAGCTTCTAAACTACAAAAGAGGTAAGAAAATTATTTGAAGACAAACTTTGCATTGCAATGAAAAAAAACTAGAAGAGATCGATGGCTTCAGATTTTATGTAAACATCTCTACTGTATGCCCTTTCTCACGGTATGCGACTTTATGTTTTATTTAAGAATAACTGGAGTTATTCGTAAATTTTTTCAAATCGGACGATTTCGACGAAACTCTACTTTTGGAGAAAATTAAGTGGTTGACAAAAATTAAACAAAAGTAGGACCTACTATGTCTCAAGATCAGAAAAAAAATAATTGTTGCCAGACTTATCAATAAAAAGGAAACTTATGGAAGTTTAAAGGCGAAAGTCGGCTTTTTTTTTTAAAATCGGGTAAAATCCAAAGTAGGGCCTAGGTCAAATTTTATGGGCTCAGCACATAGGAGAAGACCCCACCTACCTGTCATTTTCCTGTGTTCACCCTTCTGCCGAACACCCTGTATAATGGAGGAGGAGAGTGAGCAGATATTGACTCAATTTCCTACTATGCCTACAGAATATAATGCACTGGTTAGCCATCTGGAACAGTATTTTATTCCAAAAAGGAATGTCATATTCGACCGATTGAAATTCAACAGGAACCAGGGGAAAGTAAAGATACTTTTATAACCTCACTACATTCATTGGCAGAAAATTGTGATTATAATTCGCCCAAAGAAGAATTAATACGGGATAGAATTGTAGTGGAAATTCTTGATAAAAAAGTCAATGAAAACCTACAACTAAAGCACGATTTGAAACTAGCTGACGCTATTTTAATGGCTAAGCAAGCAGAAATCCAACGCAAGCAAAATACAATATTGCGTAAAGAGTTGTCCAGACTAGTGGCCGTAAATCCATGTTTTTCGAGAATAATCGTAGTTCTCTTCACATTCCATCTCAAGAGAGAAAGCAAGATTCGCAGCCTCAATCTGTGAGTAGTACTACCCGTAGTTACTATGGATTGCAGCAGCATCTAAGGAAAGTCTGCCCAGCTCGCAATTCATACTCTAAGAACGTGCTAGGATCGTACTTTCCAAATTCAAAAGTGGAAACGCGTTTGTCAAAATTGTGAGGGGTCAAATTCTTCTCTAAACTTGATGCTAATTCAGGTTTTTATCAGATCAGATTAAAATAAGAATACATAAAGTTAACAGCTTTCATTACCCCTTTTGGTAGATTTGTGTTTAAAAGTGTTTATCTCTGGCCTTAGGGACGTAATAGTGCATGTGGATGATATATTTATATTTGCACCTTCTACTCCTGAACAAAATGAAATTTTAAGAGAGATTCTTCGAAGACTCCACCGAGAGGGCATTACTCTTAACAAAGTAAATGCGTCTTTAATGTCGGTGAAATAAAAATCTTGGTTCATGTCATTAATGATTCGGGAGTATCTGTAGATCCAGCTCGCATTGGGTCTATTCTAGAATTTCCCCAGCTAACCACTAAAAAAGAAGTGATGTAATTGTTGGGTATGATTAATTTTGTGGATCGTTATATTCCTAATAAATCTAATATTTTAGAACCTCTTAACTCTCTATTAAAGACTGACGTTCAGTTCATCTGGTTGACATCTCAAATGAAGGCTTTTGAAACTGTGAAAAATCTTCTGATAAATGCTTCTTTGATCACAGTAAGGAAATTATGGTAGGCGCAGATGCATCATGTTTTGGTCTTGGTGCAGCACTATTTCAAGTTAACAGCAATGGGGAACGTGAGGTTGTGGCTTACGTACACTTACACCTACTGAGTCTGCCTATGCACAAATAGAGCGCGAAACTCTTGCATTAACTTGGACTGATTAATGCGATTAATGAGATATGATTACGTAGTGAAGTTCACTCCAGGTAAGGATTTGGTTTTAGCCGACTCTGTCTCGTAATCCTATAAGAGAAGAACATAAGAATGTGAAACTCTCTTCAGAAGTTGACTCTTATGTTAAACTCATTATCAAGAACTTACTTATAAAAGACTACTATTTATCCAAAATTGCGAAAGAACAATCTTTAGGTCCTATTTATCAGAAACTAAGAGAATACTCCATCAACGGATGGCCTCAAAAAAATGAAATTCCCCCAAATCTAGCAGTATATTACCACGATATTTCTTTTAGTGAGAATTTATTGTTAAAACGTAATCGTATATTAATACCACCATCTTTACAATTGGAATGTCTTGATTTTATTCATTCAGAGCATCGTTAAGTGTCGCGAGAGAGCAAGCATGTCCATCTGGTGGATACGTCTTTCATCTCAAATAGAAAGTTTAGTACGTAATTGTCCTAAGTGCGTTCGCAAAACAACCATTTGTACGGGATGAGTTATCAACTAGACCCTGGCAAAAGGTGTAGACTTGTTGAAACACGAAATTTGGTATCTTATAGTTACTGATTACTATTGAAGGTATTTTGAAATATTTCTCTAAAATCTTTAACTGAAATTAGTGTCATAAACAAAATGAAAAAGCTTTTCTTAAGACTGGGTGTCAATTTCAAAATCAATTTAAATAGTTCTCACGTAAATATAATTTTAAGCATGTCCTTACTACTCTCGGTCTAATGGTTGCGCAGAAGCAACGGTAAAATTGCAATTTTTAAAAAAATGATGACATTCATTTAGGTTTAATATCATACAGAAGTACACCAATAGAATCTGACTTTAGTCCAGCTGAACTGTTATTTTCGCGAAAGATTAGAACCATTTTGCCAGTGCTTCCAAGCAAATTGAATACTATTGTAAATACAAAATCATTTATGGAGAAGGAAGAGAGTATATAATGTTAAAAATAGAGACTGTTTTAATGTTAACGACTCAAAAATCTTGAAAAGAGCTGAAGAACCTCGCTCTTATATAGTCAAGACTAAAAACGGTGTTTATCGTAGAAATCAGTGGCATTTAATAAATGCACCGTATACGCGTGAAACTCCTACGTCTCACTCAGTTCCTCAAACAAATGAAGTAATCGTATCACAAGACAAAACTTTACTAAACGAGTCAACTAGTGGTAGTGAAGATAGCGAGATGCAAAGAGAAGTGGTTAATGGAAGTATACCTCAAACATCTGAATACAATTCTGAAATCTGTTCAAGTAGCAATAGTAATCAACTGACTTCGTGCAGGCCTAAACGGAGTACTTTCAAACCTGCATGGATGTCCGACTATGTAATAAATTAAAAAGAAGAAAATTGTTTGTTTTGTTACGTTAAGTTTATTTTGTATAGAGTTAAAAAGGGATGTTCCGATAGTAAACCGGGACATAGAATAATGTGTAAACGGAAATCAAGTGGTTGTTGACGCAAGTTGAAAAACGTCAGTTATAATTTGTATAAATCTATAAATATAAGGTGATTATTTTGGTACCCCAGTCAATAGGGCAAATAATTAGTAAATTTTTGACAAAAATAATAGTAGAATATCGCCTGCGCCATGTAATTGTTAATGTTAATGGTGTAAAAAGGAAAGTTATAGAAGATAAAATGAGCACCAATTGGACTCAATCAGGTAATAACTTTCCAAGAAAAATTGGAAAAAGTGAAATATTTTAGTTTTTTTTTTTAAATTCGTAGATCCGTCATTTTTTAAACAAATCTTTCAAAAGTAGGAGGTAATGGTACGTACTTAGTGTGTGCAAAACCCTGCAATTGTCGGGCAATTAGTTTATGCACAATTGCGATTTAAAGCAATATATACATAAAGTCACCATACTTTTCATGTAGATTTAGAATAAAAAATATGTATTTATTTAAAATGTCAAGGTTGAGTTGTTCCATGAAAGTAGGAAAGTAGTACAATTGAAAATATTTTTAAAATGTAACCATTTATTTATACATTAACTTTAATATGACAGTGTTGTACTGTAGTATTTCTGGTCTACAAAATATCAGTTGTTTTAAAATGTGTTTCAAAATCGAAAGCAAAGGTTATAGCAGTGATTATATTCAATTGTTATTGTCACTAAATCACTCATTTTCAGTTGTTACTCCGTATACTTAATCCCAAAAATTAAATGTCAAATTTCATATGATCATAACTTGGCAAATATTGAAGATTCATATACGTTTAAAAGCTTCTAATTTGCGTAAGTGTGAATTAGCTGTTTTTGTCGAAGCTGAGGCGATAATTAATATTCGCTTGACTATTCCAACACTAATTAAAAACGCAAATAATACACCCTTTATATTCTAATTTTGGCTTACAAAGTGATATTTTTCATACTCAAGGCAGTTGTCCACTTTTCGTAACAAAAGTTTTGAAAATGACAACGATGGTGGCACCACCAATCCATGAGCTTCTATTTTTTAAAAATTTAGTAACCTACATTTTGGAATTATTGTATTAATTATTGTACCTAACAAAATATTTACCAAATCGACTTTTGGGCGTTAACAAGTTATTTAACGAAGTGCAAAATTTTTCTGTGGAGAAATTAGCTCAGACGTCCTTTCCAAGTTCGAACAAATTGCTCCGTGGTTTCGATCAATTCAAAATAACTTCACTCTATCGGCGCCACCATAGTAAGCTCAGCCACTAAAGAAATTTTAGCACAAAACTCAACGAACTAAAACGCTTCATCACAAACTTGAAATAAATTAACTGCCATTCTGCTTACTTCCTGCTGAAAAATGCTCGAGGAATTCCGAAATTTACATATCTATTTCGCACAACATTTATGCTAGATTTTTACAATCATTCGATAAAGAAATTGAATCAGGATTATCTTCTACTGCCATTCTGCTTACTTCCTGCTGAAAAATGCTCGAGGAATTCCGAAATTTACATATCTATTGCGCACAACATTTATGCTAGATTTTTTACAATCATTCGATAAAGAAATTGAATCAGGATTATCTTCTACTAGATGACCCCAGGCTCCTCACGAACGAAGTAACACCGTTTCCTCAAGTGGGCCAGTGTTTATAAACAGATTTTTTTCGGGTGTAATTGAACCTTCTACAGCTAAGCCATTCAAAAATCTGCAAAATAACGAATCTTATGTTTTTTTATTCATGTTTTTACGTAATACGGTTCCGGAGTTATAAAAAATTACAGTATTCGTATTGACAATGTAAAATTGCTTGATCAAAAAAATTAAAAAAAAAGAAAAATTTTATTACACATTATGCGACAGGGGCACAAAACGAACGTTTTTCTTAAATAAACTTTTTCTTTATCGATTATAATTTAGAAATTATGGCCGTTTTAGTTTTGATTGTAATTTGTTCGGAAAAGTTTTTCGCTTATAACACGCGAGGTCAAAAAAACGGCCAAAAATGTTTATTTCTTTATCCGCGTAAGATTCTTTTGAACTTTGAAAATCGGTCCGAAAATAAGCGAGTTGTGGTCAAACAATTCGTTTGAAATTTTGTTGAATATTTGAAAAGGTACACTTTTAGCTGCCAGATCACCTCATTCTGGCAGTCGGTTACAAGCCCTCCCCTTAAGGTTCTATGCTACAAAGCCCCAGCCCAGTTAGAATTGTTGTTGTTTCTCACCATCTTAGCGACTTTTGGTGCTCTTTTTTCCTCAAATGCATGCTTTTGTCAGAGGTAATTTACAAGCTTGGTTTTTGTTTAAAATGCGAGATGTTTTTTATTTATTTATCCCGGTGGCAGTAGAGACCCTTCGAAGTTGGAGTGAAGAAGTTGTCATTTTTATCAATGATTTAGGAGATCGTATTCGTCAGTCTACAGGTGAAAGTCGTTCAAGGTCATATTTAATACAAAGAATGAGTTTATCCATTCATCGGAGGAACTGTGCAAGTGTTTTGGCTCACTCCCGTTGAATTCTTTGTTGGAGGAAATAGTTTTAATTTAGTATTTTATAAGTGATTCTGTATTCCGCCATCTTTTCTTCTTATTTCACATAATAATACCAACAGACAATAAAAAATAGTAACTCTTTTGCAGGTCAGGTCAAGCAGAACATACAGCATAATAATTCAATTTCACTTACATCCATGTACCTGTTGCATGTAATTTCAGATTTTATTACGTATTATGTGTTTCTACAAGGTTTACCGTTAAAATAATCAAATCGGTATTACAATGTTCGAAGATTTCAACTCTTTTAAACAGCGGAAGTTAAATTTTTTCAAAATTCAACCATATAGATCCTTTAGGAAACAAAAAGAAACTTTTGGAGTCTATTTCTAAAGGCAACATCGTTCTGTCATTGAGAGAAAACTTATAATTTCTAATTAACGTATATAGAGCAACTTGCATTTGAGTAAAACCAAAGCGAACACCTACAATAAGAATTTTTTTGGTGATTTTTTTGGACATTTGGTTCAACGTACCTATGCAGAACCTGGGACCTTCTCCGAAAGGCATATAAGAGAATGGCACTAGTTTCTCTTTATTTCCGGGAGCAAATCTGTCCGGGTCGAATTTATCCGGTTCTGGAAAATACTGGGGTCGTGGTGTAAGCCCATTACTGAAATAGTAACGGGCGTATCCTTTGTAAGTACGAAATCGGTGTTGGGCACTTTGTAGTTCATGGTGCATACGCGATTGAGAAACGGCAAAGGCGGATGTTTACGCATCACCTCTGGAGAAGGAAATTACTTAAATTAAGAGCAAGTTGAAATAGTTACCATCGAACACTTGTCGCATGTAAACTAAATCGTTTAACTTTTCATAAGTGGGTTCTTGACCGCAACATTCCATGACTTCCTTTCTCAGTTTGTCTTGAATTTCTTGATTCAGCGCCAGTTCCAACAAACAAAACATCATTGCAGTTGAAGAAGTTTCATATCCGGCGACAAAGAACACGTATGCTTGTGCTGTTGCTTCTTCTAGTGTTAACCCAAACCATCCTCCATTAAGTCGATGAGAATTTGGAGAAAATCGTTGCGCCTCATCGACTTCGCTTTTCTGTAAGCTACTGCGTTACGGACTGTGTTCAAGAAAAAGTCGTTTATGTTAGCCGGAATAGATCGCATTTTTAAAAATCTACTAATTGATGGGAACGCGAATGCTATCAAATCTCTGATGTCTTCGTAAACGGAGGGTTCTCTTTTCAAAACTTACGAAAGTCGTTGTTAGGATTGGTAAAACTGTTGCAGTTTATTCCGAAAGCGCACGACCCTATGACGTCGGTGCCGAATTTTTCCAGAAATACTTTTGACATCTACTGGCCCTTGTACACATTCGACGTCCAGAGCTTGTTTTAGTTGGTAACTGCATTCGTTTACAAGGTTAAACATTGTTCTTATTTTTCCCGAAGTGAAGGTGGGAGTTAACTTTGCTCTAATTCGTTTCCACTTATCGCCGCTGAGCAAGAACAGGTGACCGCTTAGAGGATCGATTTCTTGATTGGTGTAAAATCCACGATCGCAAAAGTAATTAAAATCTTTGACCAAAACATTTTTCAAAATATCTGGATGTATAGGCATGTATTCTGGTCGTAGGAGGCGAAACAAACCTACGTGCTTATATCCTTTCGATTTTGCTTCTGTATATAGTTCTGCCATTGCTACTCCAAAAGCGGTATTGGAGCGAATTACTTTGCGAAGATTTCCAAAAGGAATTGTTGGTTCTATGTACGGCATGTTGAATCGAAGCCAGTATTTGTACACCCATTTGCAATAGATTATTATTCCGACGAGTATCACTGAAACCAATGCAAATACGCAGGCACTTCCGTATATAATCATCATAATTGCACACCGATGAATTAAACTACTTGTCACTAGTGTGAAATTGCGTTTATATAACTTAATATCAGTATGTTGTGACGATAATGTGTAGCACGCACTTGAATTTAAGTAGTTTCGGATTATGTTGAATTCTTTATCTTTTTAATACTATATTCAGTATTATTTAGGAGATAGCCCCAATTTAGAGCTTTAAATTTATTTTTCTATTTTGTCGTTTGTAATAAATAAAACATTACTGATCGGTTGCATAAACGCTAGTTAAATCTGAAGTTAGATAATTGTCCTTCTTAATTAAATTTAAAATTTAAGTCCACCGATTGGCTAACAAAACCTGTTAACGATTAATTACGATTTATGCAACCAGGCATATGTTTTATTTAAAATTGGTTTCTAGAAGCACATCTTATTCATTTCATGTCTTGTAGGTTTTACGTTAGTGTTTTCAGTCGATAAAACTTTTACAGGACTCAAATTAGCTCAAAATTAGATAACAACTTTATTAATTATCATTGGTTGTATAATTTGTGTTTTTATTAATATTTACAGGAGGAATTTGTTTTAAAGAAAATTTTGAATTATTATGCACAACTAACAATTGCACTATTTGTGGTGTTTGTACCGCTAAACTTTTTTTGATAGTGATAGAGTGTTCTGCGTTTGTTTCTGCAACGTCGCTTACGCTTCCATCCTCCAAATCTGGAGCAATTTCTATGTATTTTGGTGGGTTTTTGTTTTATTAAAGTTTGGGAACCAGTTTCTTCTTCATGTCATATTTTCAGTCTTCTGATCTTTCCGGTTGTACCGGAAGTCGACATCAACTTCGTTATTTTAAATGGAACACCCTATATATTATTGCAATTTCGGATTCTACGTCAAATTTTTAATTTAATTTTTTAGTAAAATTTTTACAGATGAGAAAGTTCACGGAAATATCTGTAATTTTTTTCGGGAACTTCATATCGGGTTAATTTTTGGTTTGTATAAAGAGAATGGACTATATCAAACGAAGATGGCTCCATATATTAAAAATGTAATACTAAGTATTTCATTTTGACATCTTCAAATAGCAATAACTTTTTAAATATAATGAAACACTCTGTATTTTTTACTCTGTAGTGTGCAGGTTGAAATTCTTTTTAAATTATGTAAGTATTGCTACCATTACGGCTACTACTTTTGGAGATATTTGCAATTTTCTACTATTGGGGCGTACCAGATCTGTTATGTTAACTGTTAACCTGCCGGTATGATTGGAATCACAACCCACAACAATGATTTGAAAATTTATTGGGTTATGTCCATTTATGTACAAATTTTGTCTCCATTGTGAACTGGATACTGGGATGTTCACTGTTTAGGTGTCGAAGAATCTGTTACGGTTTATTGTTATTAAGTATTAAATTTAACGGCAGTGCCGAAAACTCAGTACACAGCTCTACCAGTCGAAGAGGGATCGTGGGTGTATTCGGTAGTAATTAAGTCGAAGCCCTTCACACAGCAAAAGAAGTAATAAATAGGGTCACCTATCAAAATGCGTAGTAAATACTCTAGAGCCACTAGGAACTTTTGACAAGCCGTTAAACTGTAGAGATATAATTTTTGTAAAACGACTAAGCCAGTAATAGACACAAAACACATAAAATACACAACAAATGCGTGTAGGAAGCTATACGATTCTAATTATTTTAGAAATAATTAGAAATGTTACATTAAGAATATCTGTTCTGCACGATAAGCCGCTGAGGGGGCGTTGGCGCCGAATAAATGTATTCAAACGACAAAAACAGCGTAGCTTTATTGACATTAAATATAAAAGTCACGTTGCGTACCGGTAATCGACGATAAATCTAAAAGTGAACAAGGTGCGAGCATATAATTCTAATTTTTGAAAGATCTTTCAAATCACATCAATCAATTATAAAGCGCAAGTATTATGTTGGTAAATTCACGTCGGAATACAGACACAATTGCGTTTTAAATTAAATTAGTAACTAAGAACATGCAGAATTTTTGACTTATCTGGTTTATGGATGATTACGATAAAGAGTAGTCGGTTCGTAATTCCAATACGGATGAAGAGTAGTACAGATAGGTTAGAAGAGAGAAGCAGTAATAAAGATGGTCGGATAGATAGTCCAGAGGTCGATCAGTTTATTTTTGGTGGACACCTTGACTGGACAAATAGCCAATTCCAAAAGTAGGTGAATAATAAACGGCCTTCCGAAGTAATGTTGATGTTATTTTGTTATCTCTTAATTAAGCAACCATAATTAGACAAATTGCTTTGCACTTATTCATTCCAATCAAACATTAGTGGTGTGATAATGGTTACGCTATCAGATCCTAAAATGATGCTCAACGACAGGTGTTGTTTTACTGACTGAGATACAGTCGTGATGGGACCATTTTGTCTACCAAATAAAACACGTGTGAGAAAATAGGGAAATGGTTATTAACATAAACTAACTAAAAGTCACAAAAAATGATAGGTCGACAACCAAAATTTTAATTAGATGAATTTCCCGTTTGTGATAAAGTAAATTCTTAACGTAATCTACTAAAATAAGACGTATTACACATATTTCCATTCTACTTATTTTATTCGATAAAACTACAAACGTCTAAAATGTCACATTTTCCCGTCGCTAGAGTTAGTTGCGGTGATTTCACAATTTTTTCGACGATTTTCAAATACAGGAGCTCATCCAACGGGTAATCGATGCTCCATCATAATCCAATAATTACACGTTCAGTACGGCGCACGGCATACAAGCTTCGTATTAATCGACATTAAGATATTTTTCTTTTGAGCACTCAAGCGCGGATCGTTGAGTTTTATTGCATTCAAGCGACAGACTCAATTTTCGATATTCGAAATAATTCTTGGTTCACTTATTAATGTAAGTTGCGGAACTAACCACCGATCCATAATGTTTAATCAATGGAAAATAATCTTCAAGGTCAGAATCACAAAAAGTAAAAGTTGGTTCGCATTGCAGAGGGAAAAAAATACAAGCAAGTATTGATTTGGAGAAGTGGAAGGAATACGTTGTAGAAGTGCTAGATGGAGATAAAGAAAATAAAAAAGTAAAGGTAAAACAAATTAAAAAAAATTGGTGATATAATAGTGGGGAAGAATGGTTATATACAGGAGAAAAATATGGAAAAAGTAGCAGAGATAATAAATAAGGCACGCATAGGAGAAGGATTGCTGAGTGAGGAAAAGACAATAATAACTTCAATATACAATGGATGAAACCGGAAAGAGGTGGGGGAATTACAGGGGGTGAGTGTTGAATATATATACCTAGAGAAGTTGTTGATGGGGAAATAAAGTGGGGGAATAGTGGTTAGGAAGGAGAAGGTGTGGGTGTTGGGATACGCAGACGATATGGTAATTGTAACGGATAAGGAAGAAGGGATGAAAAGCATGATAAAGACGATAAAAATGTTACGTTACACGAGTCGACACCTAGATGTCACAACACTTATTGTTGATAAAAGATACTTTGAAAGAGACAAAATTGAGTTTAAACACGAAAAAATCAAAATTAGTGATTTTTCAAAAGAGATGAGGTTGAATTAGGAAAAAGAAATGGTGGTGGGGAGATGAAATGAAATGGAGTCCGGGACTGGGAAAGGAGACATCAGCATACAGTAGACGAGGAGATGAAATTGGAAAAAAATAGAATGACCGCGGGAAGATGGCAATGAGGTGCGAAGAAAGTATGAGAGAAAAAGAGAAGGAAAGAAAAATAAATCGGAAATAGGAGGCTATATTATGAAAAAGGAGGATACGTAGGAGAAGAGATGGAGGATGGAGTATGATAGAAGAAATTGTAGAAAGAGGTAGGGATAACCCAGAAGCAGGAGAGGAGAACATAAATTATAGAAGGAAAGTACAACAGAAGATTCAACGTAGTAATAACAGAAGATATGCCTACATATTTATGAGGAAGGGAGCAAAAACAATAAGTTTAATGCAAGGTTTAGAGTGGGAAATGAGGAGAATAAAAATAAATATTGGCAGGTGGACGAAAAGAAAATATAGATTATGTGGGAAGTATGGAAAAACAATGAGCATATGAGAGAAAGAGTTTGAAGAACTAAGTTTTGATTTGATTAGTTTCTCACTTTATTCCCCGGGAACTTTTCCCCGCATACTTTCTTCCCCGAAATACTTTCTTCTCCCCGTACTTTCCTCCCTGCTACTGTCTTTCCCAAAACACTTTTTTCCCTGCGTACTTGCCTCTCCACTCATAATAAAAAATGATTAAAATATATGATTAAAACAAATTTACGTTTGTTTTTGAAATTGTTATTATGAATGTAATTTGTTTAAAGAAAGAAATTGTAATAACTGTAACCTGCCAACTAACACCGTTTACCCCCGAAAACATGAAACAACTTAAATTGATTAAATTAAAATAAATAATCCTCTTAATACGAATAAACATCGGGAGATCGAATAAACACAAAAATTAGCGGGGAGGAAGGTACGAAAGTTTCTCTGAATAAAGTGGGATACCGATTTGATTTGATTGATTAATTAAAACACTCCCCTATGAAAACACTTAACAATTAGTGTGTGAATAAAAAACCAAAATAACACCGTCTGCAGATTGCAATTTTAGTTTCAAGATAACCTATAGTTAAAACAAGAACTAATACAAATAATTGAATTAAATATCCGCTTGAAATGATATACGAAAATGTACACTTCCAAAAACAAAGCATTAAGATATTAATTACAGAGAAAACTATTAAATCACAGAACAAATTATATGTTTAGCCACCGAGTGCCACATAAGTGACAAAATAATTAATAGAAACTACTAATTGCGGTGTTCTGCACTTTTGAAAACGTAACCTTTGTTGTTAAGACTGAATTCTAACTTTAACAAGCGGCTGCACAATGGGTTGCGTGATGTAGTTCTAGATTTGCCAGTAGGGTTTATAATTCGTAATAGCAATTGTCCCAAGGTAAAACCCTAATTGCACTTTTATTAACGCGTAATAATTTGAGGATACGACAAATACACCTAGGTGTTGCAATGTAGTTTCGCTACCTTGACCAAGATGACGTATGTTTGGTGCAACGTAATTTGAACTTAAGCCTGCCTAACGTAAGATTGGTTGGAGAAACTGTGCAGCCATTTTCCGCCAAAATTTATATTTTGCAAACGGTGGTGGAAAGGAAGAGTTTTCTATAAAGCTTGCTACAATCACATTAATTAAATGTATACAAACTTATGAGAAACCTTTCATTTACAGTCGACTTAAAATTGGACAACCAACTTATAATTGGTGTTAATAAATACATTCCCCTTTTTGAAATTTTTGTAATTACACATTTTTTTTGCAATCTACGGTTTTGACTTCACAACTCTTTTTTTTTTTTTACTTTTTCGTGGAATTAAGAGTTAGTGCGTACATTATAATTAAGCAAAAAAATACAGTCTTGAAAAGTGATACTTTGTATAAGACTGTCGCATATTACACAGTAAAGATGGAATAGTAATATAAATTAAGACATAATAGCACTCTCATGAACATATTTAATTAATTTGTTTTTTTCCATTTTTAGGATACTATTTATCACTTTATACAAGCACTTGTTATTTGTAGCGGGTCGTGCTTGCTACCGCACCGCATTAGAATTATGCAAACTATTGCTATCGTTAGATCCCGAGGAGGATCCTCTCGCTGTTAAATTAGTAATAGATTTTTATGCATTACGCGCCAAAGAATACGTTTGGCTAGTGGATTTCTTTTTGGAATATGAACCGACGAAAAATTTATCGCAACTACCCAATTTCGCTTATTCGATCGCGATCGCTTACTTTCACATAGCCGAAGATGATACTTCGAAAGCGGACAGTCTGTTACAAGAAGCGCTGCTGATGTTTCCCGGTGTTTTGGTTCAGCTTTTACATAAGTGCTCTGTACCGATTGAAAATAGGGTGTATAAGCATCCATACTTTGGTGTATCTGCACAGTTTAAGTAAGATTTAGCAAACATTTTACTGTTATTATGTTTTTAAACTGTTGATAATTGAGATTTTAACTTGTAGACAGTCGGCCGCTTTGATCCAACTAGTTTTGTTGTATGTTAACCGAAACTACCACGTGTGGAAAGAAAACGATCTACTGCCGTGGTTGCAAAGAAATGTTCATAAAGTTTTGGAAATCGTTGAAGGTGATGCAAATATTGTAAAAGACTATGAATTGAAAAGGTCAAAACGTTATCAAGGTTCATTACCTAGAACTATATGCAGACACATACTGTTGTCGGATGTTAAAGGTGTAACTCCTATCATGGATGTAAGGCTTGTACATTTTTAATTGCTAATTTAGATATAACAATCCATCATTTTTAGGATTTTTCAGGTCCCGTATTGAGTTTCGATCCACTTCCACCATTAGATTCCATCAACATATATGAAAAACCCAAAAAACCCAGAATAGCAAATAGCAATTCGAGTGCTGTAGGAATATTCTTTAGATCGCTTTTACCAAGTTTCAATACGCCCGAGCAACTTTTTGAACCGTAATTTTATTAGTGGCAGTTTATTCGTAAAGTTAATGTCCTGTTGTGTTTCAGGGAAGAAAATGGGGCAAGAGCATTACCTTTGAATGTAGCCGAAGACGGTAACGAATTGAGGCAAAGTGTAGCGTCTTTAGTTGGCGCGATGCGGGATTTGCTTAATAACATACGTTTACCAGACGTGCCGAACGATGCCGACGTTGACGAAAATGATGATTCCGATGATGACGATGAACAAAATAATTATCTAACTTAAAGGTCATTGTATGAAATGTATAGTTGTATTATTATTATTATCTAGAACTTGCGAATTATCGCAGTTGTCAGAATTATATATGAATTTCTATTTTTATATGCAATTAGCTGTGCATATCTTTTCAGTTCTTTTTCTTTAAAACAAATTTTATACAAAACATTGTTAAAAGCAAGTACAGAAAGCGGCATGGGGAATCACTGATATTTAATGTAAAACGTTTGTATTTAAGTATAGAAATAAACATCATTATATTCAAAGTTAAAAATTACTTTGCATTAGGTATCTACTCAAAAAATATTTTATTTAACTACTGCATGAATTAGTATAACAGTCACCAGGCAGGTTTGCTCCTCCGTAATAGGAGTGAATTCATTTTCAAGACAAACCGGAGATCAACAAATGCATGGGAAGTTCACGTGAACACCAGAGTGGCCAGAGCCGTGCCCAGGTCTCGCTGGAAATAAATATCGTGTAAACTCACATAACAAATAAGAATTTCATTAAATACAAGCATAAAGTTACAATATTGTAAAAAATATTTAGTTTGAAGATTCGGAACTGCTTTCATTTGAATTTACATTTATTATTATCTGATTACGCTCCTGCAAGAGCGACTACCGAAGCCCTGTATAACCATGGAATGTACAAAACGTGATGATCACACGTTAGTGTTTATTCACCTCAGGTTCGCCTTCGGATTCAATGAAGTTTAACAGGACATTATTAAGATTGTGTGAAACTCTACCAAACCTATCGCAGCCCGGAGGAGGCGTAACCGGTGTACATTCATGTAAAAATGTACGTATTAGAGGGTTTTATAAAATATCTAAGTAAATACCGGGAGATCATTTAATAATGTCCAAAAAAAACTACTATTAATTCTCAATTTATCTATATTTGCTTCCATTATCTTTAAAATTCCTACTGAAGTTAGGTACACAACCTGTTAATTATTTATAACTTGATTTAAGGTTAATTTAAAATGACAAAATTTTATTAAATAGAACTTATGAGTTAGTATCGTATGGACATCATTTAATGATCGCAGTATACATATTAAGTGGTAGTGTGTACTGCAATGTTGTTTTGTTATTTTAGTAGCTTATAGGTTAATAAATTTTACATTTTAAATTTATATTTTGAAATATACAGTATGACCCAAAGTGTGTGGCGCATCAAAGTTATTAATGTTAAGGTTTGAACATTTTGAAGAATCGGCAACGTAACAATATATATAGAGTTAAATTAGTGGTAACCAAAAATGTCACTAAGTCTATATATACCATTAAATTATTACTATTCATATACGTTTTCAAATTATTAAATATATTATTCATTTAAAGTGAATGCTGCGTCAATTTATTTCAAATAATCCTAACAATGTAGTTATATATTTTTTATAGAACACCCTGTATTTTATTGCGTTTTTGATTGCCTGTAAAAAATAAGGTATACTTTCATAAAGGTTCCCTATACCTAAATACAAAGTATTCTTACATCGACTTTTCTTAAAATATGGAGTATTAAAACAAATTCAATATCTTTCTAATCCAACAAATCATAACAAATTTACTCTTACGTCTAAATAGTTGGATATTAGATGAATGTATTCCATCATTAAATATTAAACATTTCTTTACAGGGTTTTCAGAATTTACAGGTTAATTATTGGATCACTCAATATGTAATATGAGCCCTATTTCAAATGAAACACCCTGTATTTTATTAATTCGTAACGTTAATAAAAAAGTCCACTTTCGAAAGGTATAAAGGTGTCAATGTTACGGCTTTTGCACAATTTACAATTTTCTTAAATTAACATTTTAAGACATTACAGTCTGATAATCACATGAGTTACAAAAGTCGAGTTTCGTTACATGATACATACAAAATTTTTGAAAAAAATGAGTTCAAAAAAAGGAATTAAACATATTTGAAAGGGTATTTTCCTCTCGAGTTATTTTTGTGCTTTTTATTCTTCCATCCCGATATTATAGCAGTGGTTTAATTACCGCAACCTCTCCTATAAGGAAGAAAAAAAGCAAAAAAAAAGAATTAAACATATTTCGAATTCAAATTCTAATCTTGTGTGACCGATGTTACCATTTTTAAAAAATGTCGAAACAAATTCATAAGTAACTAAAAATTTAATAGATTATATGAATTCATCAATGAATTTTATAAGAAGTGATTTTTTATTGTTTTTCGATTTTTTGGCTCACCCGATTTTTAAAGGTATTCCATAAACGCAGCACAACAAACGTTTACAACACACATGCACCAATTCATTTCTTGAATTACATACTTACGTTTTGTAGTTTTTACTACAAAAACTAGAAAAGAGAAAAGGATTAATAAAGGACTATTATATACAAAAACACCTTTTCCAATCATAATAAGCACTGCTACGCCACTGATGGTAATAGATTACTCATGTCAGTCCCACAGAAGTCATTTATTTTTTTAGTAAACAGAAATACATCATCTCCCCGGAATGTAGAACGTCTCATAGATACAAAGCAGTACATTTTCTATACGCGTTAGTGTTTCCTTCAGTCACCGATAGATGGCGTTATGCGTTGGTTTTCCGGTATCGTCATTGATTGAGTATAGTGTCGTGATGGATATCGATTCAGAATCGATTAATTTCATCAAAGATGGCTGCGCGCTGTAATACCGGAAATAATGTTACCACACGACGGAACAACACAATAATTTAAAAATAGATTTTTTTTAGAGTTTTGTATAAATATGACTAGGATATACTATTCAGTTTGTTTGAATTAATCTTTAATTTTAAATTGAATGTTAGGTGTGAAAATAACAGGAAACTAAAATATTATAATAATCTAACACGTATCGCCACCTATCGGCAACTTCGGGAAGTTCATATGCAAATATAGAATCATCTGGGCATTATACATTACAGGGGAGATGATGTATTTCTGCTTATATGTACCTATATCAATAGTTGTATTATTTCAAACTGAATCAGTTCACTTGAGTTCAATTGGTTCTCATTCGGATCACTTAGGGATAGAGTGGAGGTAAATTAATTCGTTTCAAAGAATGTGCAAGTTCAGTTGAGATCGATCGGATCAGTTAGATCAGTTTCAAAGAATACGCTTAATATAGCAGTTAAGTTGGTGAGTTCAGCTACGATTCGATTTGATAGGCACCAGAACCTTCCAGATAGAAGCTTAGGTTCATAAATATGAACAAATGAATGTGACCTTAGAACAGAAATATCACACAGACCTAATCAAAGATTTTTACATCTAAAAAAAGTGATTGTAATTTTTCTTTGAAATGTGTAAACGTGCCTTAACATCAACTCACGTTGGTAATTCTGGTTGCGCTATTGGTTATTTTACCCTGATGTTTATGCCAAGAACAATTTTGAAAGAAGTAAACAGAAATGTCGAATTTATAAATGAAACATAAATTTAAAAAGATAATAAATTAAATCAAATTTTTAAGTGTAGTTGTAAAAAATAACGTCACGGTACAGAGGTAGTTGGAACTGTTAACAATGGATGATGACTATGAAGCAGGTTGGGATGGTGGAGATGCAATGGAAGACGAGGTAACGTTTCGAATTAAATACAATTTTAGGGTTACTTACATTTGCTACTTCAGTCTGATGGAGGGAAGATAATGTGGAAAATCGGAACAGGTACTGGCCGAATGTGCAGAGAAATTTGCAACTCCGGATTATATAATGGAACCTGGTATTTTCTCCCAGCTTAAAAGGTTTTATCACATGTTTCAATTTCATTGTACTAGTAAGATAATTGTAGATATTTTCAATCGGGAGGTAATCCAGTGCATGTTATCGAACAACTCTCACATAACTACACAGCAGTTGCTCAAATGGCTAATCTTATAGCTGAGTGGCTTATTATAGGCGGGGTAAAAGTGCAAGATGTTCAAGCGATGGTTGAGAATCATTTAAAAGATATGATCTTAAGAACGTTTGATCCGAAAAAGGCAGACACAATTTTACAGAAGAAGGAGAAACGCCTGCATGGTTGACAGAGTTAATTGAACACCCTACATGGAGATCCCTTATTTACAGGTTAGCTGAAGAATATCCAGACTGTTTAATGCTTAATTTCACAATAAAGTGTACTTCTGATATAGAAATACCTTTACATGCTTCTTTTCGGGTTTAGCTAATTTCAGATGCAGGCTTTCAAGGAGAAATTACAAGCATATCGACAGCCGCACAACAATTGGAAGTTTTTTCGAGAGTGTTAAAAACTTCGATTGGTAGTTTTCTAACGAATCCGGAAGATTGGCAAAAAACTAGTAGGGAATGTGCGGTGAGTTTTGATTTCTCGGTTTGTAATTTATTAAGTGTCAAATTTTAGAAAATGGTTTGTCATGGACAACATACATATGTATACAGTCAAGTTATTATGAATGTTTTAGCGAGAGAACCTAAAGGAGGAAGTAGCATGAAAAGACTTTCTCAAGAAATTACTAAATGTGCTCAAAAAAAGTAATATTTATTTTCTTGATTTTGTTTAGTTTTACATAGCATGTGTAGTAGGTTGATTCAAAAACATTGTAGTCTGAATTTCACCGCTCCAGTCAGAAAACAAAAGTCTATTGAAAAAGACAATTTTTGGCGCCAAAAACATCGATTTTTAAACATATTGAAAGGTCGCTACCGAATATTTAATCATTTTTATTTTGCATTTTTTATTAAAAAATTAGACAAAATCTGTTAACAAAAAGATTCAACCTATGATTGAAAAGTACAGATTTATTGTATAAGCTTATCGTTAAAAACAATTAACTTTTTTGTTTCAAACTTAAATTTATAAAATTATTCAAATATACATGAGTTTCAAAAATTCGAGAAAACAAAAAAGGTCAAAATTTATTGATTACACATCAATATACAGGGTGGCTCATTAGTGCGAGGAAGGTGGATATCTCGGAAAATATTGGGGTTAGAAAAAAAGTTGTGCAAAATGAGCTGCACATTTTAAAATTATATTCGTTTATACAGGGTGTTTCATAAAAGTGCGACATACCAAAGTTATGTTTTTTTAAATGGAACCACCCATTTTTTATTACAAATTTGTATTTCTTGGGAAGTTCTAATGTGATTTATGCTTTTATACATAGTGTCTAAAATGGAGGGTTTTCGCATTATTTCACTTTTTCCGGAAAAATTGACGTTTCGAAAAAATTAAATAACTCAGTTATCCAACTGCTATTTCGCAGCTTTAATATGCATTACACGTGCTAACTAAAGCTAGTTGTTCACCTTTCTAACCTTGCTAAGTTTTGTGTAATCAATTATTTAAATTGAACTCCCTAAATTCATGGATAACTTGATTTGTTCAAATGACACCATCTAATATTTTATGTGCCGTTGAACGTAGAATCTCATATGCTTTCTAATGATAAGATTTAGGTATCTAAAACTCTTACTAAAAATCCGTAGAGTTAGATGCCTACAACCATATCATTAGAAAGCTCCACGTTCAACGGCACATAAAAAATTAGGTGGTGCCATTTGAAAAAATCAAGTTATCCATGAATTTAGGAGTTCAATTTAAATAATTGATTACTCAAAACTTAGCAAGGTTAGAAAGGTGAACAACTGGCTTTAGTTAGCACATGTAATGCATATTAAAGTTACAAAATCGCAGTTGGATAAATTCTAGAATAACTGATGTATTTAATTTTTTCGAAACCTCAATTTTCCTGAAGAGTTAGACAACAAAAATCTCTTATCCTATCACGTTCATCGGCCAATATCGTGTTATTAACATTCTCGCCATCCAAAGAATTGCTAAAATTTTCTCGATTCAAGTTTTTCCAGGAATTTTAAATCTATTGAAAATAGAAACCTAGTCCAGTGGTTTGCCCAAAACACAGTTTAAAAACAGCCGCTAAAATCACTTCAAAATATGGTGACGACATGCCAAATACAATAAATCTCTTTCTATTCTTGTTTCTAACCCTACACAAGCGCCGTTTTTGTTACCCGTATTTGACGTTGTCGTATCGAAGCCCATTGCTGCCACGAGATCAATAATTTTTCCAATCTTTCACAGCATTCAAAACTATAGTTGAGACGTTTTTTCCTGTCTTGCTTTTCAATAGTGTCTAAAAAGAGTAGTAATGATTAAAATTTTATTAAATAATTAAAATGAATAAAATAATTGAAATACTTTTGATATAGATGGTAGAATTTTTTCATCCCAATGGATCGTTACTGGAGCCTCAAAAGTGGTCGAACCGCAAATATACTCTGCGTTTTCAGTCCTCGCTTTCGTTCGAATTCGTGCAATTGTCGAATAACTGCATGCCGTTTCGTTGATATCGTGGCTCAAACTTTCAGTAACATGGAGTAGTACAGCAGCTAATTTCCGATTACTTATTTTGTTCTGTCTGCAATAGTCACTCAAATTCTTCGCCATCAGATTTATTTTCTTATTTGGATTTTTTTATTTTGAGTTACTGGGGATGGATAAATTTGATCATTTGAAAATTCTCCAGACAATCATACTTCAGAGGTTCCAGAAATGCCAGAAGATTGGGAACTTGAAATTTCTTGTGAGCTCGTTGGAACTTGTAACTCTTTACCCGGCCGTCCTTTTCTCCCTGATTTGCGCCTTCCTGATCGCTGCAGTTTTGTCTTGGCTCCAACAAACTAGATTTGTTCTCTCTGAAGGAAATGTGTGACTCGATATATTCTTTGACGGATGATTCAAGAACCGCATTGCCATGTGCAATGTCAAACAATTTCATACTTACAAAAATATCCTGTTTGTTTTGTAAAAAAAGCTGATTGCTTTTTTTGTCTTCCTTTGTTTTTCTTCAAATTTCGCCAAACCTCGAATAGCTTGATGACATTGTTGTGTTGGGATATTCGCACTCACAGGAATTATGCATTTCAATGTAAAATGATAGTACGAAAATAGTGCTAGAACATGTTATTTTGTTGGCAAATTTCCTGATCCACATTTTGCAACCCTCGCCAAACTGAGGGAAAAAATCTGAATGAAATTACTAGTTTTAGAAAATTGAATTTTTCCAGCAAAATAAAATTATATCAAAAAAACTTTTTAGGCAAAACTGCAAAAACGTTTTAAAACACCTGGAAGAACTTTTTAGGTCCTTGATTTTCAAGACAAAATGATGCAATGCGAATCTGTTATTAAAAAATCTGTATTACATAACTTAATTTACTCCATAAAAGAAATAGTTAAATCGGTCAGTACTTCATTAAAAATAGTACTTTTAATAAAACAAAAATGTTCACCAAATTTGCAATTTTTAGGTTAGATAAACCTAATTTCAAATTGGTAAACTTCAATAATCGATTCCCGACGATTTATTTAATTTCAATTTTTTTGTCTTAATTCATCAAATAAACTACTCCAGTACTTCACAAACCATGAATTTTAAGATCACAAAGTACTGAAAATTAAGAATCAATTGAACAAATTTCTGACGATCTCAAACGGTCGAATTTAAATTCAATATCATAAAGACTGCTTTTCACATATAGGTGGCGTTTTCATTCGCCTCATGCCAACCTTAGATATAGATATTTAAATTCTGCGACAGTGTTGATTATGTTAGATTAGGTTGCCGGTAAAAGGTTCCAATACTTTGTTGAAAAATTGTACAAATAAAAGTGAAACACAATCATATTGATATATTACTTATTAAACTTTTAATCTTATTATAATATATAATTAATAAAACGCAGATATTGAATCTAGGTTCTCTTTGTACCTTATTCCAAAACATTTTTATTATATTTTTAAGAACGCATTAAAAAAATTGGACTGTAATTATGAGTTACTTTAGATAAGTATTTTTGGAAAAACAAAAAATCGATTTTTTGTCAATAAAATTTAAAGTTATAAAACTGCGATTTCGAAACATATATCAATATAATCAGAAGGCTATTTATACATCAGATGGTACCTTTTTTGGATTTTTTTAAAAATTCGGTAGCGACGTCTTAGTACGATCAGAAATCAGTGATTTTTACGCCAAAATTTTGTTTTTCAATGAACTTTTGTTTTCCGACCGGCGCCTGGTGAAATTTTGATCATGAAGTTTTTTGAATCACAATGTGTAGTTTTATCGTTACGTACACTTACAAACATGGGCTACATCCTCCTACTCATACTCTTCCACTATTTAGATGTGTCACTCGAGAATTTATACAGATCTGGCAAAATTTTACCAGGACATAAATTATATGGTAAAGAATGAAGTTGTTTTGATTTAAGAATGGTTTCAATTTCATTATCACGATGATGTTTATCTGTAAGAAGTGGTTCCTGGTTATTGTTAAAAATCTTTTAACTAAATTAATACTCATTCTGTTGTATTAATTATTGTTTCTTCTTCTAAGTATTTTGTCAGCAGAAATTTGGATGAATGGTTGGAGGAAAAGGATGCCACATATTCCTCCCTCGATATAATTCGAACTTTTAATATTTTCATGGATCCATTCCAATCTAAGCCATATTTTCTAATAACTTCATCTTTAATTTTGGTTTTGGTTGTCTTGATGAAATCATAGGTACCTTCCACACATAAGAACTCAAAACTGATTCATTAAATTGAGTGAATGTTATAAAAAATCTAATGTTAAAAAAGTATTTGAAACGTGTGCTACATGCAAGTGTAACATTCATTGCGTAGGCGAATAGAACTCATTAGTCTTCAAATTTCCAGCGGGCACGATATAACACCAATTACGATGGCATTGAACGGCGCTTCAGGATATCCTCAAGCTTGTCAAGCTCTTACATCAATGTTATGTAGAAATACACTAAATCCGGCCGACATATCGGTGCTGTTTCGCAATTATTCGGCTGTTGATTGTCCTCCGATCGACTTAATCAGAACACCACAATTTTTGGGTAAGAATCTATCATTAACAAACTGTCTGTATTTCTCTTGCCTTTTAGAACTATTAATCGATTCCTTGTTTAAAACCGGAGTAAAATTAAATCCCGAACACAAGCCTAAATACATATACTTACTTGCTTATGCGGCCAGCGTGTGGGAAGTTCAAGTTAAAAAGGTCAAAAGCGTTGCTTAAACAAAGATGACCTGAAACCAACTATACAAGCTATCGAAACTGTGCATAACGTGTGCAACATAAACAAAGGTAGTTCAGAGCTAATGGCAGAATTAGCAAATCTTTATCAGTGTCTGAGGTAAGGAATAAACTTAATCATGCACAGATTATTTATTCTTTGAGTTTCAGATTTCCTGTAGTAGCAGTTGGAATTGTCCGATGGGTTGAGTGCACTGTAACCAACCCAGTTATTTTAAACTTTCAACAGAACACTGCCCATTACACATGGCCATGTTGGATGAAGTTGTCAATAGTCATTCACTTCTTCATAACCAAGTTAGATCTACTCATAAGACTTTTTCGAATCTAAGCAAGACGAACTGGAAATTTTGGTCCAGGTCAGGATAATTTTTGTGACACCTATACGTATTAATTCTAAATTCCAGCTAGAAATGAGGAAAATGGTTCTCGATCGGATGGTTAACTTACTGTGTGCCGGTTGTGTAGTGCCCGTAGTTAAGTACATTAAACAATGCTGGCAAAAAGGCGACACAGATATATCTTTAATTCGGTACTTTGTTACGGAAGTGTTAGAAGCCATAGGTCCACCTTACAGTTCAGAATTTGTGCACCTGTTTATGCCGATGGTGGAAAATGACGAAATTACTGGTACTATGAGAGGTGATGGAGATAACGATCCCGTATCTGAATTCATTGGTATGAAACGTTAATGTTCTACACCGAAATTACTAATATACAGTTTTTTTCAGTGTACTGCAAGGCAAACTACAGCGCCATTATTTAAGGAATAGGATGGCTGTACTAGACCGAGTATTAGAAAAAAACTACGAATATTTGTTAATATAAGTTAAATATTAGACGAAAAATATAGTCAATTTAAATTTATTTTTTTTTAATATTCCCATATAATAATTTATTTTATTAATATTGCACGTCAAAAACAATCGAGTCACGAAATTAAAAGGAAGAAATAAACGCAACATCATAATGTACAAAACAATTTTATATTAAACGTTAGGTCTTATCAATTTTTCCATTTACAGAATTTGTTATAATATTGTATAGTCGTTTTCCCCACCACGATTCGAGGTCGAAAGGCTTGAAATCTTGCAAATGCGAGGCTGGATCGTCTTATAAAACAGGACAGAATTGATTAGATTTTTACTCGTTACCGGTTTCGTGCATGTTTCTTTTTAGATCTGAACATACCAGTGTCCATGCTGGAAAGAGGATAATTTCAATGAATGATAATTAATAATTTATTATTGTTGTACGTGTACATGTTGTTTGCATTTTAAATAGAAAACCCTGTATGTTTTTGGAACATTTTTCATGTAAATTCGTTTTGGTATCTACATTCCCTATACTAGTCAAAAAATAGCCATTAGATGGAAATAATTCATAAAGTTTTGATTTTGGCAGTGAATTCTCGAAAGGGTTAGAAATAAAGGTGGAACATTCCCTTTGAACGAAAACTACCCTGGCGAGGACTCGTTAGGATTTATCATAGTTAACTTCTAAATAGTTGCTCGGACGACAAAATATCATAGTACTAAAAATACTCGCTATAAAATCTTACATAAAAAAGCTTTATATACCATCAAGCTAATTCTTATAGAATTATCGCTTAATGCCAAAACCCTCCATTTTAGACACTATCTATAATGCATAAAGTTACATTAGAATTTCCCAAGGAATCCACATTTACAATGAAAACTGGGTGGTTCAATTTAAAAGAACATAGCTTTGGTATGTCGCACATTTATGGAACACCCTGTATAAACGCAAATAATTTTAAAATGTGCAGCTCATTGATTTGGACAACTTTTATTGCGAAAGCTTTTTTTCTAACCCCAATATTTTCCGAGATATCCACCTTCCTCGCACTAATGGGCCACCCTGTATATGCCAACTTTTTCTGCACGCCGTTCTATTCGATGTCTGAATTCTTTTGAAACCGTAGCGTGTCATTCTGAATAAATTTTCTTAGTAATATTTTAGGATATTGTGAATGAGAAAGGTACTTTACCTGAAACGGAAACTGATCTTGCTGAACCTGTAAAGGCCTACGTGATTTTTCAACCTCGAAAGTATACTAAAAATAAGTTTCAAACCAAGCAGGGCGTAGTTACTAAACATCAAATTGAGATTCAAAGATTTTTAATTCCACCCACATCTCTTGCAACATCGATCCTGGGACACCCTGTATATAATTATAAAAGAAAATGTTTTAATTGAAAATTTAAATTATTTTTTTAAAAGATTGAGAATAGAAAATGCTTAATTGAAATACTATTTTGTAAATAAATGGGTACATTCATAAGAGTAAAACATTTAAAATTTCGGAGTGGTTGTAAAGTGTGATTTTAAGATCCTAAGAAAAGGTCATACGAACGCAGGAAATGCCAAGTGAGTAGTAGAATCTTAAGCTTTCTGAATTTGTTTGATTATTAAGTAGACATGGTGCTTCACGGCGAGTGACCTATTAGACGATATGGTGGAACTACAAAATAGACTTGAACTGAAAATTTGTACATAGGACATTTCAGATGGGAGAAAGGGTGCCAACAATCGAGACATGTTTTTTCAAGTTTGGGTACACTGTAATCACAATTTGCCTAACGTATGATGTTCAATACTTAATAAGCCTTGATTCGGGGCATCAAACAATGTAAACTTTCTCGTGATAAAATCGCCAAAAAATTTTGAAGCAACAGTTGTTTTAAGTCTCACTGTTCGACTTTGTGAACGAACAGTGATACACTATTGGAGAAACAGTGAACAGGTGTATGAACATTGGGACAAATAACAATAAAGTACCGTCAAACAGGGGGTGACTTCGGCCACTTGGGGGTACGGACAGAAGGTAGATTTTCTGAATATTTATTCACAGTGGCAACGGTGTACAAGATATCCCAACTGTGATTTAGCCAAACGATTCTAGTTTAGTTGTGTACAGATAGTTGTGTAGTGCGGACGCATTTTCTAATCATTTTACTGTTGATACGTATTTTAATTTTTTTAAGAATTTGTTAATTCAAAATTTAAAGAAAAGTAAGTTATGCTCAACTCAGCTTTTTATTTTAATATAATTTTAATTTATACTAGTCGATAGGGTGATGTATTAAGAATAGTTTTAGCAGAAATTCGTTTGTTTATGTTTACACATTTTATATACAGGGTGAAAATAAAAATATTTGTTTTCTAGGGTGACTTCGGACATGGGTCGAATTTACAAGAAAGTCTTAGGTGGTAGAAGCTACCAAAATTATAATAAAGAAAAACTCGAAAATGCCATCCGTGACGTGAAAGCCCCACAAAAACCATCCAGGAAGCTGCTGCATGATTATGGTATGCCTAGGTCTACTATAGGCGACAGAATTAATAAAGTTAATGTTAAAAAGTCGGAGGCCAGACAATACTATCTTCAAAAGAAGAAGAAAGACTAGTTGTGGCCATTAACATGGCAGCAGAATGGGGATTTCCCCTTTCTTCGTACGATGTCCGAGTGATAGTCAAACAATATCTCGACAGAAGAGGAGTCAATATACAAAAATTCCGAAATAACCTTCCAGGTCATGATTGGGTAAATTCATTTTATCCCGACACCACAATCTTACAACAAGATTTTGTCAAAATATAAAGAGATGTAGGGCACAAGTAAGTGAAGGAACTTTAATGGAATATTTTCATGAGCTACAAATATCCCTGGAAAATGTTGACCCATCGGCAATAGTTAATTATGATGAGACTAATTTTAGCGATGACCCGGTAAAGTCAAGGTGATTTGTAAAGAGGATCGAAACATTGTGATAGAATAATGGATTCCTCTAAATCTAGCGTAAGCGTGATGATGTCGGCATCGGCAAGTGGCGACCTTCTTCCACCCTTCGTGGTTTATAAAGCTAAGCATCGGTATGAAGAATGGGAAGAGAATGGGCCGAATGGATGTGGTTACAGCGTGAGCAGCTCAGGATGGTTTGATTCTAGAACTTTTTGGAATGGTTTCGACAGATAGCTTTACCTTATTTCAGAAGAAAGGAAGGGCCAAAATTTTAATTGGTGACAACTTGTCCAGTCACTTAACGGTAGAAGTTATTGAGGAATGTGCACGTCAGAATATAAATTTATTCTACTTCCACCAAATGCCACCCACCTTTGCCAGCCGCTGGATGTTGCTTTTTTGCACCTTTAAAAAGCATGGAGGAGGATTCTGACTGATTGAAGTCCAAAAGAAAGGTCCATTTCAGAAGAAAGACTTTCCAAAACTTCTCAAGAAATCTTTAGAAGCAATTGATGCCAATTCAAAGAAAAATTTGTTATCCGATTTCGCGCATCGGGTATTTGGCCCAACAATCCACAGGAAGTTCTAAAACGTCTTCCTAATAGACTTAGGAATGAAGACAATCCCCGGCGGTGAAATAGATAAATCGTTACTAGAATTTCTCAAAGAAAATAGAAACCCTGAATTGCAGACAAGAACTAACAGGCGCAAACGAGTCAAAGTCCCACCAGGAAGGGCAGTCGTCCCTGCAGATATGGATGTTGAACCTATTTTGAATCCCAAAACGAACCACCCAGCACTGAATTGTTTGAAAACGAACCACTCACGATTGAATCCGAAAATGAAACGCAAGCGACTGATTCCGAAAACGAACCACCACAAATGTTCCTTCCACGTTTGGTGTACAAAAATATAAAAGTTTCAGAATATTCCATCTAATGATTCCAAAAATGACAGCTCTGATTCGGAAGAAGAAATGGCTCCTGACATGTCAAGATATTGTTCTTCGAATAATGAAGATATAAGAATTAATGATTTTACCATAGTAAAACTTCCCATAGAAAATTCTTTAAAAAGCAAATTCTATGTTGCACAAATTTTACATGTAGAAGGTGAAAATTATCTTGTAAAGTTTCTTCGAAACAAGAATTTGGGGTGATGTTTTTCTTTTCCAGACGTGTCTGATGAAAGCATTATTGCTAAAGTCGAAATTGTTCAAAAGGTTTTTCCTTCATATTTCCGAAGAGGTTGCTATAAGTTTTCCAATTTACCTGATTTTGTTATAGAGTAGGTAGATTATGACATTTGTATCATTAAATAATTAGTTTTGTTGTATTTGTATTTTAATGGTTGCGTTTTTAAAGAAATAAATGTTTTTGTGATAAAAGGATGTGTTTTATTATAACAAATAGGTATGTTTCAAACTTATTCAGATAGTTAAAAAAAGTCTGTCCGAAGTCACTTCTACATACGTTAAACATCGGTTTTACGTAGTTTTATATGGTTGTCCAAAGTCACCCCACTTCACCAGGTGACTTCGGACAGTTTAATAAAAAAATATAATAACTGAAAACAAATGGGCAACATTTGACATTGTCAAAACATAACTAGATGTCAGGGGCATCTTAGCCGAAAATTACAGAAATTTAGCCCTCTTAGTTTTTAGTCTATGATTAAAAATGTTGTAAAAGTGTCCGAAGTCACTCCGTTTGACGGTACTAATTCAACTGGAAATGAATAATATTTATTTAAAAAATAGTAATAATAGTAATTGGTAATTCAGAAAAAACAACCAAACAAAAATAAATTCAAACAAAAATCAGCGAACATTTAAATTGCCAAATTTAGTCTCGAGTTGGCTTTGGTAGCGTTAATTTAATATCTTTAAGCGATACCGTTGATATGTCAGGGATATCAAACCTCACGAATTTATTTACCATTTTAGAGGATTTGTGTAATTCATCTTCATCTTCGTCAATAAAATAAAATAATCCTCATCAGAGATATCTCTTGAACTAAAATCAGTTAATGATTCACTCTCAGAAGTTTCTTCTTCTTGAAATTTCTTTCGTTTTAATATTGGCATCTTAATTTCTTTTTCTGTAAAAATCTTTCTTTTAACTTGACCAGTAGTTATATGATGCTGTTTCTGGACCACTTTTAGCGGGAAATTTGAATTTCGGTCGTCGCGTTGTCGGCAATGTTCGCCAATCTTCTGAGTAAGTCAAGATGGCGGCGTTGATGCTCGGTAGTGATCGGGGGCGTGCACGTATGTTCGGCAAGGTTCGTGAGTAAAGGCAAGATAGCGTTAAGAACATGATTACGGATCGTCGGTCGTCGTCTGCTATGTTCGTAGAAGGTTCGTGAGTAAGGCAAGACATTATGCCGGGAGGTGGATCCGTGGTCGCCGCGGGCAATGTTCGCGATAATTAGGGGAGTTGAGTTTGAAAATTTGAATCATAATCTGAAAAGCATTTCTCGTTCAATATTCTAATGTATTGGATGTATAAAAAGATTGTTTCTTGCGATAGAAAATTTGGTTTCGTTTATTAGCGTGTATTTTCGCTTGCGCTTGGCGGGGGGTCGGATGAAAAAAATTTAATTTTTTTTCTCAACGTTCAATTAAACTGGACGTGTATTTTGCTCCTGCGAAATTGCTTTCCGAGTATGATCGCGTATTTCCGCTAATGATTAGTTTGAAAATTTTATTTCGTTTATGAGCGTGTATTTTCGCTTGCGTTTGGGGGGGGGGGGGGCGGGTGAAAAATAAAATTATTAACAAAGCATTTCTCGTTCAACATTCTAATGTATTAGATGTATAAAACGATTGTCTTTTGCGATAGAAAATTTGGTTTCGCATATGATCGGACGTATTTCCATTAACCGATAGTAAAAATACACGCTCATAAACGAAACCAAATTATCTATCGCAAGAAACAATCGTTTTATACATCCAATACATTAGAATGTTGCACGAGAAATGCTTTTCAAATGATGATTCAAATTTTCAAACTCAACTCCAACTAATTATCGCAAACCGGCGGCGGCGACCACAGATCCAGCTCCGGGCATAATGTCTTTGCAGCCATCTTGCCTTACTCACGAATCTTTTACGAACATAGCAGACGATGACCGACGATCCGAAATCATGTTCTTGGCGCCATCTTGCCTTTAATCACGAACCTTGCCGATCATGCATGCACGCCCCCGACCTCTACCGAGCATCAACGCTGTCATCTTGACTTATTCACGAAGATTGGCGAACATAGCCGACGACGACCAAAATTCAAATTTTCAAATCAGTCTATGGGCAATACTTGAAGACTCAGCGTATGCTATCTCTTTCTGACTCAAGGTATCTTCTTTTTCATTCGCACTTGGTAAAACTTTTTTTTTTTAAAGTTATCAATTTCATTATTATTGTCCTTATCCACGTCGTCTTGAGCATTTGGAATGTCTTCGTCATCGTTTGAAAGTGGCTTATCGGTTACTGCACTGCAGAGGAAATTGCTGTCTTTGAAAGTATGTTTGTCAAAGGGCATGATGTCTGTCGCCTTAAATGCATTTATAGTTGTTTCTGGTACTATCGTCTTTTTGAAAGTTTGTCCAACTGCGTAAATTGAAAGCCTTTCTCCTGGATTTTGTAACATCCAGCTGTCAACAGCTGAATTGTAATACGTTTGAAAAGTTCTGAAAACTCCAACATCCAGCGGCTGTAATTTATTGGTTAAATGCGGCGGGAATGTTAAAATTGTTACTACATGATCTTTCGCCAAGCTCAGTGCTGTGATCGAAACGTGACTTTTATGATTATCGCACAAAAGTAGAGATGGATTATCTTTGGAAGAGGCGGTATGTTTTATGAAATGCCTAAAAACAAATCCCATGCCATCCAACCACTTTTGCGAGCCAAACCCAATGTTCCTGGTGGAGCCCCGCGCGTCATACTTTTTACAAAGTTCACTCGTGGAAAAACCATTGTTGGAGAAATCCAGTGCACTAACAATCGCGCAAGTTGTCACCAAGGTTCCTTTTCCCCGCTGGTTACTTTAGACACCTGCATTGTGTCTTTTAAGCAACAACTTGGACCTGATGTCTTTGATTTGTAGTAGTAGCAGTTGCGTCTATGTTAAAAATCCTCGTTCAGTCACCAAAAGTGGGATGACGATTGAGGCATTCTTCAAGTTTTGTATAAAAGAATTTAACATTGACCTTGTTGAAAGATATGGCACGAGCCAAACTACAACCCTCGGGCGTGCGGAGAGATAATCGAGCCGAATTTGAGAAAAACATTTCATCCATTTTTTTCACTCTTCTTATTTTCTTGGTGGGATTCTATTAACTTGATTGGTTTTGACCATTTCATAGTCTAGCTGCCGGCATTCCATTAAGGGAAAACCATAAAACATTTTTGCACATGTTTTTATGTATGAAACAAGACTTTCTTCCTGTTCGGATGTGAATATTCTATTAACGTCATAATTAGGAGTCATTCTGATTGGTGCTTCTGAAGACCTTTGCTTTTTAACGTATCTTTGAAGCGTCTGGAATGGAATATTCATCCTCTTTCCCACGATTCTCAGGGATTCCCCTTTTATTACTTCATTTACGGCATCCCTCATGGTATCCCCGTCTATGTCTGCACTTTTTCTTCGGTTTCTCCCTTGACTTTTATACCACTACTGTCTGCTTGTCCATTTTTGACTCGGCAATCCTACACTGAAATTAAGAACGTAAATTTGCAGCAGAAACCTCATAATTAAGTATTTGTAAAATTCGGTAATTTATTTAAAAAAACAAATTCCCAGGTGACCAACACTGAGACGCGTCTCACTGTTTATTCCGAGATTAGTCTCACTGTTCGGTGTGGGGATATTATATGACATTCAAATTTTTTTTTAAATCTAACCTCCAATGTTAGGAGTCAGTCTTCGCTTACACATAAACCCAAACTATACCATTAACATGCTCTGTGTTGGTCTTACTTAAATTCCAAATTATTACATTGGAAAGAAAGAATATATGCGAAAATAATACTTACGATTTACCCAATGAAAAATTTGCAAAAATTCAAAACAAAAGCGGGTGAATACTAGACAACCAGCGACATGGTTCATACAGCGCGTGTCTCTAATAGCATGTTTTGAGGGCAAAATTCGCTAGTTTCTTTTAGTCTGCACATTTTAAATAACCCTTGTCTTACTGTTCGTTCTGTCTCATTGTTGGGCACTTTCTCCTGCTCTATTTAATAGAAATAATGACACTGTTTTAGCACTTCCGGCTTTACCGGACTCCAACTTCCATATTTTAAAAAGCATGTAACATGTTTTTTTATGCAATATTCGATTTCTACTCGACATTTTAGGGTAACTTTCAATACCATTAATTAACTCTAAAATTAATATTTTTTTTGCTATGCTAAGAAAATCTGATACAAAAACTAATCCTACTATTTAATTCCAATAACTATTTTTCTCTCATATGTTTAAGAGTGGTGGAACTTATGCGGGGATAAACTACACACTGCAGTGATGGCAAGATCGTTGCAATGTATAAATTTGCATCCATGTGTATTGTGTATAAGGAAAAACGTGTGAATTGTATAGTATGAGGATAAATCGGTAGGTGTACCTATGTGCAAAATAAAGATATTTTTGATGGGTGTAAAGTTGGGATGGTACATCGAACAATTAATTGTTAAATATTAGTTAACCTTTTAAAAAAATGGTTTTATAATTATATATAAAAACTTTTATTAAGTCAGCGTATTGTAGACAGCCCGCGCAATCGTAAAAATTTATTTAATAGAAATAAAACCAATGGAAAATAATAAATAAAGTGCATCACGATGTATTAATTAATGAAGCACTAATGAAAAGAAATATGAAGAGTATGGAAAATAAACATCAAGGTTAATATCAAACAAAGAACCCAGGTCATAGAGGTCAGCATTCAAAGTCGCAGAAGGTTGCATCGATTACGTCAATCTATGTAATGGAAAAAATTTTGTATACAGAAAAAAGATTGTAGCGGAAATATTTTGTTTAAGTTGCTGTTAAAACGTGCGCGTTACGTCATTTATAATACATTTAAATTTAATAAAAAAAAAATTTTTAAGTTTGATTTTCTCTATTGTATTAAAATTTTGTTTTCAAGTTTTAAAGCACGCATTATATTAATGGAGCCAAGGTCCTGGATTATTTATAGAATAGAAATTAACAGAGCCTCATGTTCAATATAGAATTTATTTTATTAAATACCGAATCGCAATCATAGCAATATGTTTCAAATTATACAGGGTGGTCAAAAAAGGAGGACTTTAATTTTCATTGAGTCCCTTATTTTACATTACTAGAACATGCTGTATATGATAACAATAATGACTTTCTTTTTTGATTATCCTTCATGAGTATTCCCCATGGCTAACATTTACACTTTTTGAGTTATTTCAAGTTCCTTCGAAAAATGATTCATTTATCATAATTATCGAATACAAGCCATGATTCCCAAATTAGTCAAAATTAGAATACTTTTAAGAATACAATTCATTCACTTTAATTGTTTAAAAAAATAACAATATGGAAATAAAGAATTCCCATCAATATTAAAAAAGTAAATAGGAACATTAATTATTTGCATGAAAAACATGAAAAAACTGACAAACTACTTAAAAGATACTAAGACCCAGTTTTACAATTTCCCCATAAAAGTTAATTTTGGTTCAATTTCCTAGACGATAATTGTTGTCACAATTGTATCCATAGCTAATTTTAAGCGGACACTGTACAACTGATCCTTAATGCTCAATATGATTCCCATTTACGTGTAAACATTTTAAACTCGGATCATAACCCGCTACTAGTTGCAAACCGAATTGCGTTTGCGTCTAGTTCTTCAAATGTCCTCCTCTTTAACCACTCAGTACCTAACTAATTTTTTTGACAATTTACCACTGAATGAACATAGGTGAATCTCTGATCTCAGTAGTTTGTCAGTTTTTTCATGTTACTAAAAAAATAATTTTCTTATTTACGTTATTAATATTAATGGAAGTTCTTTTATTTTTAATCTGTGGTGTTTAAACAATTTAACTGAATCTTTTAATCTTAAAAGTATCGTGATTTTGGCTTATAATTTGGCAATCATAGCACACTGTATTCCATATTTATAATAAATAAATAAATTTGAAATAACTCAAAAATTATAGATTTTATCCATAGGAAATGCTGATACAGGACGAAAGATAATAAAAAAAGAAATCCATTAATATTATAATATACAGTATGTTCTGTTTAAAATAAGGAACTCCATAAAAATTGTTTGAAGTTCTCGAAGTTTGAACTCGTTATTGAACACCCTATACAATTTGTAGTTTATCTTCATATAAGTTTTGTCTCTTTTAAACGTATGAGAAAAAAATTAGTCACTGAAAGTTACCATATTGGGAGTTATTAATTTTCAAATTTGAATTAGTTTTGGCATAAGATTTTCTTAATATCGAAGTAGCTCAAAAATATTAATTTTAGAGTTATTGAAAGTTACGCTAAAAGATTAAGTAGAATTCGAATCTTGCATAAAAACATGACATGATATTTAAAAGTCTACAATAATGTTAGTATTCTCATTAAATAGAGCACCTCAGAAACGCACTATACGCAAATTTTCAGTTTCACCATGATATCTAATAGACCCTTACCGTGAAGCACCCTGTATATGTATAAATGCGCCTTAGTAGTAGAAGGCTCAACTTCGGTTTAGTGACATGAATATTTTGTTAAGCAATGAACCGTTCAAAAGTTATGACTTTTTAAATTTTCCATTATAAACCTTGGTGAATTTGAATAATGATATTGCACGATAGTTGGCGCACCTCGCACATGCTCAAATTGTCAATAGCTAGTACGCATGTGCAATTTTCATAACAAAGGACAGCGTCTCATTTAGCTTTAATTTTTTTTTAAATTTTCAAACGAAACATTCGCTTCCATTTGAAAAATAAGCGATTCCTTCGAGGTCCTGCTAACTGCGATCCGTGCACATTATAGTGACTTCCGTATCTAATTTTCTTACTTTTCATTTGTTATTTCCTTTGATTTTTCGTTTTCATCACAATAAAATTGGTTTCACTTGATTATTCTTAATTTATTCTGTTACAATACGATGGTTAGAATAAGTTATATCGCGAACGTTCAGTACCGAAACTTTATGTTTTACTCAAAAACGGACATGCGTCAAAATTCACATTTATGGAACGAAAGTTTTGAGAATGATCTTGACATTAAATTATAACAATTAAAAATAAAGCTATCAACCACAAATCCTATCAACTTAATTTTGAAAATGAAGAAAATATCAAACTTTTTGAAACAGGTGTAAACACTGGGTTAATAGTTGTAATGGACCCGAGTTTGTAATAAGCATTTTAAGGATCATATGTTCATGAACGATTTAAATAATCATTTATTTGCAGATGCGTATCGAAGCTTTCGATCAGTCGTGATTAAGTACAAGTAAAATTATTTATTTTAGTAAGCACATTAGGTTATTATTTGGTGTATTTATTCGACTCATCCAATGAAACTATTGTAACACATAATTTATCTTTTGGGAGCTAGGTATGAACACTAATGTTTATTTATGTATGTTAAGAAATCAAATATGCGGCACCGCAGTATTTACAAAAATTTCCATTCAATGTACATTTTTCAAAATAGTGTCAAGGTCACTAAAACATAATTCAAACATCAAAGTGCCGCCGAGAAGTTTCGTTACTGGTCGTTAGTATGTATACTGTGGTTATATTAAGTTTGGGTTAGGTTAGGTTGGGTTATGTTAGATTAAGTTAGTTTTGATAGTATTACAGTGTTTTCGAGTGGGTGCTTGGGGGGCGATCTCCAATTGTAATTTATGTTACTGGTAATTTCAGTTTTGTCCTATTATAGATTTACACGTTTGACTGCGCTACCTAATGAATTAACCAGCGCGCGGAGATGCTCTTTGTTGATCAGTACCAAACATTAACCTTTACATAAACAAAATGTTACTCAATATGAACTTAAAAATAGTATCAGTTTAATCAGAACTTTCTCTTCATCTGATTCTTTAGGTAATGAGGTAATTTCAGTACTAGTTAATATCAAAAAAATCAGTTAAAAGTATCTTTTTAGTTTGTAAATAAAAATTCCAAAATGTATGTTCGACCATTGATTATAAAGTTACGTTAAGATATGCAACCGTATGGAAGTAAAATGCGCTCGAAAATTCGCCTTGCAGTGGGTTGTAGAAGCCGATTGAAATATAAAGAACCTGTCACGTGACCTGCGCCGTGAACGAAAATGAAACGGACGAGTCTACTGTTCACATTAAGGGCAACAACGAAGTGTATTTCGTAATTTCGTTTGTAGTGTTATTCAAATTATACCCTAGTTTAATAAATACATTTATAGTAAGGTATATTTTTATGATTTGCGTTGCAGATTGATTCACGTGACAAGTTCTTTACATTTCAATCGTCCTCTAAGTACCATCACAGAAAAGTAAACTAGTACCATGCAAATGTGTCTTGTGTTTTCGGGTTTGTTCGTGCTTTACTCATACCACCCATACGTCATCACCGCACGTGTTCAACTGGATTGATAGTTGCGGTTACATTTTTTATCAAAATTCTTATAAATTCGTTAGATACCCGTTTTATGTACTTTATATGCGTAAGGTTAAAAATCTTTAGCAAAAATGAAAGCTTCATTTTCTTGAAAACGCCCCTCAGTACATTTTAAAGGTATACTTGCACAATAAACACGAAAATCACCAAAAAAATAAGCGTCTGAAAAAAGGAGTTCTCCAAAAATCGCGGCTAAAGGAAATGAATTTATATTAAAATCTGAAAAACTATTTACAATTGGCTAAGAATTACAAATTTAAAAACAGGGTTAAATACAAAGTTAGTAGAACAGTTATCCGAAAAGGCTAAAAGTATGAATGAGAAAGAAACAGAAGTTGTTGTGTTAATGGACGAGATATCGTTAAAAAAAGATTTAAAAATGAATTGGAGTTCAGACGAAATTGAGGGTTATGAAGACTTTTTGAAGAATTTGGGCAAGTTTGATCAAATAGCTCATTCTGCAGTGACGGCTTGTCCATATGGTCAATTGGTCAATGACCTCCCAAAAATGTTGACAATATATAAAAAAATATTAATTATTACATGTTTTATTAAAATAGGTAATTTACTCGCAAAAGTCGCAAGTATAATAACTTAAAATTTATCGGTCGTCGTTCGTAATTCATCCTCTTCAACCTTGGGCTGGCGGTGCGAATTGTCCTCATTGAATTAGATCTACCCAGAAAAACTCGAAAAACGTGCAGCGCCCGAATAAACGCGAATGTCCGAAACAATAATCAACTTTGGGTCATGAGCCGGGTCCCGCAGTTTACGTTGACTTCGTATAGGGTGTACAACTACGCTCGATTTTTGATTCGATTTTCGCGTGTTTTAAATCAATTTAAGAATTTATATTGATATGTTTTACTGTTGTTGTGTTGTTTTGTAAAAATACTATTTTGATTCGCGTGTGCATGCGCTATAATAGAAACTGTCGGTAGTGCAGAAAATTAAACAACTAAAAGTGCTAACAAACTTAATTTTACAAAATTAGTTGAGTTCAAGGCAAATGGTCGTCCTTTGCCAGAACTAAGTTTACGACAGACTAGCAAAGACAAAAATAAAGATGTTCATCGAAACTTTCGCAAGGTAATGTACGTTTTAGCTAACTGGATATGTGGTTGTGAAGTATCAAATGTATTTTACTGTTTTGTTTGTTTATTATTTTCTAAAGACTCGTCAGACTCGCTATAGTCCAAATCCGGTGTCAGAGATTTCAAACATTTAAAAGAGGAAATAAAAAAACATGTTTCGTCTGCAGAACACATGAAATGCTCGGTAAATTTTGCAACCGTAGGAAATGTTGATATTCGTACACAGCTAGACAATGCTTATAGAAAATCCCTTAGAGATTTTAATGAGAATGTTTCGAAAAATCGCTATATTTTGAACAAAATTATAGATTGTATAAAATTTTGGGGTGCATTTGAGTTATTTATATTTTTTTAAGTATGCCTATTTTTTAAATTAATTTTTGACCTCCCAGTATGATTGACCACGAGCCGCCACTGCCTGAGAGGACTTTATTATAAATGGAAGCTTATATTTTGTTTACTACCTTATTGCCGGTCCAATACTAAAGGAGAAATTAAAGCAAATGGTTGAAGAAGTTATAGTAAAGTTGTTGGCTAGTGCTATAAAGCCGAGAGCAATTGTTTGCGATCAAGGATCTAATAATAGAGGCGCATTTGCACTTTTGGGAACCAATAAAGAACGCCCATTCTTTTTTATCAATGACTATAAAATTTATGCCCTGTATGATGTAGCTCATTTAATGAAATCTGTCAGGAACAATCTCATGAATCCAAAGATTAATTTTTTCGTAAAAAATAAAAAAAATTCGTGGCGCGATATTCGACAGGTATCTATATAAGATAGATAAGAAAAGCAACACAACAAGAGGTCTCACAAAAATTTCTGATAACATTTATACACGAATGCTTTCCAAAATATGCGAATTAATTATGCTACATAGATTTTCAGTCACACAATGTCGGCAGCTTTACAAACTGCAATAAAATTAAAACAAATTACCAGCGATTCTGCCGAAGATACTGCTCAATTCATTTCAAGTATGAATAACATTTTTGATGCACTAATCCCTTCAAGATTACAACAAAAACAAACGTCCGTTATCACAATATTTAATAATAATTCTGAGAATATTTTAAAAAATGAATGTTCGTTAGGCAAAAACGAACAAACAAGAGCCACAAAAATCAAAATCGAAAACTTTAGCAAAAAACTAGAAATAATGAAAAACAAACATATCCTAAAAGATTCGAAAATTATCATCGAAAGCGAAATGACAACAAAAGAGAAAATAATCCAAAACAAGATCAAAGAAATCGCAAATGAACAAAAGCAAAACGGTGATAATGTGAAAATTAGATTCCATAAACTATACGTAAACATGCAAAAATACATATGGAACTATGAAGAAAACACACTAATAGCCCAGAAAGAGCCTCCAGTCCAAACCCAACAAACCCTAACAAAAAACTAAAAAATAAAAAATGGCCAATGAAAAACAATACAAACCACAAGCAATTAAGATAGCCACATGGAACCTACGGGGATTAAATAAAAAAGGGAGTAGAAACCAATGATCACAAGAGGTTAAAAAATATGATCTAGATATCTTAGCTGTACAAGAAACAAACTTAAAAGGAACAACAATAACAAATTACAAAAACCATATTTGGTGTTTAGGTGAGGGAGAAAAAAACAAATTTGGAACAGGCTACATACTAAAGAATCATTTCAAAGAAAAACTTTTAGACTTCAAAGTAATCAATGATAGACTAAGTATTATGAGACTAAGAGGAACATTCAGAAAAATCTCAATCCTTAATGTGCATGCACCCACGGAAGATAAAGACGACAGCACAAAACAAGAATTTTATGATACAATAGAGGATACAATAAACAATATACCAAGTTTTGACGTTAAAATTATAATAGGCGACTTCAATGCACAAATTGGAAAAGAACAAAGGAACATTGAAATAGCAGGAAATGAAACACAATACAACTAATGCAAATGGACAGAAACTGATTGGTTATCAAAAGTACGCGACAAATTTAACCAGATCGACCACGTAGTTATAGAAAAGAAACACGAAAAATTGATATCGAATGTGAGAACATATAGAGGGGCAGACATAAACTCTGATCATATGCTAGTAGTAGCAAGGCTTCACCAAAAAGACCTAACATAACGGATAATGTAAACAAGAAAAGAACAAATTGGACCAAAAATATGACAAAGAAAAATACAAAGAAAACACAATAAAATATAATAACCAAAAAAAGTGTCGCAAGATGTGAACGAGGAATGGACTAACATAAAAGAGACAATAAAGCAAAGTACAAACCTATCCCTAGTCCCACAGATACAGAAGACAAAAAAAGAATGGTTAGACAACCACTGTAAGAGAGCGATAGAAAAAATAAACAAAACAAGAATGAAAATGCTACAAAACAACACACAAGAAAACATAGAATTATACAAACGAGCAAGAAACGACACACATAACCTGCTTAGAAACAAGAAAAGGGAAGCAATAAATGAAAACAAAAATGATCGAAGAACAATTCAAAAATAAGAACTTGAAATTATTCTACAAAAACTTAAAAGAAGAAAGGAATGGCTTCCAACGAACTACAACAGCACTAAGAAATCAACAAGGGGAATTATGCACAAGAACCAAAGACATGGTAGATATCTGGGAACGTTATTTTAAAAATACTCTAACGCAAACTGAAACAGAATTTAGAGAAGCGATAAGAAAAATGAAAAATAATAAATGCCCTGGCAATGACTGCATAGTTATAGAACAAATAAAGAATGGCAAAGATAAACTGCTACAAAGACTTCACAACCTCATTAAGCAAAGCTGGAAAAAACAAATAATGCCTTCCCAATGGAACCAATCTCTAATCTATCCTATACACAAGAAAGGTAGCACACAACATCCACAAAACTATCGACCAATTGCATTTCTAAACGTCGCATATAAAATTCTAGCCAAAATAATTAACAATAGGATACAAAAAGACATCGAAAACAAAATTGGACAATATCAAGCAGGCTTCAGAAGCGGAAAATCGACGATAAATCACATATTTATGTTACGCCAAATACAAGAAAACTGCGAAAAGAAAAACATTCCGATCCATGCACTATTCCTGGATTTGACGCAAACTTTCGACAACATAAAAAGGAAATGTATCATCAAAGCAATGGAAAATCTGGAAATACCAACGAAACTCATACATTTGACTAAGATGACACTACAGCAAACAATAAACAGAGTAACACACGAGAGCCAATTTTCTGAAGGTTTTATAAGCAACACAGGAGTAAAACAAGGTGACCCTTTATCAGCAACACTATTTAACATTACACTAGAGGACATAATAAGACAAAGCAAGATTAAGACAAATAACAACATTCTTAAAGACTCATACCAGCTACTGGCGTTTGCAGATGATGATACTATCACGAACAAAAGAAGAACTAAAACAAATCACCAACAGATTCGGAAAAGCAGCAAAAGAAGTAGGTCTTGAAATAAATCAACAGAAATCTGCCTACATGATTTTAGGAAATAAAAAACAACCCGATAACCTAAATTTGTCAATTAAAAGTGTTGATAACATAAGATATAAATTTAAGTTAGTAAATAGTGTAGTGTATCTCGGCACAGAAATAACAAGTAAAAGTGACTGTAGCAATGAAATTAAAAGAAGAATTAGAGCCGGTACAAGATGTGCGGGAGCGTTAGACAAAGTGTTAAGGCTGTTCTCTCAGGGAGCTATAAAGTTTATGTACATTTATCTCACTTATTTTCGATGAACAAAAGTTCATCTTATGAATTCACAAAGTCTGTCTGTCTGTCGGGATGTCCGTAGCTTTTTTCCTGTTGACATTTTTGAAAATTTTCGGATTCCTATAGAACATCAAAATCTAAGACATTTTTGCTTCGATCATTTTTTGTCTATCTCATCGGCAAAGTGGTCAAATCGGCTCCCGAAAAATTTAAAAAATTTTATAAATTTTTAAGCTAAATAAGCAGTTCTTTTGTTCATCCCGGCAATGCAAGCTTGCGCATTCCCAACTGGTTAGAAATGTTTTCCTGATTTTGCACAAACATATAGCTAACATTATTATTTATGTCGTGCAGGAGCTATTTTTTTTAATTTTCGTCTTCGTTGTATTTAATTTAATTAAAACGTAAAATCATAGAAAATGGATTTCCTTATAAGCCCAAATTTCGACTCCTGCGCGACATAGATAATAATTTTCTGACAACCCTACTTTTTTAATTTTTACTTTAAAATCAATGAGAAAAATTAACATTAAGTAAACGATAAATACTGAAAACTCTTGGAGAATTGTGAAATGAATATACTGCGGGCGAATTTTTCTGAGGGCAACAGGCCAGACTTGGAAGCCGATTAATATTAATAGATAAATAATATATTGTTGAATTGTTGATGTCAATTTTTTTTTGTACATGACGTGCATTTTAAACAGTTTTAGAAACAGAAAAAACAACAAATAGCTAACATATGTAACAAGAAATAAAAATAGTAAACCGCCTACAAGAAATCTGAAATTGTCCTGAGTGATAGAACAGCCTTAAGAGATAAGAATATTACAAGAAACTCAAAAATATACATGTATAAAACAATAATAAGACCTGTAGCAACCTATGCTAGTGAAACTTAGACAATAACAGAAGAAAGCAAAACAAGACTAGAACTTTTTGAAAGAAGAATCCTGAGGAAAATATATGGTGGGGTAAAGGAAAATGGAAACTGGCGAAGAAGAACCAACAGCGAGCTAACAGAATTGTTCAAAAGCACTGGAATAAGTAGTGTCGTAACTCAAAATAGACTTCGATGGCTAGGCCACATAAAAAGACTACCCGAAAATGATATAATAAAAACCACCATAAACAGAGAACTGCCAGGAAAAAATAGGAGAGGACGCCCAAAAAAGACATGGTGGGACAACATTAAAGAAGACATCAACCGATTCAACATAAAAGACTGGGAAAACATGACAATAAACCGGGAACAATGGAAATCTTGTATTCAAGCTATAGGCCTTCAGTCCTGAAACGCTGTTATATACAGTGTCCGCCATAAAGTTGGAACCATATGGCAATTTTTCTTATTATTGTAGTTAAAAAAAAACTTTGGGGGGCAATCACTTCTGCTTCTGAAATAACTTAAAATGCGCCAAGTCAAAGTTGACAGGTAACAACTGTCAATTGTCAAGTTCGTAATTTTGGAAAAAAATGTCCTAAAAATGGGTCCATTTGTTAAAATTTCGAAAAATGTTACTAGGAAATTATGATGCTAATCACATTTTATGTCCATGTGTCGATTTTGAGAGAGAAATTTTGATGTTCAATAAATTTCATATTTTCGTATTTTTTTATTCTGCATTGATGGATTTATTTAGACAATTAGTGGAATACTATTGCTTTGGGAGGATTTGAAAGAAGGAGATATAAAATATTAACCTATGCATATTTAAATTAGGACCCAATAGAAAACTTTTTTTCTGTAATCCGTAACAGAGGCGGACACAATCCATTTCCGACTGTACTACAATTCAGGATTTCGATGCAACCCACTACAGGGCGTTTCAAAATTCAATACAAATATTTTAATGGCGTATTTTTGAGATGAAAATAAGACTTTGTTTTCCTATAAACATGTGTCCTAAAATACACACTCTTCGATCTACAGCGATTTTATATGCGGAGATGAATAGGGGGCGGTGTTGTAGTTGGCGGAGGACTTAATTTCTTTGTTTTAAATTAAATTTAAAAAAAAATCAAAATTAACTTAGTTTCACAATAACCCTTGTTCCTCTAACAACGATTATCTCAAAAACGGTTAATTGTATAAAAAAAATCTTGACGACCTAGATCTTAGTTTTGAATGGCCAAACAGATGAAATACTCATTTTTTAAAATTTATAAACCGAAACATAAAATGTTTCCCCTTAAATGTGCCTACCCCCTTCCTCACCCCTTTGTCATTTTAGAGATAAGAAACAGTAGAACCGTTGATTGTAGTATTATTGCCACTATTTATTACCCATTGATTACAACGGATTTCATCTTTTACCGGAAATCTATAAAAACTATGACCACGAGCATTTTTTCTTGTCTTATTGCACTTTGAGTAAACACAACAATTACTTGAAGTTGACGACATTATAATGAATGTAGTTCAAAGAATGCCAAATTGCAATAGGTAAATAGCGAACAGTTTTGTTGCGCAGAAATACTCGAAAAACAACATTTTTTAAAATTCGGTATTGGAAAGAATGCTAAGGGCAATATCATTATTACTTATTTCGCAATACGGTTTCTACGTTCATTAGTATAATCCGTGTATTGTGAACAAAATAAGATGGACACATTTTAAAAAATACTTTTTTGTTAGGTACTTAACAATAGTAAGACGGAAACAATTAAGGTATACTTGAAGTCTTTGTTATAATTCTTTTATAGCTTGCATACACAACTATTTTACATTTTTCTCAACCAATGCACAAGTAAAAACAAAGTAATGAAAAAACGAATTCCAAACTTTTATACTAAAGTAATTGGTAAGGATTATTATTAATTCGTTTTGTATGCAGTTTGATATTATGAAAAGCAATTGAAACTAAATAAAACTATAAAATAGTCTATAAGTTAGGTACTGATTATATAATACGTATATAATTTCATTTGAGACCTAGGTTCCATTAAATTCTATTATTAATGGTAGTACCATATATAAGCAATGGTAGTACCGTTGATTGAAAAGTCTGTAGTACGTAAGGTAGGTCGTAAAGACGAGTTAAATGTAAAAAGTATTACGGCAACATCGCAACAACTGAATATCGTGATTCTGCAGTGTTCTATACAATTTACAAAACTAGTTAGTTACTATGCTGACCAACAGATGAATCGATGCTAAAATCCTAGCGGCGAGCATACTTTTTCGGCGCGATATACGCCGTAAGGTTGGTCATCTTCCCAATAATACTACAATCAACGGTAGAACGTTCAAATCAGCAGTGGATTGCAAATTTTATAGAAATTTATAATAATAATCTTTATTAGATAGGATTAAAAAAATAATAATAATAAAATACACACCAATTCATGAAAAATAATAATCCTATTCTAAATGGGTGAGATGTCGGCTACAGCCGTTTTTCAATCTTACCCTAACACAAATTATTCAAATTTTGAGTGTAAATAAAAAATAATTTTAGTATAACAATCAATAAAGAAGAAATGAAATTCATGATTTAATAAACAATAACTACATCATAGTATTACAACAAAACAGTTTTCTGTTCATAAAGAGGTATAGTCTTTAACAGATCTTTAAAACATTTGAATGAATTTGTGTTTGTGTAATATTCATGACTCTTGTTTAATAAACTAGTCGCTACATCTTGAAATGAATTTTGAAATTTTGATAAGCGGAAGCTAGGTAGGGAGTATTTTTCCTTGTACCGTAGGTTGCGTTCGTGAGTCTCTAAGCGTTTAATTAACAGAGAATATAAATATTGTGGTAATTTTGTAATAATCAGATTATATAATAAAGATTCATATAATAACTGAAATCTGTAGTTCAATTTAAGTATATTATTATTAACTACAATAGTCTAAGTTACTTAAAATTAAACTATCGTATTTAAAATATCAAATGTAAAAATGGAAAACAGAATAGGTCCAAGGATACTTCCTTGCGGTACACCATGTGAAATTTCAAGTTTTTTAGATATCTGTCCATTTATTTTCACCTTTTGAGTTCTGTACCCTAGATAGCTTTTGAACCATTGGATTGCTTGCTCACTGCATTTGTAATATTTCAATTTTGCTAATAGCAGTGACTATATATCCTAGACTTTCAATCGCTTTAATTGTGGACCAATACCGATAGATGTCGTGGGATCAATAAAAGTCGCATCGTCACTGTAGGTAGCGTAACCATAAACATTTAAATTTATTAAAATAATCATTTTAATTCGTTTATTGATGTGTTTAATTATTGAAATATATAACAAAGATTCCGTAAACATGCACACGACATCTATCGGTATTGGTCCCTAATTAAAGCGGTTGAAAATCTAGGATATATAGTCACTGCTAATAGTAACTTGTGATCAACACAATCAAAAGCTTTGCTGTAGTCTAAAAGTACCGGAAAATATACTTTTGAGTTATCCATGGCACCAGATCATTTGTGGCTTTAAGCAGTGCAGTAGCTGTGCTGTGAAATTTCCTAAAACCAGATTGTGTTTGCGGTAAAATACGGTTAGCGCTTATATGTTTAATTAATTGACGTGATACTACATATTCAATTAATTTTGAAGCAGTTGATAATATGCTAATTGGCCGGAGATTATTCAATGTTGTAGCTTTTGAAACTTTGGATAACGGTGTTACAAGGGCATTTTTCCATAAAACAGGAACATGCCACTTGTTCAGAGAGTCATTAATTATATGGACCAACGCTTCTTTGCAATATGGAAAAGCGTATTTTAACATTTTTAGCGAAACGTTTAATAAATAATTGGAGTTAGAATTTAAAAATCGATTTTTTTAAAGAAAATTAAGATGGCTGTAGTTCGAAGAGGGTGTATTTTAAGACACATGTTTATAGGACAAAAAGTATTCTCAAAAAAACGCCATTAAAATATTTGTAATTTTGAAATACCCTGTATCTTCATAAAACTTCAGAAAGACATCAATTTAAGTAATTGGGAAGTCGGTCGATGAAGACATGGCACACTTAGGTTTAGAAGATTTAAAAAATGTTGTGGAATTTTCAGACGTACCTACCAGGTCGGTAATTCCTATACATGAAAATTTTTGGAACATTTTGATACAGGGTTTGATGTATGTTGTTTAGATTCTGCTGCTGATATAGTAGACACTGCGTTTTTGAACGATAGTTCAGGAACGACAGATTTTGAAGGTATTGTTAAGTACGTGTATGAAAAATAATTTATAACAAGTTATTATGTTTAAAGGAATTCCTAAAATCTTAAGAGAATGACTCCTCTGAAGATGGAGATAGTCAACGTCAAGTCCACAATTTAGTTGTAGAGGAATCTCCAGCTTCCTTACAAACGTTTACAAATACTTATGTGTCTGATAATTTAAAGATTTTAACCATACGCTTATAAAGTATTTAAAATGGCCATCTCACGAATTTAATGATTTTGTAAGTACTTTGATAAAAAAATTTCCACATTTTATGAAAATTATAAATTATCTAACTGCGTAACCGAAAGTATCAATGCTAATTGTCTAGCAATTACGAAAAATTTTAGGAATCTAACTTACGAAACTCATTTGCACCGTATCATTTCTATTTGTATTAAAATTAAATAATAATAACAACACAGTTAAATGAAAGCTTCATGTTACGATGTTTCACAGATATTACTCGTAATGTTACATATTTTTTAATAAATATTTGTTATTCTAGTCATACTGATTATTTGCTACTTCTGTTCGCCTGATTGTTAATAAGTTAATAACTAGAACGCATTAATTATTTACTGGTTTTTAATTTGTTAAACTTAATATAACTGTAACTTGATAATCAAACTTATACAGCTAAGAAGAATTTAATACTCTAAATTCATATCTACATCGACCACCTGTGGTGGTGACGTAAGCGGTGCTATGTCTAGTAAACCACCAACAGACTCGAAAACGCAAAGCGGATCTGCGATGGTGGTTCCATCCCACTGCAAGGCGGATTTTTGAGCGCATTTTACTTCCATAAAGTTGCATATCTTAAAGTAACTTTGTAATCAATGGTTCGACTGATGGCTGCAATCGAAACCAGTCCTTCGATTTTTGGGATTTTAACATTTTTTATTATTACTACATAGGTTTACAATAAAAACTTTAAAAAATCATAAGTTTGAAACGTTCATTTCCTAACAATTTCATATTCAGACTCCAGCTGATCTAGTTATATCACTAAACCGAAGTACTACCCAAAAAAATTATGATTCCCGAAAACAAAAATTTTTAGTTTTTATTCATGCAACCATTGAATTGTTATAACAGCCATGACTCTGGACAAAAATATTTTTCTTAGAACTGTTCAAATATTTCAAAAGACGCCGTTAAATAATCATACACAATTTTTTCCTGGTAGTCTCTGCACAAGATTTGCAAGACAAAACGACTACAGTGACCCATTCTCTTATATATTACCGAGTATATTATGTTAAATAATGTACAGTACTAAAATTATAACTAATATTAAAGTAATTAAAATCCATAAAATCGTAACACATTGTGATTATAATTAATGGTTTAGTAGTAAATTAAACTGCTATTTAGTATAGACATTAATCTTTGTTGCAGAATTAAACGTCAAATTGCATATAACATTCTAATAAATCAACACTCCAATAAATACTTACATTCCTCTATATATTTGATAATTTCTTCGTGTTGTGGTGTTATCCTTTCTTGTTCCTCCTGATTATAAACTGTGATACGTTTAAGATTGTTATTGAAAACTGGTTTAGGGCCACTACAATAAAATTATACTTAAGTAACTTAATATTGCAATAAAGATAACAATTATGCAATAAGTTATTAAACTGAATCAATTTATTACATTCTAATAAATAAATTTCCGATTCTATCTTTAAAAATGTATGAAACCTCAAACTTTAACCTGCGAAACATTTATATTTAACTTACTTAATTAATTCGTTATCATTTGAATCCACCGATTTGCCATTTTTGAAGTTGTCTCGAAAATTATCAACATTTTGGGAAATTCCTGAAACATAAAAGGAAAGTCTTAATTAGCAGTATGGGGAAATATGAACAGTTACCCCTCCTGGTGGATTTGGCAACCATTTTACTAGGACCTTTAATATTATACATATTAATTTGTTCTGTATGTTATTAATACAATCAGTTACTTCTGCTTATTTCAAATGTCAATCAAACTATCACATTCAATTTGTCACTGAAATCAGCTGTCATATGACAACCGAACTGTTACGTCACTGAGCGGAAAATTAAAAGTTTTGTTTTGATAACATTTAAATATTTGGAATCTAATTAGGTCAATGCGAGTGAGAATAAATAATCAGAGTTTAATTTAACTGATTGAATTGGAACAGTAAAACTAATTTTTTTATTTATGACTTAATATTTACATGTTGCCAAATGGTTTATTTTTACACTTATCCATTGCATTGTATACTTTGAAGTTAGTTACTAATTTGGATCCTGTTTGTGATTTCGAACAGTGGCGTAACTTTAAATTGAGGGCCCGGGGGTCCAAAAGCCAGAAGACCCCTCACGCTTACCCGAACTATTGAGATTTTTGGCTCTACTTTTTTCAATTGAGATTATTGCCCAACTTGATAACCGGTACCTGCGACATTGTGTTACGAAGGTATGACTTTTAATTACTTTCAATTTAGAAAATGATGTTTCTGCGGCCGCTACAGTAACGTATATGGTTAAAAAAAGAATGCAAGCTTCTCAAATATTCGAAACATTTGATGCGAGTATGACCCCTGTCCTTCTTCGTTAGATTAATAGGAATCACATACATTATACACTCAATGACGACTGAGAGGGCTGAGCAGATTTTAAAAAATAACCACTCACTTTCGGTAATTTACTGATTTTTTATTTTAAGTCTTTTGCTTTTTTACGTTTCTGCTCTCCGCTAAGCTTGCTTATTCATAATGACAATATGTAGGTATTGTTAATGTTTGTATTCTGTTGTGCGATGTACTGTACTTATAGCAACTACACAGAAGAAAAATTGTATAATAGTAAAAAAATTACCAAAAAATGTTCCTTTTATGATAAATAAGAATAGCTGCTCAAGTACACAATCACGATAGTATTATTCACTAATTTAAATTATTGTAACTGATATTAATAATTACTTTGTCAAAAACACGTAAAGTCGTCAATACAAAGCACTACCAATGGCACTACTAACGCAAGTATTTAAAGCGTTAGGATCAGCCGAATTTTTACTAGTCATAAAATCCAACAGGCGAAATTAGCGTTTTGAACTCGATTTTTAACCACTTTTACGAAAAGTCCGTAACAAACTGACTGACTGAATGAAGAAATCTCCAAGCAAGCAAAATTCGAGAATTCATATTATGTGACTAGCCCGGTGCGAGTGTGCATTGTTTATAATTCTCGGATTTCAATTATGAGATTTCCAAACAAACACAAACTCCAGTTCAAAAAGAATGGAACACTAAAACTGCAGCGTCTATTTAACAAACAGAAAAAACACCAAAAATTGCACCAAAAAACTTTACTCGAACACGTGTTTCAATAGCTAAGCTATCATATCATCAGCGAACCGATACTAAAATTAAAAACAATAGGAAGCTTATATACAGAGTGATTGATTAGTGCGATAAAGTTCAGTATCTTCTATGTCCTTTCAAGTATCAAAGCAAACGTCACTGGAGATTATAGCCATACTTAAGTTTTATATTTTAAAATTAGTTACAATGTTACACCCTGTAGGTGTTCTATAACGCCGTACCAGACCAAAGTTATATTTTTTAAATGAAACACCCTATATTTTAATTCAAATTTGAAATCCGCTTTACTTCCTCATTACAAAAATATATACTTGTAATATGTTATACAGGGTATTTAAAAAGTTATAACCACTTTTCCATGAAAATCGTAACAAGTTTACCGCCCTGTATAATTTTAAAGGGCTACAAGAATAATGATCTGTTGCATCCGTAGCTTTTTAATAATTGTCAAATTTTATAAAAATGATTTAGTTTGTGAATATTCATTAAATTGATTACAGGGTAAGTCAAAACATCAATTCATTATTTTCTCAGTTTTTTTTAATGGAACAACCTGTATTTTATATCACTATCGAAAAGTACTATTGTTTTACTTATGTTTTTGTTAAGCATTCCCTATGCCCAAAATTATTAGTTTTTGAGATATTTTCATTTTTATATACACAGTATTAATGTGTCTAAATGTTTGTCAATTATTAGTTGGCCATGATTTATTTGTCGAAAAATGACAGTTTACTATTATTGTCTATGAATTAGTTGTCAAATAACGAATACATGAATAAAAACAAGTATACTACAAACAAATTTTACAAAAAATTACAATTACGAACAAATAAAACCATTATTAATTTCCTAAACTACAATAAAAGTTAATTACAAAGATGTTCAAAATGACCCCCCAAGACATCTATGCATGCCTGAAAACGGTAATTGAAAGAGTTACTAACATTACTAAGCATTCGTACGCTGATATTTTGAAATTCATATGTTATTCTTTCCTTCATGTTATCTCTTGTTGTCGGAGGTGCTTTATAAACTCATTCTTAATGTAACCCCAAAGAAATGAGTCCATTTTATTAAATTCTGGTGACCTGGGTGGCCATCGCACTGGTCCACCTCTTCCGATCCATTTTCGAAGATACTGATCATCAAGTTCACCTTGAATTAAAAGATTATGGTGTACAGAAGAACTGTCATGTAAAAACCACATTTGTTGGCGGATACGAAGTGGAACATCTTCCAGTAATACAAGTAAGTGATTTTCTAAAAAATCTAAATACATTACAGCATTTAAATTATCTTCAAAAAAATATGGCCCTACAACATAGTTACCAACAATACCTCCCCAAACATTTAATGACCATTTGGTTTGACTATATGTAATTATGTGGTATGGATTACTTGTGGAATAATAGTGAAAGTTGTGCCTGTTAACACAACCATTTCGATGAAATATGTAGCTTCATCTCTAAACAATACATAGTCAAAAGTCTCTCTGTTGATTAACCTTTGTAGGGCCCATTTACAAAATGCTAATCTCTTCTCAAAATCATTATCTGTTAATTCCAGATGCAATTGAATGTGATAATGGTGCATTTTGTTTTTACACAGAATTGATTGCACACAATAGTAACTAAGTTGTTGTTCTTTAGAAATACTCCTTATATTTGTATGTGGGTTTTCTGTAACTGCCAACAACACATTCATTTCATTTACTTCTGTCACAGTAGTATTTGTTCGTTCATGCTTTTCATAGTTAACTGAACCAGTTCGGTTAAACCGATATCCATCAATCTTTCTAAACTTGATTTCTGTAGGTTGTCGCCTCTCAGGAAAACGTTCAAAATAAACTCTTGCTGAAAGCAATGCATTTTTATTGCATTTGCCCAATATCCATATCATATCTACCATTTCATCCCGAGTGAATTTCGTTTTTGCTCTATTTTAGATTTTTTTAAATTATAAACAAATGTACCACAACAATCAATTAACAGATAATAATACTAAACTGTGATTTTTTTGACTAATAAAATCATGGCCAACTCATAATTGGCAAATATTTAAACTTAATTAATACTATGCATATAATGCCTGAAACAAGATATGCATCTAAAGCCGAAGTAAATGATAATGAGAAGATTGAAAAAGCCATCGAAAAAATATTAAACAACCAATCGTTCATAAAAAGAATTGATGAAACTGCGACCCAAGTAATTCGCAAAGTGTACGAAGAACGGGTCAAGGTGTTAGAAGAAAAGGTGTGTTTCTTGGAAAGTGCACTCTTGGACAGAGTTGAAAGTTTGGAGCAATATTCTAGGGCAAATAATCTTAGAATACTTGGTCTAAAAGAAGAAAAAAAGAAAATCTCAACATCACTCATGTCAACTTGTTTGAAAGCAAACTGGGCCTAGTTATTGATGAGAATCAGATTGACACCTGTCATCGCCTACCAGGTCGTGAAGGGAAAGCAAAACCAATCATTATGCGGTTCGTGAGACGTGATATCAGAAATGAAATAAATAAAATAAAAAACTGTTGCGTGGTACTGGAATCACAATTTTTGAACATCTCCAAGGCTAGAGCTGATTTATTAACTCAGACTAAAACAAAACTTAAATTAGATAATAAAAATGTGTTGACGTTTGGGGATAATATTTATACTAATTATAAAGGTAACATATTTAAAATAGCTAAGAAAAGTGACCTTAGTGTGTTATCTATGTAACAGTTAATCAAAAAAGACTTTCTTAAAACTCTGTAAGTTACGTTCATATAGAGAAATCATTTTTCATTAATTATGATTGATTGATACTACCTTTGTTAGTATCTACTTGTTAACTTCATACGTTATTGTACAGAATATTTTTGAACTTTATACTTTTCAAATATGGAAATTTTTGCTTTATCGGTTTAGAAAATGTGGTTATCTTACTACATATAAACATTTTGCATTATTATAATTATTATTAATTATCTAATGTGACAATGTTATGTTACCCTGATTCTTTTTTTAAGTATTTTTTTAGTATTTGATAGATAGCAATATGTTTTCCTCTTCAGTTTTTTTATATCTAGCACAGTCATATAAGATTTCTTTAGGTTTAGCGTACCTACTCTTGATCTCGTACTTGTTAACGTATTCGTTGTTTTCTTTTTGCGCATGATCATTGCTACTTATTAAAGTGTTCATTTACATTTTTTCTTTATTTCAAGTGTAAGTGCTTACCCCTGTTATTTTCTACGTATATATTTTTAATTTAAATTTTAACGAACATTAGAAAAGTGATTTATTAGGTATGTCTCTTAGATTTGCTCATGTCAATGTAAGGTAAGGTCGATTCTTGCTCATTTTAATGGTATTAGTGAAATTTTGTACTGTAATGATTACGATCTCCTAGGTATAACGGAAACTTGGATTACACCAGATTTTTGTGTTGATAACATATATACCGACAATTATAAATTTTTCCATGTTTGTAGAACCGATCGTGGTGGCGGGGTTGGTGTATATGTTAAAAATATTTATAATGTATCAGTTGTTATTAGCGAAATGAATGATGGCGTGGAACAACTTTGGTTAAAAATTTTAATTAATAATAAAACATTAAGCATTGGAATTATTTATCGCCCTAGTCGCAATAATCTTTCAAATTTTTTTGAAATATTCGAAAAATCACTTTCAATTATTAATCTTTATTCGGATTAAATTTTTTGCCTTGGAGATTTCAATATTGGTGTTTTAAAACATGACAGTTATCTATTTAATAGACTATACTTTAATTGAATCATTTACTTTAAAACAAATCATTGTACAACCCACTATAGAATCACTGAATTTTCTTCTACCGTCATTGATCTAATTTTTTGTCTTGTCGATGCACCTGTTGAGGAGTCTGGGGTACTTGCTGTGCCCAATATTGCGGACCATGCCCTTGTTTACTGCAATATTTCGATACAGATTCCAGTGCGTGTCTCTATTCTGCGTACGTTTAGGAATTTAAAAAATATTAATTGCGAGTATTTTCTTCGCGATCTTTATGCTATTCCTAATAATATGGCACTTTTATTTGACATTCATGAACCATTTATCACCCGAAAGTTCCATAAACCATTTAAACCATGGATCACCGATAACATAAAGTTTATGATATCCTTGCGCGATAAAAAATTCAGAAAACATCTGCTTTGGTTGACTGGAATTTCTATAAGCAACTCAGAAATTACGTTAATTTTGCAGTTAAAATGGAGAAAAGTGTTTCTTAAGTTCAGCATTTAAATCATGCGATCGCCGAGATGTATGAAAATCTTTTAATAAACTAAACATTTATTCCAATAAAAAAAAGCTACTCTCTGCCACCTGATATTGGTGATCCCAATCTAATAAATAATTACTTTTCTTCAGTTCAAATAGAAAATGACCCTGATTCAGAACTTTTTAATTTTTATAGTAGTAATCTACATGAAAATGTTGCAGATGTTTTTGAATTTGTTGAAATAACAGAAACTGACATCGAACGTGTTATCAATTCTCTCTCTTCGGGCGCAGCCGGGTCAGACAGCATTTCTCTTGACATGCTTAAAATGTGCTGTCTTCATATATTACATTACATGCGCCATATTATTAATACCATATTTTCTGTTAGTGATTTCCCTTCCTGCTGGAAAATTGCCAAATTAATTCCTATACCTAAGAAGAGTAACGTCGCGGCTCTTGAAGATGTTCGGCCTATTAGTATATTACCAGTGTTCTCTAAAATATTCGAGAAGTTGGCATCTGTACAGCTTTGGCGTCACCATTCAGGATCTTTCATTCCTGACTATCAATCTGGATTTCGCTCTCGTTATTCTTGCACGGGTACATTACTTGATGTAACGGACGAAATTTTTCGATCTATTGATGTTGGTGAGGTCTTCGCGCTGGTTCTAGTTGATTATTCCAAGGCCTTCGACACTTTTAACCACAAATTGCTTATCTCTATTTTGCATTGGGAAGGTGGCTCTTCAACTGGTTTCAAATTATTTCAAGGATAGAAGTCAAATTGTTGCTTTAGACGGTTCATTTTCCTCCTCGCTTATCATTGGAGTGCCACAGGGGTCGATCCTGGGACCTTTGTTTTACATTATTTATACTTCTAATATTTATAAACATATTAAATATTGTAAATACCATTGCTATGCGGATGATACACAACTCTATACTTCATTTAAAGTAAACAACTTAGTAAATTCTATGAATAAAATAAATTTCGACCTCGACAAACTTAATAAATTTTCAAATAAGCATCAACTTTTATCAATCCAAATAAATGCTCCCTTATTCTATTTGGCAGACGTAAAGACCGAGAGATTGTATCTAACTCTTTTAATATTCACATTAATAATAC
>JALBCR010004257.1:160000-500736 GCA_030710515.1 Abscondita cerata
ACGAGCTTCCTTCTTAGCTTTTTCTTCTTTTGCTTTGGCGTTGTTGTAACCTCCGGTTCCTCAATTTTTATTTCTTGTTTAACTGGTCCCTCAGATTCAGAACGTTTTCTTTAGGGTCGAATCGGCTGCACTTGGATACGACTTCACTTCACTAATGCCTTGGTATTTTTCAAACTTAGCTTTAGCTTTACCCGTACCACTAATTCTTTTTAAATTGCCTTCTTCCAGAATCCTTAATCGCGCTTCTAATTTAGCTTTGTGTTCAGCACCTAACTCAAAGTTACTACCATCTTCACCAAGAGCATCGTAACGGGTGGCAAGTGCAGCTTTTGCTGCTAACATTCGAGACATTTTGCCTTTGTTTTTTGTACTCGTTTGTCCAATTAATTGAGCGTGATAAATAAGACCATATTTTGGAGTATCTTTTTTAGTCTTTAAAGCTCTAAAAAGTGCTTTTTCGGCACCTAATATTTGTACAGTAGATGCAGGATGTTTTGCCAAATTAATTAGAGACCCAGCGTGTGATATTAGTCGAGCTCCAACTAAATCGCCTACTAAGATTGTTAAATTAGGAGCCATGGCCAACATACGTGCTTTAAGATAATCATACAATTGAGCTCTGTAACTTGTGATTTCAATGACTTGGTCACATAAATTTTGAATGTTTAGTGTGTCTTCTTCAGAAATTTCTGTGCCCATTGATATTTCTGCAGCTTCTTTCACTTGTTCCTCTAATTCTTCACTTAGAATGTCAGATAAATCTGAGTTAACAACATTGTCTCGAGTACCAATAATCTTAACAATTTTTACATACGCCGTATTATCACTGATAATTTTACCAAGTTCAGGAAAATGCCAACCGTACCATTCCCTACACCTCATTATGTAGTTGTTTAATTCTTTATCTAAATCATCTAATAATGATACTGCTTGTATAATCATTGTGTCAATTTTATCTGGTGAAAATTTTAACTTGTAACGTGAAAGTGAGTGTGCTAAACCTAAAGCCATAGCGGTCATTTCCTTTTTTGGTAGTCCAGCAATTAAACTGTCGGATTGAGAACGAATACATCGCATCAGTTCCTGAACTGCTGTGTTTGATACACATTGTAAACTTAATTTATCTTTTATGGCATTTCCTAGTTTGGCATCGGCTACTAACAACTGATCTTGCACATCTTTGTCCACAAACCTTTTAAAACCTTCTTGAGACTTTTCGAAAGTTTTCCTTCAACTGCTGCTGTTGTTGCGGCCAAAGCTTCGGTAGTATCAGCAAACTTCTCAAAATGTTTAAGCTTAACACTGCAATATAAGCAACAATTAATAAAATTTCTTCATTCGTAATTACGTACATTTTACTGGCGGATTCGGGTGTTTCAAAATCGTGATACAAATTTTCGGCTTCTTTTAGTTTCTTTGCATCGAGTAGCTGAAAGCATGTGAAAATGAGGTTATGGAATTGTTATAAAACGTACGACATTCCAAATCGTAAATAGATTACCTTAAATATTGCATAACCAGCGGGTGTTTCAAATAACACCAACATTATGTGCTTTATTAATTCTTTTATTATTTCAAATAACTAAGCTTCAACTTTAATAAACATAACCTATGGCGGCTAAAAACGCCATTAAAGCGGAAACGGACGTACACATTTGAAAAGATGTTTAAAACTTATACTATGTGCTTAAGCTTTTTGCTATACTACGGATTTTTCATTATACAAAAAGGTGCTAGGTTACAACAATGACATAACAATAAACAGAAGGGAGTATAAACAATTGAATAGTGAGCTAGTGCAATTTTAGTTTCATATTTTTATAATTTGCGTCTATAAATTTCGATTTTGCACTCAGTGCATGTAAAACCACCAGATAAGTACGTCAATACGCCTACCGAAACAACAGAATTACGTACAAGTGTTTCAAAAATGTAGCAAAAACACTGTGTTAGTAGAGCATTTTGCTACAAAAATATTTGCATAACCACACAATTTCAGTTACGAGAAATCACTTTACATCCCTACTATAGCAAAAACTAATTCAGATCTGTAACACAGAATAAATAGACAATAATTGAAAATTCGAAATGACGAACGACATCTTGTATATTATTTGTCACTTTTGTGTAGATAGAACTACTAGCGTGCGTTGTACACACAAACTGTAGATGTACTTACGTTGTTCGTTATTCAGAATGCAATTTACGCTTCTTGTATTCTTTGTAAATGCCGAAAAACAATTCAAATCTTCAAATAAAAGTTTCACAATTAAATAGGTTAACTCAGACTGAATGACAAATGTGCGTTTGCGTTGTAACCACAGGATACTAATTAATTTTTGTGGTTTGAACGCTATATCAGAAACTTAAAGTGCGAATTTAGAAAAATATCGTGCAAAAAACAGCATACGCAACTTGTGCGTAAACAATATTCGGGAATTCGTGCCAATGCTACCCCTCGTGCCCTTACGCGCACTCGAGAATGACAAACCGGCACTCATTCCCGAAAGAATCTGTTAACGCACATGTCACGTAAATAACTATTACGATACGCAACAGCGTTGGGCTATAACGTTAACATTATTCTTTCAAGCTGAATAAGTTTAGATCAGTTCATTTGAGTTCACTTGAACACTCAGCTGATCACTATCATAAAGTGAACCAAAACAAATCCGCCGAAAAATGAGGTTCAGTTATATAGCACGCTTTTTTTTTTTTTCTGGTTGGTAGAATTGAAATGTCAAATTCTCAATAGTTTGCAAACTAACTACATAATTTACATTACTTAAATGAATTTGTTTGTTTATAATTTTTCAACACCACATATATTCTGATGTCTTATTTCTATTGAGTTGTTATTTCATAGTCAGAAAGGTGTCCGGAGTCAAAGTACTAGCGTTCTACACTTTGCAAAAGAGAGTAAGGATGTAAAGGATTGCTAGCTCTTCCTATAAGAATATTTATTGAATCCTTAAATTGGTATTTTTTATTAACTGCGCACAAAAACCTTTGAGCTAAAACAGAGCGCTTGTGTGTTGTATCAAAGGATATGCACTCAGATAGTTCTGCTTAATTTCGTATATAAAGGGTACTTATTCTGAACACAAACGAATTTACGTAATAACTATTTAAAAAAAGTTTCACAGAATCGAAGGCGCTTTTAAATGTTCGTAATAAATCAAATAAATCTAGTTTTTTGCTTTGATTTTCATGTCGTTTATTGGATTTTGTGTTAACAAATATTATCGAAGAAAATAACATTCTGTTTGAAGTAACACATGCAGTCAATTTATTAACACGAACTGCATTTTGGATTAAAAAAAGAAATGAAAAGAAAAGGCATAGTTCACATAAAATTAAAATGTAAAGGTTTGGAGTTATTTAAAAACGTTTTTCTACGATCGTGCAAAATGTGACTACTTTATTATTACATTATTATTAATCACATCAGATACGAAACAGTTTGAACAAATTAAAAAAACATGTTATGGAATGGTTATAGTCTAGACAACTTGGGCATGACGACGTATCCTTATCCGTATACTTATTACATATCGACATACCTTTAGCTTCTCCGCTTTATGTATGTTTTGAACAATACGTACGGATTTGAAGATAAACCAACATAGAAACGGTGCTTTTACGTAAGGGGGTGATTGCAATTCGGTATTTAACAAAATAAATTCAATTAAATATGAGACTCTATTAATTTTTTATAATTTACCTCGGTATCTTGGGTTCTTTAATAAAGTACGTAGTTTGAAAATTTAAAACAAAATTTGATAGAACTAAAATAATAAAACGTACAAAGTTTATTTACCTATTGATTAAATTTAAATGAATTTTAAATAATGCGAAACGTGCACGTTAAAACAACTTAAAATATAATTCGGCTAGAATATTTCTTTGTGTAAAAAAATACAATAATACACTAATCTTATTACATTTACTGATAACGTGTTGCGTGCAACTTTCAGCAACTTTAAACGATGATCTGATTGCCCTGAGTAGTTTCACTCGATGTTCTTTGTTTAATAATCTTGATGTCTTCTCTCCCATTCTTCCAATTTAGTTTCAAATTTATATATTATTGTGCATTGATTTTATTTTTATTAATTTAATTTACCATGGTGTACAAGCTGACTACGATGCGCGAGCTTAATACAAACTGGTTTAATAGACTTTTTGGTACAAATCCGTTTTTTAAAGATTAACGACAAATTTAACACATATTGTTTTGTACACCGTCGTAACTGAACATCCTCCATCGTCAGCTATTCAAACGTAATATTTCCCACTTTTCACTTCACTTTAATACGTACATACGCCTTATACCAGATTAACCTCATACTACAAGTTTAACCTAACACTATACAATACAATACACATGGTTAAATATTCATACATTGCCACTACATTGCATTTATGTATGTGCGTAACGGATTACTGTATCTACAAAAGTTTGGTGATGTATATGTGTATAATTTGTATCACAGTGCTTGTTTTGTTTTCTTAGGTTATGTTTTGTTTTTCCTTGCAAAGTTCATAAGTAATTTGTCCAAACTAGACCGCCGCAATACGTAAACGTATATCAAATGCAAATACTTACTACGGTAATGTGCTCAAAGTATCTTTTATTAAACAGTATGCCATGTATGGTAATTTTCAAAGATAGAGTTATAAGTCTAAACCAGCAATTAATGTGTTGGGCGTTCGGAACAACAAAACATGTATAACAATTTGTTCCTAAAATAAGAAAGTTTTCTAAAGGCTTTTCGACGGGTGCTTTGGAGCGTTCGACGAGCGATCTCTGACCATAATTTATGTTGGACTGGCAGTTTTATTATTGCAGGTTGCTCTTTGTGAATCTGCATTAAAACGTCGATCAAAAAAGATCAATCTCCAAACATAACTTCTATATAAACAAAATCTCACTTAACATGCATTCAAAAAGTATCAGTTCTGTCAGAACTTCCCTCATTCACAAATTTCGAGTTTATATCATCGGCGCACCAAAGCCTTATCTCAATTTTTTTCTAGCAAACAACAATTCGCGCCATGGAATTTTTGAAAAAGTAACACGTGTCATTGGTAATCAGATTTTCAACAGAAAAATTATCTACTTAAGTATTTCCAACAACAAATTTTATTAACAATTAACATTGTATCCAATAGTAATTTTGATAAATAGCCATTGCTCTGGTAAGTCTTCTTTTTTTATAATGACCAACTGAAAGTAATTTCGTCTTTTTTTAGTGGTTTTTCTGTGTCGTACTTCTTTTTTTCCTTATCATATTCACATATCTGGTATGTTATCAACGCAAAGTAAGACCAGCTTTCCATAATAATAATAATAATAATAATAATAATAATAATAATAATAATAATAATAATAATAATAATAATAATAATAATAATAATAATAATAATAATAATAATAATAATAATAATAATAATAATAATAATAATAATATCGGTCTTTTGGTTTTCCGGTACGGCAATTCTCTGCCAAGTTGGACTTTTTTCCACCCTGTTAGCTGGCAGGAGCTATAAAATGCAAAAATGGTATGAACCAAAACGGTAATGCCTCGGATGCATTAGAGGGTAGGGCTACCTCTAATGCAGGACGTCAGCCCAATGTTGGTGAACTCGGCGAGATAATGGACGTGGATGTGGGTCCACGTAAAAACTCACAAATAAACATCGCGAATCAAGAAAAGGCGGTATCTCCCCGGTTCTTGATCGTGAAGAGAAAGAAGGGGGATTTCTTTAAAGAGAGTCCCTTCTTTATACAAAAAGTTTTGTTTGGATTAGTTGGAGAGCTTAAAAATATAAGAAAAGTTAGAGAAGGATTAATTGTGGAAACGGTTTCAGCAGCCCAGTCCAATAAGCTGTTAAATACTACTAGAGTTGGAAATTATGATGTAGAAATAAGTGCACATAAAACTCTCAATACATCTAGAGGTGTCATATACTGCAAAGATCTGCTTAATTGTACGGTGAACGAAATTTCAGAAGAACTCAAAAGTCAAGGAGTTATTGAAGTGCGACGTATCAAGACCAAAGTCAATGATCTAATTTGTGATACTGCCAATCATGTTTTAACGTTTAATACGCCTAAGTTACCAACTAAAATTAAAGCTGCATTTTATCAGTTACCAGTAAGATTATATGTACCGTCCCCTATGCGTTGCTATAGATGTTTGAAATTTGGTCATACGTCAATAAGATGTGAGGGTCAACAACTGTGCGGATGTGGTAAGGTTCCTCATGAAGGACAACCGTGTGACAAACCAGTTAGATGTATTAATTGTGATGAAGAACATTTTACACTTTCCCGAGCTTGCCCGATATATAAGCGAGAAATGGCCATTCAGGAAATAAAAGCGAGAGAAAACTTACCATATGCTGATGCAAAGAAGAAAGTCATCACTGTCACCCCGTCGCCTAATATGTCGTATGCCAAATCGGCGTCAACACCAGTGAAGGTTGATACGCAATCCCTGATGAGAGAATTAATTCCTTAATTGGTTGACGCTCTTAAGTCATGTTTTGTTTTTAAGGAACCCGCTAGATCATGTCAGTTTGTGAGTGCAAATGTTACAGACATAGACACTCGAGTTTCTGATACTGAAGCGGAAGAAGATGCTAGAAAGGTAACTGATAAAAGAAATGTAATTTGTGAAACTGAAACAGGAGCAAAAAGAAAGGAGCTTTCTCCTGCTCCTAGTATAACTTCTATCGGTTCTATTGACGATGAAGTAGTAGAAAAGGCCAAATCACAAGGCAAACAAAAAAAAGTTGGGTCAAGGGAAAACCGAGAGGTTCGTGGCACGAATCTCACGGCAAGCTCAAACCAACTACTGATAAAAGTTAGTGCTGTGATATTTATCTGTGATATTTTTCGATACGTTTATTTATTTATTCGTGTTGTATTTGTTATCCACATAGTTATTTAGTTATTTATTTAGAGATATATTTATTTATTTATTTATAGATATATATATATATATATGTATATATATTTATTTACCTATTTGTAGATATATTTACTTATTTATTCTAATCGACATCAGAATGTTTTTGTATACCACACATCTACAAACAAAATTCGCCACATTTAACAAAATACTACAATGGAATTGTAGAGGATGTGTCCATAACTACTGTTATATAAAAATGTTGCTATAAAAACATCAACCAATGTCTCTGTGCCTACAAGAGACTCATTTGAGTCCTGGACAACGATACTCTCAGAGAGTATGTGGTAGTTAGGCGAGATGGTGAAATCAATGAACGGGCTAGTGGAGGGGTTGCTATCCTCCTCAGAAATGGCGTTAGATTTCGGGAGATAGCACTAAATTAGTGCACTCCAAATTGTCGCTGTTGAAGTGATTCTACCGATTAAGGTGACGGTATGTAATTTATACTTACCAAACCGAAATTGGCGAATTCATGATATCCAGCAGATTATAGATCAACTTCCGACTCCTTTTATTTTACTTGGCGATTTTAATTCCCACAGCACTTTGTGGGGTTCCTTAAGAACCGACGATATAGGACGTATTTTGGAAAGCTGGTTAGAAAGAAACGATGTAGTGCTTTTCAATAATGGCTCATCGACACATTTTAGCGAGAGATCTAACAACTTTTCAGCCATTGATCTTACAATGACCTCTTGCTCATTAGCACCGTCACTTAAATGGTGGGTTGAAAATAACCTATATAATAGTGATCATTTTCCCATTGCGATAGAGACCGATAAGCCGAAATACGTACAATATGTCAGCCCTAGATGGAAAACTGAGAAGGCAGACTGGAACAAATTCCGAGAACACTTGCTGCCACCAGAATCTCCAAGTTTAAACAACATAACACAAGCAATTATAAAAGCTGCAAATAACATCATTCCAAAAACTGCAGGTGGTATTGTTAAACGGTCTATACCTTGGTGGTGTCCGCAGGTCGAGCAGGCAATTTCTGCAAAAAACAGAGCTTTTAATCGCTTACGAAAAGAGCCCACTCTCGCAAATTTAATCACTTTTAAAAAGCCAGGGCGGAATCGAGAATAGTCGTCCTAAAATGCAAGCGCGATAGCTGGAACGCATACACGTCGTCAATTACATCAGACGCAAAGGTGAGGGATGTATGGAGAAAAGTCAAGACTGTGGTTGGTAGGCCTGAAATAAATATTATTACGTAAAAGCAATGATGGGTTTAGAATTTTTAGAAGCGGTATTTTCCAGTATGCCGAACGAATATCCAGCTGAAACATTTTTATGGTGGATTCCAAAAAAGTGTCGGTTATCTTACAAATTCCAACAGCTACTTCTGTCACTAACGTCCGTCGTTTGGTAGGAATAGCCAGGTGGTAGAGACGGTTCATCCCAAGTTTTTCGTCAATCATTGCTTCTTTATCAGTTCTCACACAGAAATATGTTTCTTTTTGCTAGGATACAGATTCTGAAATGGCTTTCTCTACTTTGAAAGAGCTTTTAGTTTCTGCTCCAATAATTTCTTGTCCTGACTTTTCTGTTCCGTTTGTATTACAAACTAACGCATCATATTTAGGCTTGGGTGCACTTCTTACTCAGAATTTGAAGGACGAGGAACGGATAATTAGTTATATTACCTGTTCTTTAAAGAAAAATGAGTTACGCTGCTCTACTAGCGAAAACAAGTGCTTGGCGGTCCTTTGGGCCATAGAGAAATTTTGCTCTTACATTGAAGGTAGCGATTTTGACTGTGATTACAGATTACTATTGATTGTTATGGTTAAATAGGCTACAGTCGCCATCTGGTCGTCTTGCTCGCTGGTTTATCAGATTGCAGCAATACTCAGTCACTATATCGTTCACTGCAAGGGTAAGGATCATGTAGTCCCTGACGGTTTGTCTCGGCTTAATTTTGTTACGTTTGATCCTTCAGGTATTACTCCACCTTTAATCCTTTCTGTTGGTACTTCGCCTCCACGGTATTTTGTTACCCATTACAAACTTGTGTATAATAACGTAGTGAAACGTATTCTTACTTCATCTCAAAAATTTCTTTATAAGTTGCTTGATTCCAATGAAGAATGTAAGATCGTAGTTTCATCTGATCAAATGCAACGTATTATTAAGAAACATCATGATCCACCAACTGCTGGTCACTGTGGTGTTACTAAAACTGTTGCTAGAATTCTGCAGCATTACTATTGCCCCCGACTAAATGCTGATGTAGCTCGGTTTATACGTCAATGTTTGGTTTGTGCTGCTACTCTCAGTTGGCACCTGGTTATTTTGCTCCTCGGACAAACCCGTCGCAACCGTGGCAGATACTTTACTGCGATATGATCGGTCCCCTTCATTAATCTTCTAAAGGGATGCTTACTTTCAGTTGTGGCGGACTGTTTTACGAAATTTTCTTTATTCTTTTGTTAAAGACAGCTACCGCACAAGCAGTTACTAAAATCATTAGTCTTTCTCATGTTTGGAGTCCCGCAATATCAGATTACCAGGTAACGGTGTACAACTTTGTAGCCGTGAGTTTACAAAGTTGTGCAACGATTATAACACAATACTGCATACTGCAAAATATATCCATTGCTAATATGCAACGGAAATGGGACGTGCATTAATCTAAGATTGGTTGTGCAATCAGAACTACCAAACATGAAGTAACTAACTATACTTCCTATTTTGATGTTTTCGCTTAAGAACATCCCAGGAAACCTATTTAAGAAACTTTTACGGTTAACACTACTTCTAACGAACTAGATTATCCATCTTCTTCAGCTAAACTGTACTCTGCCCATTGCGGGATTACGTTCGAGAACGTTTAATGAAGGCCTACCGGAATACTTAACCACGGTATAATTTACGACGACGTTTTAATACATATAAAGTGGGTGGTACACTTTATGTGGATATCTATGGATATCCATTTCAAATCCAAATTACGTCCGAATTATCTATGGACTTTATATGGATATCCTTCTAACGACGTATAAACCATCTGACAACGCTGTCAACGTCTCAGGTCCTGCCACTTGCACTTGTATTGTTTGTTGTTGGTGTGAAAATAATATTTTATAAGTGAAATGTGTGTCTTATGTCACCTCGTGTAATAGGGACACATAGTACAAACTAAGTAATGCCAACAGATAACTGTAACGACGATTGGATGTTTAAATGCAAATATCGTTATCTAAGCGATAACTTAGCATAACACTCGTAGCGATAAAGCCAAGTATTTTTGTATTATAATAGTTTTATTTTTATTTTATTCTCCAATAGAATTACTAGTTTTTAGTGAGAGATTAATAGTACTATAGTTTAACCATACCAACAAATCTAAACCTTCAGTCCAAAATGTCAGCATTATGGACAATTCCATTACATGAAAAAACGTAGTTTGTAATTAAAAAAATGAATAGGCAACATTGCTAATACTCGATATATGCGCATGGGTATTATCACAGAGTAAGATATATTACAGAGAAACAACTCAACGTCGGCACGTTTGATCTTTGTAAGACAACGGCAGCCATGTTGTAAGACTAGAATCACAGAACACTAGAATTCAGGATCGTATTTGTTGTAGATGGATATGCAACCAGATATACATTGTTGCTTACAACAGCCATATACCTATGTTGGTACATTAGTAGTGAACATCTGAATAAATATATAAAAACAAGTATCTGTTAAACTTATCATTATTAAATTAACAAACATGTCGCTGCAAAATTAGCAGATAAAATCGAAAAAACCAAAGTGAGGTTAAATTCCAAAAGAAAATGTGTTAAGAAATTAAACTTGCATTAAACTTGTCCTGGACTGGAAATGTGTCTGAAAATTGAAGCAATTAACTATAAAGTAAGTAGCAATTTTACTAAATATAATCGGTCAAGACGGAGTTGATATCTTTAATACATTATACGATTATAAAAACGTTACGCAACAATTTGAAGAATATTGCAACCAAAAGAGAACATAGTCACAACATAGTGTACGAAAGAATTTTTAAAAGAAAACAGCAAGAAGGTGAAAGTTTTATCCAATTTGTAACGGAACTTAAAGGTCCTACCAACTCATGCGAGTTTGAAAATCAAAAGAAATCTTTTGTATGTGATAGAATTGTGTTGGGAATATTAGACTTAAAACTACTAGAAAGGTTATTGTCAAAGACTGACGTCAGTGTGGTTAACACCTTCTTGCGTTTGTTGGAATACATTGTGTAAGGTCCTAAAAATTTTTGTTGTACATCCACCTGTGTTATTAATGAAATTAATGTCTTTAGGCTCTGGGATCGTTTAATGCTAACCTTCGCAGCTGTTTATTGTAATAATGTTTGTTTTTAACCAAAAACAAACAATGATGTAATTTTCCATTACAAAAATAAAAAATATTTACCTAAGCTGTACTTACTCAGGCAAACTGTGTTAAAAATTGTCTCAAAAGTAGAGCAGGTTGTATGACAAAATCTAATCACACGTATTGGTTCTTTGGTTAACCAATGCTTAATCTGTAAGTTTAACTTTATTTTTGTAAAATTTACACCCGCATAGTACATATGCTACGTTTTCGTTAAGTGTGTGGTATTTATTATTTACTTTCAAATATTTTACTTAGAAATGCACAGAATTTCACACCAATTATTGTTCCAAAAATAGTATCAGTATCAAACAGAAATATTTTTGAACAAATCAATATTCTTCACAATTTAGATTGATCCAAAATTGTACAATTTCTTGTTCAAGAAACGATTTCAAATTCAAATATGGCGAATACCAATGCGCGAGATGGGATGCGCGTACTTTCTCCTTCCACGAGAGTTGTTCCTCTGGATAATATCTTTACTCTGTGGTATTATTGAAAACAAATATTTTGTTATGTTTTACATAACCTAACATATTAAGTAAAGAACCTAAACAAGCAAAACCATAAAGAATATCAAATATGTATAATAACAATTATTTAAGTGTGTACTGTACATTATGTGTATAGTGATCACAACAACAGAAAATGGAGAAGAGAGAAAGAAGCCTTAATTATACTCAATCTGATCGCCAATTACTAATTTCGATTGTTACTAAATACTCTGCGATTATTGAAAATAAAAAATTCGATAGCATAACACTTAAGCAAAAGAAGTTGGCATGGGATAAGGTGTCCGAAGATTTTAATTGTGCTACAAATAATTTAAAGCGCAGTGGGATTCAGTTAAGAAATGCATATAAAAATTTAAAAAGAAAACTAAAAATAGACAAAGTAAGATTTTATATACACACAAGATGTAAAATAACTGTTATTTATTACAGCTAGAGTTTTTAAAATTAATGGTGGTGATGTTCCTCTCACACCAACAATGATTGATCCATTGAAAAGTAGATTTGATAATAGTGGTAACTACATCGTAGAAGGTAATTTACACCAAATGGGATTCTCTAGAATGAACAATTTTGAAACTGCATTTTGCTTTCCAGATCGTCATGCGAAAATGGAAACTACTGTTACGAGCGACATAGAGGAGATATCTGATGAAAATCCTCCTCAAAATGAAACACTGAAAAAACCTAAAATAACAGATATTTACGAGTCAATAAATATATACACCCAAAAAAAAATACAAAGGAAATTAGAATTAGAATTGGAGATTCTAGAAATTAAAAAAAAGAAAGAGGAAGAACTATTGAAACAAGAAAAATTTCGCACAATGAGTGCAGAATTAGATTATCTAATTAAAAAAACATTTGAAAATTTAAAAATTAAAATTAAATTATAGTAAAGGATTGGTAATAATTGATAATAAATATTATTATTACATAAAAAGATTAATATATGACTATAGCAACTACTCTGCTATCGATAACTGTATGTATATCGTAGATGTCGCTTAAACTAGCAACACGCTTATAAGTTATATGTTAAAACCATTGCAATGATTGTTTTTAATCATCGCTTAAGTTTCAGTCTGTGTTGGTGTATACAGCCATTTTATAACTATAAAAGATTTCCATTGGACTAATTTAAAAAAAATTGACAATTCTATGGTTAATGTTGTAAGAATATATTAATCGCTGTAAAAGTTGCAGGTAACTTCTGCCACTGTCAAGTGATGATGACACTGTGCTATGGCATATGTGATTTTTTATACCCTGTGTCCCGGAAAATCTGAAGTATTTTTAGGATATTTTCACTATCAGAACACTTAACAATGTGTATAGTCCAGTAAAATGGGAAGAAATTTAAGGATTAGGAGGAAATAATGGTTACAGCTTCGAAAATTGGGGAGTAAGCTTGTTTTGTGTTTTCTTTGAAGGGTTCAAAAGTTCCCACCCGTACCCCCCTCAGACCGAGAGAAATGGGAAGTGTCAATAAAAACAGTTTGTCGTAAATAACTCAAAAATAATCCAGTGCATTTAGGAATTGACCCATCTTTTTTGTATACATTTTCTGTAGCGAGACTATTTGGATCGACCTATTATCAACGTTTGCTTTTACGTACGAAAATGTGACGAAATTATGTAACAATAAGTTATGTGTTACGGGCCAAAATATACCAAATTTAATTAGTGTAGGTACGGTCTTTTCACTAGTTTTTTTTTCCTTTTGTGAAGTGGAACCTTACCTCGACAATTCGCTCGTGTCGCGGGTTCGAGATATTTTTTTTTGTCAAGATCGAGTTGATTAGTTAAATGTATATATTGTGCGCCAGTCCACAGGTTCATATAGGCATGGAAAATGGTTAAGAAATATGGACGTTTCGAAACCTACCTTCTTAAGTCATTTGTTTCAAAATATATATATTAATATACAGGGTGTAACAAAAAGGTAGGTCATAAATTAAACTACATATTCTGGGGCTAAAAATAACTCGATTGAACCTAACTTACCTCAGTACAGATGTGCATGCAAAAAAAGTTACAGGGTCTCAAAGTTATAATATTTTAAAAAGTTTTTTGGTAATATTTCCCTTAATAAAAGCACGATTTTAACGAAATTTGGTATTCAGCAGTTTTTCAGCATGAGAAATCTAAATCTTATCACAGTTTTGATGTACATTGTAGAGGGCGCCACCAGCAGCACTTCGCGTACATTCAAATGTTCATAACTTTTTTGCCCCGCGGTATATTGGATTGTTGTTCGAAAATTTTCATTCCTTGACGTGATGACCTTAAAAAAGTATACTTGAAATATGTCGATTCGGCCAAACGTTTCCAAGAAAATCGACATTGAATCTTCGGTTGTTATCGAGATACGGCCTCTTTTTCATTATGAAAAATTCCGAATAACAAAAAATATAGTATAAATGAAGTTTTTTGTAAATAAGTAAGATTAAATAAAAACTTTGGGACCTGCGAATAACTTAAAAATTCATTTATACTTTATTTTTTGTTATTCGGAATTTTTGTGGTATACTGGTGAATTTGTTTTGCATGCACATTTGTACTGAGGTAAGTTAGGTTCAATGGAGTTATGTTTAGCCCCAGAATATGTGGTTTAATTTATGACCTACCTTTTTGTTACACCCTGTATATCACGTACAATAACAAAAAGAGGGAGGAATGGAGGAAATTAAGCTTATTTCTATCTTAACAAAGAGAAAACAACAATTATGAACATTCGAATTCATAGAAAATAGAAAATGCTTGGAAAAAAACCCTGCATCTATCTGAGGGTATAAGACCACGTGTATATCTATAGTGGTTAGTACTATCTACACACATAAAATCGTGGCAGGTTTGTCTGTCTGTCTGTCTGTATGTTCGTCTTCTTCTCCGAAACGTCTGAACCGATTTCGGAGATCGATACGTCAAATTGTTCAGGTGCTGCTCTTAGGCGGGGTCACAAGTTGACTTGACCTCTGACCTGGAGCGGTGACCTCACGTCTTTAATTTCAGGTTTGTCTAGATTAGGCCCATTTTCAAATAGGTTTGGTTACTAGTTTGGTTATAAGTTCCAGCGAGTATTAGGTTTAACTGCATAATTGTATACAGAATATGAAACTTATTTACATTAAATTTTTATCGATCGTAAAGAAAAGCTCCAATAGGCATACAGCTGTACATCCAAAAAAAGTTAATGGTCAATACAAATCATTAATCATTTAAAAGATATTCTTTAGTTGCTCAGTATAATGCGGCAGAACGTAAACTCTACTTAAATCTACAAGACAACATCAATTAGGTATAGTTTCAACAAACATGCACATTAAACGTAATTCAATTTGACAGAATAATTATTTAATTCCTTGTAGTAATAAATATTTTCGTACATTACCCTATACACTTGTACGTATGGACAGAAGCTCGCCGTAGGGTCAGTAGCGAAAGAAAAGTCCGCCCCATACAGCACACAAAGTTTCTGACATGTTTCGGACATATTTCAATGTTTCATTTATATTACGGTTTCACAGATACATTTCTGACATCTACCTGAGAGTTGAGAAAGAAATATTTCAGTGCATTCTGTCTGAGGGCATTCAGAAATAAAATAATACGCATCAAGGTTAAAAATCAAAGTGGTTGTAGATTTATAAAATAATACCTACCTACACATTTTTCTAACATGAGGAATTGTATTTTAGAATAAAATTGCAACACTAATTAATATTTTTTCAAAATTAAATGTATGAATATAAATGAGGACAAAATAAAATATTATTGTGTTAAAATTCGTCGATTCCCAACATTTTTTTTCTTAGTATTGGCATGTTAGTATAGGTTTCCAAGAAGCGTAAAATCAATAATCTGCAAATGCATACAAAAACAAATCTCTTTAAATAAAAGAATTCTCCGCGCGAATTTTGTTGAGTCACGTTTATCGTCTTCACAGAGTGTCTTTATCAATTGCTTTGTCCTACTCTTTCACTGGTATGCATAGACGATCGCCAGCGATTTGCAGGAATTGATTTCGGCGAATGTGTGGCGCGCAATTTGTATTGCATAGTCGATCTCTCCGCCGTCGCCGCTCCAGCCAAACTCCGGCGCTTCATTTGTTAATAAGCATGCGCATTTCACTTATTTAGCCGGTAGATTGTTCATGTTGTGTAATAAATAACCTAAAAGTTTGAAAACAGTTGTTATGCGCAGTTTATATTTATTGTGGAATTATACGTTAATATAATGACAGTAAAATATTCTGCAATGGATAAAGAGCTATTTCAAATATTGGGACGTACGTTATTCTATCATAGAGGATAAAAGAACAGATGCCAACAACGTTGACAAAACGATGAAAGCTTGGAAACACGTTTCTCTAGAGTACAATTCGGTGACAGTTGAAAAGGTAATATAAGTAATAAGTATGAAAAAATATATACCTATAATAGGTATTCATAATATACTTGAGATTCCTTATATTTATTACACAAAATTGTAAGCCACTGCACTTGTATGGTATAATACTGATTAAAATATTATATAGAGAACAGTTATCCAACTTAAAAGATACATATAAATGATAATAAAGAATTATTATAATTTGCAGTATTGTATTGCACTGTAAAGGTAACATATTTTAATAGTTTCCGTTGTACAGAATTGAACCATTACCAGTTCCAAGTCCGCTATCTGCCTCTGGTGTTAGTTCAAAGGTGGCAGTTATAGAAGATGTCACTCCAGGACCATCATCTGCTCCTGAGCTACCTTCTGTAGCAGGTATATTAAATTTAGATTTAAAAGTTTAACCATTTTTACCATTTTCAAATTTTAGATACATTATCCGCTAGTCAAAAAAATATTTAAAAAACACCCCACTCTAAAGAAACTTCCTATTTAGATGAAATTACAAAGGCACGACTCCAGCTAATAAAAAGAGAGGCAGAACAATTAGAGGAACTTCATATATTGCGCTTGGAAGAAGCAAAATATAGAAGAGAAACCGCCAGACTTCAAATGCTAGAGCAAGAAGCAAAATTTAAAAATCCAGGAAGAATTAGATAAAAAATAAATATATATATAATCTATATTTTGTTAATAAATAGTTGAGCATAAAAAGACTTTTTGATAGAATAACTGCTACCTACACACTTATAACTGATACAAAGAAATGCATGTTAACAATTTTTTCATTTTTAACAGTGGACTCCTACTCATTTATATTAATCGTGGCTTCCCATTTAATTATTATCAGAAAATTCAGTAAGCATCTACGTTAACATTAATACTAAACCTAAGTGAACTAAATACCATTAATAAATTAAGAAAAATAACGTCAAAATGATAAAAATAAAAACGTTTTATTTAGATGAACTAACATGTAATGTTTTCTGATAATATCTGTCATCCAATTTACCATTATCTTCAAATGGCTCGATAAAGACCGTAGTTTTCCGGTTGAAACGTCAGCTAGATCATGGTTATTGATTAATGACCCTTCATCAAAACCAAAATTCTAAAAGAGGGCCCAATAATTAATTGGGAAGCCACGATCAACATTTTTCAGTTTTTCTTGTCACAAATGTTGATTTTTAAGAACAAACAAAATCAAATCAAAATTATCACAGAATTACTAATAAAAATGAGAAGCATATACTACACATCCAGATGTGATATTAATTTTTCTTTGGAATTATATATCAGTATTAAACTTAAAAAAATTTTAATTGAAATAATTGTGCACTACAGTGGCCCTCATAAGATTTCCTATACCTTCATTTTTTGCGGGAATAAAAATTTCTAGAATGTTATCTTGAGGCGGCTGTAAAGGTTCCTCTATAATTTCACGATGAGCACGTGCAATATTGTAAAGAACTGCACAAGCAACAATAATGTAACAAGAAGTGGAAACTTTCGTACTAAGTCTACGACTTAGACAAGGGAACAACCGCTTTATAACGCCAAAACATCGCTCGACAACATTTCTAGTTTGAATGTGTGCTTCATTATAACGTTGCTCGGCTAGTGTATATGGCTCTCGAAAAGGAGTTAATAGGTACGACAGACATAGATATCCCGCATCACCAAGCAAATACCCAGGTAGTTCTCTTCGCTGAAATTTTCCTTTTACAGAGCTCCTGTTAAAATATGTGTATTGTGATAACTTCCTGAATATCGTGCAACGATGTCAAAAATTTCCAGATTAGCCCCAGCAACCACTTGTACGTTGATAGAAAATGTTCTATTTCTATTTTTAAATAGTTCAGCATGTGGTCCTCTCGGATTAATGATGGGAATATGACTGCATCAATGCAGCCAGAAACATTAGGAAAATTGGCAATTCTCTAGAATGTTCTTTGCATGTCACGTAATCTTTGATCATTGTCAGGGAATTTTATGTAGTTTCGACTATGTGCCGAAATCCTTCGGGTAAACCGTACTATGATACGGCTCACTGTACTCTAGTTCAGCCCTCGTAAATCTCCAGAAACCATCTGCAAAGATGATAAAAATGATTTGACACGTTTTAATATAAAATATAGTCATGTTTCGGATATCTTTCGTAAAATTGCAGAAAGATTACGTATGTTTCATAGAAACATTTCTGCCATATATCAGAAACCAAATTGTGCTCTAAGGGGTCAAATACTCTAGTCAGTACAACCTTCGAACCCAAATGTCAGATATCCTTAAGTGTTCTACCGGGCGTAGGTAGTAAGCAAACACGTACGGTAAAAGTTCTCTTAGTAAAAACTGCAGAAAAACGTTAGAACCGAGTCGACAATTTCTAATTTTACCTGCACGACGTCGGAGAAAGGTTTGAGAACAGGATTTTTAATCAACGGACGCTAACGACGTGCAGCTTTCTTAACTTGTTGGACAAATAACTATTTTAAACGCAGAATTGTGTTTTGTATTTATATTAATGAAGAAACTGTTTTTTGCTTTTTCCGAACTCAATTCTACACCACCCTTGAGGTTGAGTTCACGGCGCGTTTTTTTCATGTGGTTTCCCCGATAGACTTACTCCACAGTTTTCACTTTTTCTTTAATGAGTTTTTCACCCTGCCTTGATATTGATAGCCATCGTCATTTTTATTCTCACTTATCACAGGTGATTGGCTTGCTTTTCGTTTCAATGAAGCGGTTGACCTTGGTAAAGGTACCATTGTTTTAAGTTCGTCATCAACTTCGTCGTCCTCTACATCTTCTTTCGCGCTTGTGCAGGTTTCTCCACAGCAAATCTTGCACAAAACAGATCATTTCAAACCTGCTTTTTGATATCCACAAGCCCTGCTACAGTTGGTTGTACATCCACAGAATACAAAATCCAGAAGTATGCGTGGTATCGGTTGTCATTGGTTCCAAGTGCAATTATATCTGTCCATCGATTCACTTTTGCCCTTGATGATATGTTTAAAGGTAATGTTGCCTCGCTGCTGAGCACGTTGGAGGTAAACGCAATAAGTCAGTTTTGGTTTGCAGGTCAGGTTGCAAAAACGAGCAGCAACGACATTTCCTTCGAACATATCATCAAGTGCAAAAGTGCAGAGAAAAATGCACTTGGAGCCAATCACAACCGATCAGGAATCGAAACCAGGCAAAGTTCTGGACATTGTATTCTGTGGATGTACAATGTAGCAGGAACTTCCAACGACTGTACCTTTACCCAGATCAACCGCTTCATTTGAAAGAAAAGCAAGCGAACCGCCTGTGATAAGTAAGAGTGAAGATGATGGTTATTAATATCATGACAAAGTGAGAAATTCACTAAAGAAAAAATGAAAACTGTGAAATAGGTCTATCGGGGAAACAACATGAAAAAAACACGCCGTGGAATTGAGTTCGGAAAAAACAGAAAAAATATCAAAGGAAAGGAACACTGACTGCAGCGTCTATTTAACCAACAGAAAAACACCAAAAACTGCACCAAAAACGGTATCGGTATCGCTGATGATGACAGCTTAGCTGTTGAAACACGTGTCCGAGTAAAGTTTTGGTGTTTTCTGTTGGTCAGAAAAATATGTTTATAAAGTTAAAACCTGTCAAAATATTAATTGTTATTTAAAATAATAATAGCAGACTGTACGAAACGTTTAATTCTAAAAAGTTCAAACAAAAATATACAGTGTTACTCATATTGAAGTCGTCACGAAAGTGAGGAGTACATACCAATCAAAAGGATACTTGGTGAAATGCCAACATAAAATTTAGAAAATATTTTGTACCCTCATAGTTTCAATGTAAATACAGTTTTGTGTTTAAAACCTGAAATTTCTTACTGTACCAATAAATTAGTAACAGATAGCAATAGTGTAATTGAATAACATTTGGAAAGAATAAAGTCATCATTAAACCCATCAAAATGTTCATTTTTTAAATAAAAATCCACTCCAACAACATTTTTAATGAACACATAGGCATATTTACACAAAGTATAATGCATAACAATCGTTTATTCTAATAAATAAACGGAAGACAAGTCGTATTACGACGAAATGCAGCGCGGAGCGCGAGCGCCATGCAGCGTATTTCGAAATCCCGCACGAAACATACCATCTTTGTGCGTCGATTGACGGGTGGAAAATTGTCGTATCGGGATAATTTTTTTGTAAATATTAGAAATTACTTTGTCTTTAATAAAGTTTTGTTACAAAAAGGGCTAGGTAGACTGGAAAAAAGATAGGAGTCGAAAAGGGAAAACAAACTTTTTTTAAGTCGTTCTGTCGACTTTGAAGAGCAGTAACTTTTTTCCGTTAAACGCACGGTTTTTTGTCATATAACATTGTTGAAAATATAACTCAAAACGAATCCAAGGACACCAAGTTTATGACTGTGCGATAATTAGAATGCGAGATATGAAAATTCCAAAAAAAAACACTAAACCTAAGATGGCGGAGAAAAGTTGGTTTTAGGGGTGCGCAAACTTAGGGTTAAACTCACCGAGAAAAACCTTTTTGAATGGAGGGTAAGAGAAAAAATGTATACAAGAATGGTGTCACACCTATACAAATTTTCTAAATACACTGGACTAAACGTATCAAACGTTAAGAAAGTTGTAGCTGACAGAATTCCACACATTTTCATTTCTTATTTTTGTTTCTACGACTAATGGGAGCCCGCATCGTGTGTATTTCACTTACTTCTCGAGAAAGGCCATTCGTATAGCAAAACGCTTCAAATAAAAGTTATAGAGAATTTAATTACAAACAATTTCCTTTTTTAAAGATTTCCTTATGATTAATATTGACAGATTTGATTGTTAGAGACTTATTTAATAATTAAAACATATGAGAGTAATGCTATTAAATGTTGATTTCAGTACAAAATGATTGCTTCTGTTGATTAACTCGTTTAGTGCTCGTTACAAAAAATATTGCGGGAAAACTATTTTAGCATTCGCTCAGGCAGGAAAACTTTCTACGCGCACTAGGTTCGTGTTGGAATATTATTTTTAAACTGTAGGCGCATGCGTTATGTTTGGTTAGTTAGTTAGCGTTCGTTCTCCGTGTACTTAACATGTATGACCGTGCTGTGTGCTCTAGGTCATTAATATAAACTAAGAAAAATGCCAACAGTTAATTGTAACGACATGTGTGCGTTTAACGTGCATAACGCTATCTAAGCAACAGCTTTAATGCTTGAAACGCACGAGTGTCGATAAAGCCAAGTAAAAATTTGTACAGAAGCATAACACGCAACGAAAAGAACACCTGATGCCGCATTTCGCTCTTATTATGAGCTCATCAGAGGTGTATACTTAAGTGCGGTATACAACTGTACAAGACGGCGGTTGGTCTTTTAAACTCTCGTGGAGCAATGAACATAAGTAATATAATATAATAATAATAACATAATATAAGTAAATGTTCATTGCTCCACGAGAGTTTAAAAGACCAACCGCCGTCTTGTACAGTTGTATACCGCACTTAAGTATACACCTCTGATGAGCTCATAATAAGAGCGAAATGCGGCATCAGGTGTTCTTTCGTTGCGTGTTATGCTTCTGTACAAGTTTTTACTTGGCTTTATCGACACTCGTGCGTTTCAAGCATTAAAGCTGTTGCTTAGATAGCGATATGCACGTTAAACGCACACATGTCGTTACAATTAACTGTTGGCATTTTTCTTAGTTTATACTATTCATACGTGTCAATGCTTTTACACGAGATGTCATACGACACACATTTTACTTATGTCATTAATATAGTTACCATTGTACTTTTAAACAATAAAACATTTCGTTCTACTGATATACCTTTCAACCACTCTACAAAACCCTTCACAGTTTGTAAGTAACTATTACTGGTGCATCAAAATTAAAGAACAAAAAATAATACACAATCAATAATTCTTTCCCTTCTTAATCATATATTGATTTCTGTTCGATACTCGAATGAGTGGCCACAAAATATGTACCTAATTAAATGCTGTACCAGGTGGGCAAATAAGCGAGGTAAGCGGCTGTATCTCAGAAACTAATGATCGTAGAGAGTTACGGTAAAAAATTTGATAGGTAAAGTGGGCAAGGTAAAATGCTGGAATTATGTTTAAGTTTTCAAGATCACCGCCAGTGGGCGTTTTCGCCATCTTGAATTACATAAAGTTACGTTTCTCGCGATTTTTCCCAATGAATGTAACAAAAAAGTATTTTTGTTTTAGTGTTAACTTAAAGTCAAACATTTTTTGTCAAACCAATTTTTCTCTATATTTCGAAATAAAGTGGTGGAGGGTATTTGAGTGTTGTTTTAAATAAATGCCTGTAACATCGAAACGGCTTAATGGATTTGGATAAATTTGGTATCATTGAAAAGAGCTTTTAGGTTTCTTGTAATTATGACAGTTGTGATCTACACGGCCGCCAATAGAGGGCGTTATTCGATATTATATCCAAAATATTAGATTTTTTTAAAAAATTTAAATGCAATAATATAAATTTTTTTGGACAAGATAATAGACAAATGACCAACTAATGAACCTGCGCAAACCGCATCTTAATATCTTTTTCCTAACTCAAATTATTTAAAAAAAATACTAAACCAGGAAAATTCATATATACCCATTTAAAAATGCATGCAAGTAGTAGGCCATGGAAATATAAGAAAACTCCTCTCAAAAATATTCACGAGAAATCTCAGTTTATTTAGAGCTGTAAATTTAAGTCACGCGTAAACGATTTTCTTTTTAAATAAAGTTGTGGTTCTGAAAAGGACCGACTTTGAAAAAAGATTAATGCCTTCTGTGTTCAAATTGCCTTCCGTCATATTCCACACATTGTTCCAGTCTTTCTTGAGTCGACAAAACCGTAGCCTTGATTTCTGCCACTGATAGTTGAGTTTCGAATTCTGTTTTCCATATCCATTCGTGTTGTTGGTGGAGTTTGAAAAACAATGTCTTTTAAGCGTCCCCACAAGTAGAAATCCAGACATGTCAAGTCGGGAGATCTTGCCGGCCAAGAAAATAGGCTTCCCCTTCTTATCCAGCGTTGTCGAAAGGTCTTGTTAATATGGATTCGAACATTAATTGAATAATGTGCCGGACAACCATCTAATTGCAGAAACATAGTTCTCTTAGTTTCCAGTGGCACATCTTCCAACAAAATTGGCAAGTCGTTGATCAAAAACTCTAAGAAGCGGTTACCAGTTAAAACTTGTTAAAAAAATAAGGTCCAATAATTCTGTCCCCAATGATACCGCATCACACATTTAGGCTCCAGCGTCCCTGGTGTTGCACTTCTCTTAACCAATGCGGATTTTCAGCGGACCAATAATGCATATTATGACGGTTTACTCTACCATCACTACTAAAGGTAGCCTCGTCGGTCCAGAGAATTTCCGTTAAGAAATTTCTGTTTTCCTCAAGCATGCCTAGCATCCATTGACAATAATTTAATCTATTATCGAAATCTTGTTCATTTAGCGCCTGGTGCAAGGCTATGTGGTAAGGATGTAGTCTAAAAGTAAAAAACAACATATGCGTAAAAATAATATAATCAGAATAACACTGAATTGTGTGTGCATTTGAGAGTATGTGCCAAGATACTTGGAATAAGATAAAATTATTTACCTATAATCTTTCAAAAGTTGTTCGTACTATTCCCAAGTCTAGAGACAATGTTCTAGTTCCTACATGTCTATCAAATTCTATGTAAGCCAAGACATTGATAATGTTTTCTTCGGTCCTTCCATTGCGACGCCTGCGACGTTGAGGACGACGAAAACTTCCAGTATCGCGTAATCGTTGTACCAAGCGCGAAAACATTCTTCTCCCGTAATGACGGCGATCTGGATACCGTGCCGCGTACTGTCTTGCAGCTATAGCTGCATTTTGAAAACACTCGAAATAACTCGCAATCATGTCAACGGCTTCATTATTTGTGAAAGGCATTTTGATTAAATAGTACTCAAATTATACGCAATCAACAATATTAGGCTGCGTGTGACAAAAATTTGACGTTACTTGGGAATATTTTTGACAGGAGTTGTTTTATTTCCATGGATGCATTTTTAAATGGGTATATGAATTTTCCTGGTTTAGTATTTTTTTAATAATTTGAGTTAGGAAAAGATATTAAAATGCGGTTTGCGCAGGCTCATTGGTTGGTCATTTGTCTATTATCTGGTCTAAAAAAAGTCATATCATCGCATTTAATTTTTTTGAAAAAATCCAATATTTTGGTTATAATATCGAATAACGCCTTCTATTGGCGGCCGTGTAAGTCACAACTGTCATAATTACGAGAAACCTAAAAGCCCAAGAAATGCTCTTTTCAATGATACCAAATTTATCCAAATCCATTAAGCCGTTTCGAAGTTATAGGCATTCATTTAAAACAACATTCAAATACCCCCACCACTTTATTTCGAAAGATAAGAGAAACATTGGTTGGACAAAAAATGTTCGACTTTAGGTTAACATTAAAACGCAAATACTTTTTTGTTACATTCATTGGGGAAAATCGCGAGAAACGTAACTTTATGTAATTCAAGATGGCGGAAACGCCTACTGGTGGCCATCTAGAAAACTTAAACATAATTCCAGAATTTTCCTTTGCCCACTTTACCTATAAAATTTTTTACCGTAACTCTCTACGATCATTAGTTTCTGAGATACAGCCGCTTACCTAGCTTATTTGCCAATCCGGTACAATGTATAAACAAATACACAATATTTCTATATGAAATGAGATGTTCGTTAAAACTCGCTTTCACTGTACACCTACCGGACCTTTCTTTTGTGTGTATAGTATGTACTATCCAACCACAAAATTTGATCTTATAATGAATTTACTCAGAAATGATTAAAGAATAACTTCTGATACTTGAAATAGTCAAAAAAATTTATACTAGCTTTTCTTCGTCTCAAAAGTAGTTAAAATTTCTGTTCAACTAAAAATTAAACATTACCTGTATTTTCAATTGTCAGGTTCTCGTCGCTGATTACAGAAAAACATACGCGATAAAGTGTTTTTTATAGAAAATTTTGTAAGCTTTCAATTAGTTTATATAAGATTTTATCGTAAAATCAATGAAACGAAGATATTTAAGAAAATAATACGGATATACATTTTTGTTAGATTCTGTTAAAATATACAGGGTGATTCAGCTAACCCGTTCATTAGAAGTTTATGGACTTCCCGTTGAAATATTTGTTTAAAAATTTGGAATAAGGGATTGCTCGAAAAGTTCTATTTAATTAAAATATTTCAGCTCTTCTAACACTTTCTTATTTTAAATGGAATAATATATTTTTTTTGTATATTTGGATTCTACGCTAAAATCTGAGTTACTTTCATGTAGCACAACCTATATGAAAAATCAATAGTTTTTGAGATATTCAAATCTTTTTGAGAAATATTGGTTTTGTAGTATTGTTTTCAAACGCTTGTCAATGATTGAAAAAGAAAGTTATAGTAACAACATTTGGGCTATACTTAGGAGGACTGTTAAGTTTTTAAATGATGTGTAATTTGACATCTCATTATTTACAGGGTGTTCAAAATGTTTGGCTAAATCTGGAAATCTGACTAATTTCAACTGCCCAAAAGTCATTTTTTTTTAAATGGAACACTCTGTATCTTGTTGCTCTTTGTGATGGAGAATTAAGTGGTCTTTCAATCTTCAAATCTTCATAAGGGTTCCCTATACCTATCAGTTATCACCTTTCTAACCTTTCTAAGTTTTGAGTAATCAATTATTTAAATTGAAATTCCTAAATTCATGGATAACTTGATTTTTTCAAATGGCATCACCTAGTTTTTTATGTGCCGTTGAACGTGGAATTTCATAAGCATTCTAATGATAAGGTTGTAGGTATCTAACTCTTAAGGATTTTTGCCGATTTTTTAGTAACAGTTAGACACTTCCAATCTTATTATTAGAAAGCTTATGAGATTCTACGTTCAACGACACATAAAAAACTACGTGGTGCGGTGCCATTTGAAAAAATCAAGTTATCCATGAACTTAGGGAGTTTAATTTAAATACTTGGATAAATTTCAGGATAACTGAGGTAATTAAATTTTTTCGAAAAGTCAATTTAATACGAAAAAAAAAATTATACAAAAACCCTTCATTTTAGACACTATGTATAATGCATAAAGTCACATTAGAATTTCATAAAGAATCCAAATTAAAAAAAAATGGGTGGTTCCATTTAAAAAAACATAACTTTAGTATTTCGCGATTTTATGGAACACCCTGTATAAAGAAAAATAATGTGCAGCTCATTGACCCAAATATTTTCCGAGATATCCACCTTCCTCGCACTAATGGGCCACTCTGTATATAAAGTACTGAAAATAGGATAAAACTAATTTAAAAAAGAATAACCGACATTTTTTTAAGGAAAATGGAGATTCTTAAGAAAATGTAAATTTTTGAGTATACTTTCAGCTATAACTAACGAACTATTTGTTTCTGCTCATTTTACAGATAAATTAATTATCTTTAAACGATTATTTGACACTTTACGAGCAGTCAAAACATTTGCAAACAAACGCTTGAAAATGATAATTTTCATTATTTCTTCCTCCATCGCTTAAAGATTACAAAAATGATATCAATAAATGTATATTTAAGATTAAATTCTTTGTAACTTTCATTATATACACTTAAGTACGTAGAATCAGTAGTTTTCGACTTATTATTGATTTTATTATGCAAAACGTGCAGCGATTGTGACTCACAAAAATGTTTAAATGATTACATCTCTGTCAATATTAATCATATGGAAAGCAAATTGTTCGTAATTGAATTTTCTACAACTTTTGTTTGAAGCGTTCTGCGGTAGAAATGGCCTCTCTCAAGATATAATAAAAATACGAGCGATGCAGGCACGTGTTGCCGTTTCGCCGCAAACTTAAAAAAATCTATCTCGGCTTTTATTGGTGGTAGAAACACAAATAAAAAATGAAAATGTGCAGAATTTTATCAACGTTCTTTTTTTTTCGTAAAATTGATACTTTTTAAGTTATTTACGAAAAATTGATTTTTTTGACACTTTCTCCCCCTCATTTCTTTCGAAGGGGGGTACGGGTGGGGAGTTTTGAACACTTCAAAAGAAACACAAAACAAGCATATTCCCAAATTTTCAAGCTCTAACCATTATAACATCCAAATTTTCCGATTTTAATGGGCTAGTACTAGAAAATGTTTTGCGTAATTATTTCTAAAATTTAACCAAACATACTAAAAATATTTCATAATATTTCAAATAGTATGAGGGTTCAAATCTCAGTCATTTTCCTTTTTTTTATTGTATTATTTTAGAAGAACAGCCTTTAAATTCTACCGGTAAAGAGGCATAAGTTTTAATTTTTTATTGTAACTGGCAATGGATTTATTAGAATATTATTCAATTCGTAAGTTTCTTCTGCGCATGCGTAATAGCGTAATCGCATGCTGAACTAAACTAAACGTTTCATAATATAAATATTCTAATAAATCCATTGCCAGTTAGGGTAAAAAATTAGAACTTATTCCTCTCTACCGATAGAAATTAATCGCTATTCTTTTAAAATAATAATACAACTTAAAAAAAACACTGGTAGATTTATTTAATCTTTCTTTTAGGAGATATAGGCCGATGTACAATAAAACAGTTGTTTTCGATCGTTTTACTTATATGTGTGCCCGTTCTTTTTTAATTAAAGGACGTATCATAAAAATTATTTAATTAAGTTAATAAATAAAAAACAACTATTTTGGATGATTTTATTTATGCATTTTACATCATAACTAAAAACAAATATGTTTGTACGTTTCAAAAGTGATAAAAACATATTTAAAATTCATGATAGCCTGATGAAGGCAACACTTTTTTAATAAAATAGCTTCCCGAAACGTTGCTACAATTGTATACTAAATAGGTTTGTTTTATTGTACACCGGCCTATATCTCCTAAAAGAAGGATTAACTAATTCTAGCAGTGTTAATAAAAAAAAGATTGGAGAAATGAATCACATAACGAAACTAAAAAAAAAATCGGCACGGATTTTGTACAATAGTAAACTTACACTCGAGTTCTCTCACTCCTGAAGAGTTCCAAAAGGACGAAACAGCTGTCGGTTGATTCTCGGTATTTGTTCGCTATTGTACAACCTCTTGCGAATATACAGCAGGAGATTCAAGATTTTTATTTTTGGTAACACTTAGTTGGCTATAATTATCGTAGGATCGACTTATGTAACTGCTTTTAATTATCTGTCGCTTAATGCGAATGCATTTACGTACGTGTCGTTAACAAGAGTCGACACTAGCTGTCGCAAAACTTACTGTTTGTATATTATCAACATTGTAACTTGATAGTATTTTACGTTACAAGTTCGGTAATATAAAGAAGTACTGTAATAACATCTAATGGACGTGTGACGTATATTTCACTTCTTCCTATTCTATTCACTCCTGTCTTTCTCTTTTTAAAAATATTCCTACATATGTTTATTAAAATACAAAAAAAAGTTGGCATTTTTAAATCATATTATCTTGGTTTCCATAATTAAGTATGATTGTTGCTTGAGTGTCACTATCAAATAGATAAAATCCTAATAGCGTCAGTGTTGGAAATTATTGAGGTTGCGAATGAGATTCTGAAATCATAATATGGTTGCTAGGCAAAACACATTGCGGCATTTGATACCGTTATGTTCCATTTACCGGCCTCCAAATGAGTATACGGTAAGTTGATTTACTGGACAGGATAAGGTGAAATATTGTCACAACGTGTACAATAAAACATAACTATCTACATTATAATCACGTTGTTCTAATATTGATTTGCTTTTTTTTTAAATTGGCTCGATACAATTATTATTATTATTATTATTATTATTATTATTATTATTATTATTATTATTATTATTAATTTATCTTTATTCCAAAAAAGGTACAACGGAAAAATACAAAACAAAGACAGGAAATTACATCCCAACAAAGGAATCCTGTGCATGAGGAGGAAGCTCTTAAACTTATTACTTTTACTTAATTACATAAATTAATTAATACCTAAATTTACAAAAATACATATTTATAATATAGAACATAATGCATAACACTACTTAACACTCATAACATCAAACTATAATTTTAACGCAAGAAAATGTTTTTCAAATTTTTAGCTAAAAATGGAGTGTTGACTTTAAGTTTCGGTGGCAATTCATTAAACCAAGTCGGACCAACATAGGTCCAATGCCTCATGCCGTGACTGGTGTTTTTTCGTGGCACCACCAATAAACCCCGAGTCTCGGTCCTAGTCCTAGCCCCATGAGATACCACTCCAAACAAATGACGATTTTTTTGAACAGCTTTACATACGCAGACCCTATACAATTGCTCAAGTCTCATTAGCGACAGTTCGTTGTACAATGCTGTAGAAGAGTCGGATCTCCGCTTTCTCAGAATCACTCTCAATATGTTATTCTGGGCCACCTCAACTGGTCCCAGAACAGATCTATACGCTCCTCCCCAACATAACAAACCATACGAGAGAACTGACTGAGCTAGGGCATAGTACACAAGTTTGATAGTGTTAATGGACATGATGTTTCTAAGTCTAGAAAAAACGTAAATTAATTTGTTTAACCTTTTGACAATAACTGTCGCTTCAACTTTCCAACTCAAGTGTTGGTCTATCCAAACACCTAGGTATTTAATACTCTGAAGTCGCTCTATAGTGTTATTATTTAAGGATAAATGCAAAGACCTGTCAGGTTGCGTATTTGCATATATAGAATATGCAATATACTTTGTTTTAGAAACATTAAGGGTTAACTTATTACATTCTAGCCAATTATATACATATTTTAAACCATTTGAAGCAATATTAAAAGTTGTTAGCCAAGACTCCGAGGAGAACAAGAGAATAGAATCATCAGCAAACATATAAATTTGGCCTCCTATAATATTTTTAACAGTAGGCAAATCATTTATAAATATTGAGAACAAAATTGGCCCCAATACTGTACCCTGTGGTATTCCGTAGAGCGAACCATTTAAAACGTGACTTAATACATTACCAAATTTTACCCGATGTGGCCTATCCATTAAATAATTAACGAACCATGCAAGTTCAAGACCTTTTACACCAATACGTTCTAACTTTTTTGCCAACAAACAATGGGAGACGGTGTCAAAGGCTTTAGCCAGGTCTTGAAAAATGCTTACCGGTTTCTTTGCTATATCTAATTGACTCTGGATTTTAGAATTTACAACATCCAATGCATCCTGTGTACCCATACCTTCGCGAAAACCAAACTGTCTAGATGATAATAAACCATTATTATCTAGGAAATCCACTAATTGCTTTTTGACAAGTTTTTCCATTACTTTAGCCACATTAGAAATCATGGAAATAGGTCTGTAATTAGTTACCTGTGCCATATCCCCATTTTTCTACAAAGGTATAATTATTGATTTTTTGAGGCAAGAGGGAAATGCACCAAAGCTTAGACTAAGGTTAATTATAAAACGGAGTGGCTTAGCTATGAAATTCTTAATTAATTTTAAAATATTAACTGTAATTCTGTCATATCCCGGGCCTGCCGCTCCCCTCAAACTATCTATTGCTTTTACGATATCTGCCTCATGTACCTCAGCAAAGTGAAATTCTCTTGTTTTATTCGGCTCTAGATCAAAACCACTCCCATTCCTTTCTGGTATAGTTCTAGCCATATTTTCACCCACCTTACAGAAATGAGAATTAAAATATTCAGTAGAGGATTGAGGATCAGAACTTACCGTCACCTCTTTACCATTAACACAAAGATTAGTTGTTTCAATATGTTTTTCATATTTCATTTCTCGCTGTCAACTGGATTCGAACCAGCGCGTCTGCGGTGGTCAGTTTGTTAAATTGACGCTTCTACCGCTAGGCTATGCTCCCACTGAGGGTAGGGTTCTATAACGGAAACATACCTATTATTAATTTAAATTTATCGGAAGTAATTTTGGGCAAATATAAATCAATTCAAAATGGTTACAAAAGTAAGAGGCTTCTAATTACATTGAATTACCTCAAATTAAGTAAAAATACAATGTAAGGTAAAGAATGTGCACGTAAATGTTATTACTTCACATAAGTTTGGGGATTTATGCCTTCGGTTTCCAAACCGAAAATTTTAACATCCTTATTTTTTTTATTTTTTGCGATGAATTGAAGATTTTGAGCATAATTTGTCGACTCAAAATGGCAGTTAACCTACATAGGTTTTCCCATTCCTAGAATATTTGCAGAAATATTTATTTTACACGTTCTATCTTTAAATAAATATTTTTGTAATTTAGTTATACAAAACTTTCGCATAAACAATTTTTTGGTTCACTAAGACATGACAATCACGTGACATTATAATTGTTTTAACGGTATCTCCAAGAACATCAATTATGCAAAAACAGTCATGAAAGGAAAGTTGTTGGTTTTTTGCACCGTTTTTCTCAAGACTTTGTTAGTTATAACGTAACGCTGTGACACATTTCTTTTATCTGTCGGGCAAAATGTTTAATGTTACGCTTTTGATACACTTTCACACATTTGTTAGTACACGATGTGGAGTTCTTTGCGTAAAGCTTGTTTATATTATATTGCACAAAAAATAACTTATTGTAATGTCGTACTAACAATGTTTAATACATGTTCAACTTATTATATTTTTGTAATGTAATTTTTATGTTTTAATATTCTTTTATAAACAATGTTAATGTGATGTAGAACCAATGTTAAAATGAAATGTTAATTTTGTTACTTTGTTCCAATGTTACAAAACATTGTTTTAATGTTCCGTGTTTAGTGGGATAGGTGTGCATGTGCACGCTATCCGTTGACACTGATACAAAACCACTCGCCTGATGCATATACGCCCCATTGCAACACAACACAACACGTTAGACAAATGTGTTTCCAGCTTAACTGATAATTCATATTGCATCGCATAACGTTGTCAGCTATAGATTTAACAACGAACTTTTTGCGTAAAAGTTCAAAACGGAACTTAATTTAATTTTCAAAATTCAGAAGCGTTTTCCAATCCCAAACTGTTATTAACAAACAAAAAATGGCACTCAACAAAAAGCTTGCGAAAATGTCGGACGTGTGTTTCTATGAAATCATAATGCAAACCAGTACTTAAGATAAACAAAAAACTGCGGTATCATAAACAATTTCGAACCTGAACAAAAAAGCTTAACCAAGTAACAATTCATATTTTTCAAGCTGCAGGTCAAAACATTTGAACTTAATTGAAGCATTTCCAACGGAAAACAATTAATTAACAGAAACTTCTAAACTTCTACAAATATCATTATGGAAAGGAAAACAAAATAACACAGTCGGCAACTGTAAATTAAATTTTCAAGATAAACGATATCGTTAAAGCAAAACGGATACAAAAACATGCACTTGAAGTCACATATAAAAATGTACACTTATTACTTACGAAGTCGAAACATGAATAATTAGTGACTAATTAATTTACAACTTAAACCAAAAAAATGTTATGTTTAACTTACAAAGGTTGACCACCGGCATGTTCGATCGACGGAGAATATAGTTTCTTATTTATAAGATATGTAGTAAAATTTTGCAACCATGAAAAAATTATATTTAGGTAATTACTTAAAATTAACAAATGTGAGACGGGTGAAACGTAATTTAGAACTAAATAATATTTTATTATTATTATGTTTTTTTTAAGAGTAGCTTTGTCAGCCCGGACTCTGAGATGCGGAGAGTGGTCGTGAATAAGAAATTTTGAGTTAGTATAACTAAAACACTCTTAGGCGCAACTCGCTATAGAACCCGTTTAAAGCGAGATTAAATAGATTAAAGGAATACAAATTAGTAAATTACGTTCACTGCGTAAACCAACGTTTTAATGATTAAAAAAGATAACACAATCAATCTAGTGCGATTTTCAACAATTGTACGCAATTTAACAAAAATAGGACGCAACAAGCACTTACATTCTAAAACAGATAAGAAAACAAACACAGAATAGGAAATTTTGGTGTATCAAAGAAAACAAAGACGGATATAAAACATTCCGCAATAAACACGCTAATTGCGTGTTTCCGTAAAGTATCCTGACCATCCAAAAGCAATAATTAGTGATATTTCGTATTTCGTTCAAAAATATTTTATGTTAAACAAGATAAAATTATAACAGTCAAAGCATGTACTTATCTACAGGTGGCAGCGCTACGACCATTTACGAATGATTGTTAACAAGTTTTAGATATCATTCGGCATATGTGACCATTTATCCATTGGTAGATCTTTTCGGTTTAGTATCGCATTGACCGCTAGCGGAGTAGATTAGAACGACCAAACACGAGGCGTGTTTTTAAAGTAAGTACCGTTTTGCAATAAAAAATAACAAATAAATATTTTTATCAAAATTTTTTTATTTGAAAGACTATACTTTTACTCTACGTTTCTACATAATTTCCACTAATATTAAGGCACTTATCGTATCGTGGGACCAGCTTTTGTATTTCATCGTCAAAGAAGGACGCCGCCTGCGTTCGGACACAATTTTATAAAGAACACTTCTTGAGACAGCACGAAACTGTTCAGATAAGGACAAAATCGTGAATCGTCTATTTTCTTTCACCTTTCACTCTTCAGTATTTTTAATCGTAGTGACTCGTAAGGAACATTTTTAGTAAGGTTGGATTTTCGATCAGGATCAGAAATCTCGGAATCTTCAGGAGAAGGACGACCAAAAAGATCCTCATATAGTATAAATTCACGACCACAAAATGCATAGTAGGGCGTACAATCTAACACTTCATGATTAGCAGACCGGATAGCACAACCAATTTTTGTTAAATTTGTGTCCCAGGTACGATGGTTTTCTTTAACATACGCAGCAAGCAAAGTTTTTAATACGCGGTTGACCTTTTCAGCAGGGTTAGCTTGCGGATGGTAACGTGCTGTATACAAAATGGTAGTACGATAAGTAGAACATAAATTGGAAAATTGTCGACTGCGGAACTGTACCCCATTATCGGAGATGAGATACTGAGGTACCCCAAAGAGAAGAAAGATATTACTTTCGAGAACTCGCGAAACTGTAGTCGCAGTAGCTGAACGTAATGGGAAGAAACAAGCAAATTTTGTAAAGTAATCGACGACCACTAGAATGTAGGAGTGTCCTTTAGTTGAACAAGGCAGTGGGCATACAATGTCAATGGTAAGTATCTACCACGGCTGAGTAGGTTTAGCTCTAGGAGCTAGAAAACCGGGAGCTTTTTGTTGTTCAACCTTATGGGCAGCACATGTAGGGCAACGGCGAATATATTCCACGACCTTTGATCTCATATGCGGCCAGTAATAATGTTGACGAAGGCATCCTAACGTTTTTATAACACCGCAATGTCCAGCAGTAGGTATATCATGATACAAATTTAAAAGTCGTGATCTTTGGTCTTTAGGAACTAGTAGATTTCCAATCTGATGGAAGTTGAGAGATAGAAGAAGTTTGAGTGCGACGGTATATTAGACCGTCTGAAATATTCCAGTTTAGAAACTTTCGAGGATTTGTTGTGATTCTGTTGGCCAGGTTGTTATACCAAGGATCTGTAATTGGTAAAAGAATACCAACTGTAGTAGACTCAGGTTTTACGTTAACTGTATTAAGAGCAGGCACAGAACGTGAGAGAAGATCGGGGACTACGTGGTCTTTATCTTTGCGGTGAATAATAGTAAAATCGTATTGTTGTAATCTAATAGACTATCTGCTAATCGATCTAAAGGGTTTTAAAGTTGATTAAGTCAAAGCAATAAGTGATGGTCGGTTATAACCGTAAACTTTGTCCCTTCAACGTAAGGTCGAAATTTTTTGATTGCCCAAAAGACCTCTAGACATTCTTTCTTTGTTGCCGAGTAATGTCTTTTATTTTTCTTTAGAGAACAGCTGATGTAACTAATTACTCTTTCTCCATCTTCTGAGAATTGGCTTAAGACGGCTCCTAACCCAAAGTCAGATGCATCAGCCTGTATAACAAATGGTAGAGAAAAATCGGGACAAGTCATGATAGGTGCAGACACTAAGAGTTCTTTTGAAGTAGTAAAGGCCAACTCGCAAGAAGAATTCCAAGAAAAAACAGCATTTTTGCGTGTAATGTCAGTAAGAGGAGCAATAATTGAAGAAAAATTTGGTATGAAACGCCTATACCAGCTGGTCATACCTACTAATCGTCAAACCTCTGTGACTAAAGTCGGTACAGGAATACAAAGAATAGCAGATACTTTATCAGGATCCACCAGTAATCCATGTTGAATAACTACGTAACCCAAATACTTGAGTTCAAAAAGGCAGAAATGGCATTTATCCCTTCTCAAAGTAAGATCAGCAGAACGTAAACGACTTAGTACTAGTTCTAATACCTCAAGATGTTTATTAAAGGTCGGAGTAGCTATTATTATGTCGTCTAGATAGGAGAAACAGAAGGGCTCCAATTCTAGACCAAGTAAGAGGTCAATTAACCATTGAAAGGTTGCCGGTGCATTATGTAAACCAAAAGGCATTCTGGTAAATTGAAATAGCCCACGACCGGGTACGGTAAAAGCTGTTATTGGTTTTGCTTCAGAAGAAAGAGATATTTGCCAATAGGCAGAACGAATATCTAAACTAGACAAAAAACGAGCATCTCGTAGATGATCAAGGATAGTAGAGACGTATGGTATTGGATATGCATTCTTTACAGTTACAGCATTTACTTTTCTGAAGTCCACGCAAAATTGGTAAGACTCATCCTTTTTTTTAACTAAAACAATTGGGTTAGACCACAAAGAGTTAGAAGGTTCTACGACACCAAGCAGCAGCATATTATCCAATTTTTGTTTACAATCGAAACGCAGGAGACAAAGGATAGTAACGCTGTTTGATTGGTTCGGCATTAATACGAATATCATGTTCCATCCACTTTGTGCAGCCTAATCCTGTGGTTTGTGAAGAAAAATGATTACCGATTATGGTCTTAAGCTGAAAAGATTCAGTACTAGTTAAATTAGACGGCGAGTTAAGTTCATTCAGAGTAATAGTGTCTACGTCCGGTGAGAAACTCCATGAACCTGACCGGAAATCAGGAACGCAATTTATGGCTTTCCAAAAGTCAATGCTTAGTATCAGTGATTGGACCACATCAGGAACTACAAAAACATTAATAGTTTTAATCTTCTCTTTGAAAAATATAGGTAGTATTACGGATCCAATCACGTGACACCGCATACCATTAGCAACAGCGCAAGAAGAGACTGGTTCCGGATGCAGAAATATTTATTTTCTAGACTACAGAAAGTATTTACTGAGGTTGAAGAAAGTTGAGAGTCAATCACTCGACTTGATGACTCCTGTTCGAGTTTAAAGGTTTCGCCGAACACTGAGGACAATTAGTTTTACACGCACCATGTTGACGACATCCATAACCTGTGGACGAGAATAATCTGACGATCAGTGACCGTGAGCGAGACAGTTCCAACAAGTTACACGAGTTGTACGAGAAGCACTGTTATTAGACAAACAAGTAGGTTGTACCGACGAACATGAACTGGTATATTGGGTTCTAATAATCGAGCAGAGCGTTGATTAGGTGGAGGTCTGTAGGTTTCAGTGCTGTACCTATTTTGTTCTAGTCTTTTTTCTAGTTGTAATAGCTGAGAGATACAAGAGATGTCGTGTAGGGCTAGAGCGGACTGATAAGAACGTGTCAAATTCCGTCTTATTATATGTAGCTGTTGTAATTCTGGAATAGGCTCCGGAAGGCGTTGGAAAAGACTTTGCATTGCCGCCACATATAAACCAATCGTTTCAGATTTTCCCATAGTATGTTCGCGTGCCTCTGCCATGAGTCTATCTTAATTATCAGGTGCGTTTTTCCGTAAAGTATCCTGACCATCCAAAAACAATAATGAATGATATTTCGTATTACGTTCAAAAATATTTCATGTTAAACAAGATAAAATTATAATAGTCAAAGCATGTACTTATCTACAGGTGGCAGCGCTACGACCATTTACGGATAATTGTTAACAAGTTTTTGATATGATTCGGCATGTGTGACCATTTATTCATTGATAGATTTTTTCGGTTTAGTATCGCATTGTCCGGTAGCGGAGTAGATTAGAACTATCAAATACACCATCGGGTTGACTGGTAGCGGAGTAGAATAGAACGACACCATATGCAAACTCGGCTCAGATCAGGTACGGTTATGTAGATATACTATAATCCAAAAACAAAAACTAGACAATACACCCCTAAATAGAGACACAAATTATTGAACTGATTGCGCACTTTGATACACGACTCACCGAATTTTATAAGCCTTTTTGAAATGTAATAAATTACGGAAATTGTTCATTTTATTTATATTTTAGTACATAGTACTAATAATTTAATTTTACACAAAATTCGAGGTGTTTCACATTCGAAGTTTCAACGACACTAGCATATAAATATGCGGCGTAAAGTCTGGGTCGCGTTGATAACAATACCCGCTTCAAATTCGAATATAAATTTGATTAGGCCGGTTACAAATGTACATACAATCTAAACTTGATTGTTCAAACAAATTGTACATGATTAAAAAATGTGTATCTATGTATGTATCTATGGTATAAACGTTAAGCATTGATTGATAAATGTCATAAAACTAAGATTTTTGTGTTCCGTGGGACTGCGCTGAAACGTGAAGGTACGAAAACGACACATTATCTGTTGATTTTATGATCTTCTTGAATTTTAGAAACTTTGATAGTCAGAAAAATTTACATTATCGGGTAAATTGAAGTGAAAGTAAAACAAAAAAAAACAATGGTGAATATATGGGAAGAGGGTCAAGACGATAAAAGTTCCGACAAAAGCTCCAACAATAAACTAAAACGGAAGAGATCAAAGAATCGTGGCTTAAAAACTCAAATTAAGGGAATTCGGAATGTTGTTCAAAACCTTGAAAACAGTCTATCTGAATCAGAAATAGGAGAAAAGCAGTTGCTGAAACAGTTTCAATCAGATAATATAAAAAACTTGAGCGTAGTCGCCCAACTAAATGAAGCTAGAAAAGAAAACAAACATTTATTAAGTACTGAGTTTAACAATTAATAGATTCATAATAATATTAATGGTTTTATTGCAGATATTTTACAACAAAAATGTTTGCAAACAAATCCGACACGCTCTCATACAGATTACGGTTCGTCTTGTTCTACTATGAGTATGGTTAACCTTCAATATAAGTTGGTTTTCAGTATAGTTCAACGTGTCCAAGATAAGGATGCCCACTATGGGGATCTCGGAAACGGTAAGAGATGGAAGGTCGGTTAAATGGAACAAAAGTTGCGCATTTGAGGGGATGTATTTATAGTCTTTGAAGAACTCGGATATCTCTTTTAGTCTTTGAGATATTTGAAAAAAATTAAATTTTCTGATTTTCGTTTTTATTTTTTCTGACCTTATTTGAAGAGATATCAAGAAAAGAATAGCACATTTTCATTGCCACTTTTCTAGCTCTACCTAATGGTTTTATTCAATTTTTGATACAACGTTTCGTTTGTTAGCAACCAACATCAACTTTATTTTTTAAATACACGAAAAAATATTTTTGCCATATTTAATTCTCTCCTTGATACTGAATTCAACGATATGTCACACTTTATATTTTTGAGACGTTTCGGATGAGAAAATTCATATTCAATGTAAAACATCGAAAAGTACAGTTAAAACTAATACTAGAAACATTAAAAACCTTAAAATTATTATAAAATTATGTTTTCTCATTTTCTAATTCCTGTTGCGAATAAAATAACTCACAAGTATGTATTTAGTAAAAATACTGTTAATTAAACAGTTAAAATACATCTTCCCTCGTACTGTTGCATTTGATAAAAATAAGTTGGCTTTGCATTTTGTTGTCATAACTGTCATAATTGATTGTTGTACATATTAAGTTTGTTTGGTGGTCTTTGAGTGAATTACCTTTTGTGTTTACCTAAAAACAATATGGTAGGAGAACATTTTTCAAATAATGAAAAATTCGACATACTGACGTGTTACTTTTGTGTCAACGTAATTGTTCTGAAGCCGAAAGAATGTATTTAAACAAATATCCAGAAAGGCGTCAACCTAACAAAAGAACTTTTCGCAGATTAGCAGTTAATCTAAAAGAATATGGTGCGTTCCAAAACCTTTACAATCTCGCAAAAAACTTTGCAATGAAGAAAGAGCCAATACTGTTTTATTAGCTGTAACGGAAAATCCAGAGGTTTCTACTAGGAACATTGAAGAGGCAACTGGCATAGCCCATTCGACAGCTCATTACGTTCTAAAGAAGAGAAAGTACATCCATATAAATTTAGAATCTGCCAAGGACTTCGACCAGGTGACCCAGAAAGACGTAGAATATTCTGCGAATGGTATACACGTCAATGTCAAGACAATGAATATTTTCCGAATAAAATAATATGGTCCGATGAAAGCAGAGTTAATAATAATGGAATTTTTAATCGTAGAAATGCTCATTATTGGGCAAGAGAAAATCCACGGTTGTACAAAACGGCCAAACACCAACACCGTTTCGGATTTAATATGTGGGCTGCTATATTTGGTACTCGAATTATAGGTCCTTTCATTTACCACGAATCCTTAAATTCTGAACGATACCAAATTTTACTCCAAAATGAATTAGAGATAGCTTTGAATGATTTGTCTATCCAAGAAGTTGAAGGTTGTTGGTTTATGCAGGACGGTGCACCAGCACATAATTCTAGAGTTGTCAGAGAATACTTGTCAGTTAGATTTTCAGAAAGATGTATTGGCACTTATGCAAATGTACTGTGGCCAGCCCGTTCTCCAGATATAACACTTTTGGATTTTTTTCTTTGGGGATACATTAAAAATTACATTTATGGAAACGATATTGAAACGAAGAAATGTTACAAAGATTAATTTTCGAAGCGTGCTAGTATTACTCCTCAAATGTTGAGGAATGTGTTAAATTCTACAGTTAGAAGATGCTATTTATGTTTGGAGAATAACGGGAATCTTTTTGAACATCTTTTGTGAGTTTATTAACCTTTAAAATAAATTTGTTTTTCATTTGTCTATTATTTAAAATTACAAAACATATTTTTATTATAATTTTACGGTTTTCTAATGTTTCGGTACTGTACGTTTTCGATATTTTACATTGAATATGAATTTTCTCATCCGAAACGTCTCAAAAATATAAAGTGTGACATATCGTTGAATTCAGTATCAAGGAGAGAATTAAATATGGCAAAAATTATTTTTCGTGTATTTAAAAAATAAAGTTGATGATGGTTGCTAACAAACGAAACGTTGTATCAAAATTGGATAAAACCATTAGGTAGAGCTAGAAAAGTGGCAATGAAAATGTGCTATTTTTTCTTGATATCTCTTCAAATAAGGTCAGAAAAAATAAAAACGAAAATCAGAAAACTTAATTTTTTCAAATATCTCAAAGACTAAAAGAGATATCCGAGTTCTTCAAAGACTATAAATACATCCCTTCAAATGCGCAACTTTTGTTCCATTTAACCGACCTTCCATCTCTTACCGTTCCCGAGATCCCCATAGTGGGCATCCTTATCTTGGACACGTTCTATAGCTTATTACCTACGTTATTTGGAATGCATTTTTAGTTACGAGGAACTGTTGGGTAATCACGAAAATTTATTAAAATTACTTGCTGCTAAAGATAAGGATATGGAAAAATTGTGCGTTGAGAGTGATAATATTTACAAAAGGGCGTCGGAATTGTCCAGTAAATTAATTACATGCGAATCGCTTCTTAAGAAATTGTGCAACAGGTATATGCAATTGAAAGAAAAAAAGGAATCCAAAGTAAGTTTGTAAGCTGTTGTTATGTAAATAGGCATTTAATAGCGCTTCAATTTGCGAGATGGGCGTGCCATAATTGTAACTGAAATATCTACTTTAAATATTAACAACTTGACCTTGTACATTTAGAATTTAACACAGAATATGGTAAACAGTTCAGGCAAACTTGTATGCATCGATGATTGATTTCTTTTATGTAATCTTGTCCAGAGTCTACAACTCAACTTTCGTCATGTTTCACTTTTAATTTTCAATTTAATTTGTTTCATTGTTTTGTTTTTGTTAACAGAATTGATTACACAATTGGATCTACAATGAACAGGATCAAAATCATAAGCTTCAATTTTGTAGACTTTTCATCTTGCAGACAAACATAATCAAACCCATCCTGCTGACATTTCATTTGGTTATTTTTGTTATAATCATTGTACTAACCTACAGCCCAAATCTCACTAATTGCATCAATTTTTACTAATTTTCCGTGTAAAAGTGTATAATTTAACGGTTCAGTTTTTAGCTTTTTTTTTTATGTTGGTTACAAGGTTACCATTACCACATATAATCAAAACACATATTTTTTTGGGAAGTTTTTGGTAGTTTTGTTCTGTTGCAGATTGACATTGTAGTTAACGGTTCTATTCAACTAATATACACACATGTTAACCAGAAATTAATTTAGAACACTTGTTGAAGATAGACAGATTTTAAAGTTTAATTGTACTTCCCTCAATCGTAAAAAAAATGAGAATTTTATACATATAGTAAATGTTTTGTGAATATTAATAATATTTGATTAGTTCAAGTCCTTTAAAATGTGCGAAGAGATATCACCCGCATCCAGACGGAGGTCTCGGCGTTGCACGGAACAGATCCAGTGGATTGAACCGCCTTGGAACTCAAGTTAAAGGGGATTCACAAGCTTATCCACCGACTAAGAGAGAAAGATCATGATGTTCAGGAAAGGATGTTGGACATCGAAGATATCACCTATGATGTGCTGACCAAGGAGATAAAGAGGTCTTGAACTTCACGGAAGCCTATGAAAAGTACCTCCTCTTAGCTCAACGTGTCCTCACTCCAGCTTCAAGGCCCACAGAATCAGCTATTGAATCTATAAGTGATGCCGGATCAACGATGGGCTCCAAAAGAAAGTTCAAACTTCCGAAGGTAGAACTCCAAAAGTACAATGGAAATTATACTAAATGGCTTGGATGATGATCCCAGTTCCAGAAGATCTATGATAACGAAGAACTGGACAAGGCGGCTAAGATGGCTTACCTTTACCAACCCATACAACGCAGACGGAAACAATTATGAAGATGCGGTGAAGGCTCTTAAAGACCGGTTTGGAGGAAAAGAGCTTTAGATCACCTTTTATATGAGGCAGCTTCTGAGTCTTGTAGTGGCAGTGGGCATTCAGTAATGAGATCAAGTTGGAAGTAGGCGAGGATAGTCTTTGGACAAGTGGGGGTAGGGAACCTTTGGAAATAGGAGTGGAATCACCAGACAGATACCATTTTCTGTGATGTAAAGGAGTTTGACCAGTCTTCCAATATTAACAAAAAAAACATCCTTTCCACTGTTGCCTAGTGGCCTTTGCCCCTACCGGGATTTTGACTCCTACCCTTTTCCAGTATAAGTTATAGCTCCAGGAAGCCAAATTAGATGGGATCATCTTCTTCCAGATGAAGAAATAAAGAAATTCTTGAAGTGGGCAAAAATCTAAAAGTCTGAAAGATGTGCGAATAAAGCGTCACTTCCAACTCCATCCCAGCGATAAAAGGGAGTTTCGTAGATTTAGAGACGCATCCGGAGACTGTACAGCGTCTGTATCTACTGGAAATTTAAGCGCTTGAAGATGCCCAAGTAATGAAAGAAAAGGTTTCTGTTGTAATAGTGAAAAGAAAAAGCACAAAGACTAATGATTACCAGGAGTGGGCGTGTTGTCAAGAAACCTAGGAAATATATGTGGAGTGGGATCATTAAACATTTATTATTGTTAGTTAGAATAATAATTCATTAATTCAAAATTCTTGTAGTTTAAAGAATTAGTAAGAGAATGTTGAAGACAGACAGATTTTAAAGTTTAACTAGCTGAGCCAGCATGACACGCACGCGTACAGTAGAAAGGGTTTCATAAATTGACAATGCGATAAGCATAAGAGTTGAAGCTGTGCGTTACAGTAATGAAACAAAACAAACTTTGAGAAACGGTTGTGAGGACGGACGGACACCCACCAAAGCGCCACCTTGACAGATTTTAATGTATAAAGAGTGTGCTTCTCTCAATTGTTTTGTTGTTATCGTAAAAAAATTGTGTCACAATTTTTGTCGAAAAAAAATGTCAATAAGAATTTTACGCATATAGTAAATGTTTTGTGAATTACTTGATTAGTTCAAGTTCTTTCAAATCGGGTAGATTGTCGTGGGCTAAAACAACACCAGTTGTAGAAGTTTTACGCAAAAACACACTTTGTCTACACAAAACAAATTTTCGAATAATTAATTAAATTGATCATAAAGCAAATTAAAATATCTTTTACAAAATGTAACTATTAGTAATATTTATCATTTGTACAATATTCTGTCGTTGATGGAAATGTTAAAAAATAAATAAACGTATATTACTTTTTACAGATTTCCGAGTTAAAGAATAAAAATGAAAACATTGATTTTGGTGCATAATCAGTTAGTGACATTATTGAACAATCAATACATGGATAGTGATCATATCTTGACTAAGTATCTACAGAACGAAAACACACCTCAGAAAGCGTTGCTGTTACAAGAGGTGCCTAACTTAATTTATTTTTAAGCTTTATCTAAAAAATATGATCTTGTAGGTTCAGCGGGCCAATAAGTTGTACCATGAAAACATATTGCTAAGACGAGAGCTAACATGTTTAAAAGGTTCTGGAATTGCTGATTTAGATACTTAACTTTAAAAACAGTCAAGTCATTTGTGAACGTTTGCGTTTATTTTTGCCATTTTGCAAATAAAATTTTTAAATCTGATATTGAGTTGATTTATTTAACTTGTTTTGAATTTACATCAAACCCATAGTACTTATATTTATGGTTGAATAGTATTAACAGTACCTTAGCATCTTAATTATAGATACAGAAGAAAGAAGATGTCACTAAAATATGTTCTATTTATCTTTGTTGTTGAAGATGCTAATTTTAATTATTGTTCTACTGTCATTTACGTCCGGCTTAATATTACTTCCAGTACTGCGAAGTTACTGGTTTGTTGTTGAGGTATTTATAAAAATATATTTAATACTGATAAAACCGCTCAGAAACCTACCGAAAGCTTTAGTGTTTTAGAGTGCGTCGCAGGGATGAAACGAAAGACATAGTCAAAGGCTTCTAAAGCGGCACCGGGCGCCACCTATAGGATCTGACCAATTATTCTCAAGCATTAGGATGTAAGAAAAGTAAAACGAACAAACTTGTAGAAGAAGGACTAAAGAATTTAATCTGAGGAGATTCACCAAAGTGAGGCGACACACCAACAATTTTAAAACAAAATAATAACCACAATAATTTATAGATTACCACAGTCAATAATGACTTCGTCGCTCGTATGTAACTTTTCCACTCGTACGTAATATGCTCTTTACTTCTCTCGTTATGTAATATACTATAACATAACGAAGTTGGGTCTGATATCATCGGTGAAGGTCACCAGTGTGGGAATTTAAACCTACATTGTAGCCTCTTTCGTTGTCAAGGACACTACCCAAGATAATGCTGTTATCTGGTTCATTGTGAGGAGCCCAGCAACTGTTATCAACGGAGTCCATTTTGTCTTTTTTTTTCTTCGCTGGACACTAAATACTGCAGGATTTGGATACAAGAGCTGTCACATCTGCCTATTAACTTTCGAACACCGAAAACTTCCTATGTACAAGCTAAGTTAATTCTTTTTATGCATGTTATTCATGATTTTTGTCGCGTTTTATGTACCCGTACTACGGCTCTGTGAATTTAACACCCTAGATACATTTGCGCTGTGTAAAGAACCTCTGTGAACTAGAAAGATCTTTCAAAGTATTTGCTTAATCGTGTGCGTTATTAAAATATTTAGATAATCAGCCAAGGTCCGGTACCCCACGTAATTTGTTATCAAGTACATTCAATATATGGCACGCGAAATTGGTAAATCGCTTGCAACGAATGATCGGTGCTACGACTGTAAAAATTTCATAATACACGACGACAGCTAACCTATTTACGAGGATATATTGAAAAATTCGTAGCCTACTATAGAACCAAACAAAATTTCAATGTCAAAATATTTTATTACTCAACATATTCTCCTCTTAATTGGATACATTTATTACAGCGAACCTGCAACGTCTCTAGACCTTTCAAAAAAATGTTTCTTCTTGCTCTGCAAACCAGACCTCCACAGCTTCTATTACCTCCTTGTTGGAAGAAAATGTACGACCTTTTAAACTTTTTTCAGTTGAGGAAAGAGGTGATAGTCGGACGGAGCCAAATCAGGTGAATAAGGGGGTGTTCTAGTAATTCAAACCCTAAATCACGAATTTTTTGCATGGCAACATGAGATTTGTGTGCAGGGGCGTTGTCCTGCAAAAACAAAACACCTTTGGATAGCTTTCCGCGTCTTTTCTCTTTAATATTTTTCCGTAGAGTGGTCAGTAATGTCGAATAGTAATCTCCAGTTATTGTTCTACCCTTATCCAAAAAATCAATCATGATTACTCCATGGCAATCCCAAAAAACTGAAGCAAGAACTTTTCCAGCAGATTTTTGGACACGAAACTTCTTAGGTCTTGGAGAACCAGAGTGTCGCCATTCCATCGATTGTTGCTTTGTTTCTGGATCGTAGAAATGTACCAAAGTCTCATCCATAGTAACAATTCGGTTTAAGAAGTCTACATCGTTTTCAAATCGAGCACAGATCGAACGCGATGCTTCTACCCTTGCACGCTTTTGGTCAACATTCAAACATTTGGGGATCCATTTTGCAGCAATTTTCTCATGTCCAAATTGACGTGAACCATATGATGAACGCGTTCGTATGAAATATTCAGTGCTTCAGATATCCGTTTTAGCCCAATTCGACGGTCTGATAAAATCATGTCATGAACTGCATCGATATTTTCGGGGACTGACACAGAAACTGGCCTTCCTGATCGGTCATCATCTTCAATGGAAAATTTACCTCTTTTGAAGCTTGCATTCCAATTTTGACGGTCGCATACGAAGGACATTGATCACCAAGGGTATTAAGCATATCTTCGTAAATCTGCTTACCTCTTAACCCTTTTAAATACAGGTACTTGATGATGGCTCGATACTCCAATTTTTCGATTTTTACAATTTCGGTGGACATCTTTTTCATTTAATTTATTGCGTGACTCTGGTTTACTTTTTGACGTCAAACTTTACACTGACACTTCTAATAAGTTATTGTTCGTTGCTATGGTAACGCAATATTTTGTTTATGCAAGGAACTGGTCTAGGCTAACTAGATATCAATACATCCTAGTAACTGCTTGTATCTCAAATTATTACTTGTTTCTAAACTGGCTCTCTTGAGTTATTATTACTTAGTAACTGAATATTGCTATAACTCTCAACGATATTATATATTTGTGTGTCTATGTATTTCTATATGTGTTGTGATTGAAGTCTAGTCGCTATAATTATATATTTCTACCAACGTACGGTTTGTTTCTTGTGTCTACGAGTTTCTAGTGGCTATAGAATATCTCGTATACGCAATCTTAGGTGGCGCCTTATAAATTCTTCGTGCAGTGTAGAAGCCTTCGTTCAAACGATTTTAAATAAGCCCACGACCACTCCCGACTAAGAGGAGCTGCCGGCAAGGTTTTCTAACACTGCTATATTAGTAAGTTTGTTTACAAATAAACCGTAACAAACTGTTTTTTTGCTCAATTTTTAAGGGATTGTATCAAAGCAAGGGTTGGTCGTATACATTTTTTTGTATGAAAGACTCACATTATTTTCGACAAAGAATCACCACTTACATTTTTCTGCACTTATTTATTTACACCCTGTATATACGTCTTTAGTAGGTTATATTTGGGAAATCGGCAAGGTCACTTGAATTTCTTCTTCATTGTCAGTATTGCGTTTTACGAAATGCTGACCTAAACGCAATGCTGACCTTGTTTATTGATATTCCGCATTCTTTGAGTAACGTTTCCTTATGCGGAAATAATGCAGATATTAAGGGATTGATATTGGTCACCGTCGTACAATTAAATAAAATACACCTTCATGTAACAACTATTATCAAGTGTGATATAAGGGGAAAGCGTATACTATTTGAACATATAAAAAAATGCTTAAACGAAAACTTAGCTGAATATATCGGTGACGGCTTCAATCTAACGGTTGCATTTTAGAGATTCAGCATACGAATGGATTGATAATAATGCCCTCCTCAAAGTTGTGACCCAGGTGAGCGCTAATAAAGAGGGCACCAGGTCAAAGGTGAGGTGGTATACACCGCAACCAAAATTTTAGATTGATATCGAAGAAGTCATCCAGAAAAGTATAGATGTTGAAGTAAAAATTGTATAGAATGCACAAATCAAGATTCAGAAAGGTTTAAAATCTTCCTGGTAGAAATTCTAAAACTTTCCAAACATGGCGATATGGCGACGTATAGATTTTTTTATTAGCACACACTTACAGCATTTGTTAAAGTTAACGAAATAACGGGCTCCCAAATATCGACTATTATCTTAAACATCGTTTGTAAAACTAGGAATCGTACCTAGATTATTTAAAACAATGTAGAGGTTTGTTGTACTTGTACAACCGGTTTTTTTGAAGATTTCTTTGGACACTTCAAATCGGTTAAAGAAAAGCAGTCACCGTTGTTTCAACAGATACCTCTTGCGGTGGTAGGGATAAAAATCTGATTAATTGGAAATGTTTGAGGGTTACTAGAAGAGGTACTAGAATCAAATCAGTAGTCAGGCTTGGTGTTGCAGTAAGTAAGTTAGATTTCGGTTATACGAGAGGTTATGACCTTACAAATTTAACCGAACTGATACATCATGGGTAAAACATTCCGGTTATTTATCTTTAAAAATGAATCCATTAGATATATATGCAACGGCATATGCACAGTGTTACAATTGTCCAAAATACTACATTAAACAAACTAAATCAAACAGATGTACACACATCACTTTCAATTTGACAAACACTGTCAAACCATCAAATTAGAGCCGTACGATTGAAGTTGCTTTGCCAGCTTGTTATAATCGCAGGAGGTGAGTTTTAAAGAAATGTCATTTTTCTTACCTTGTATTCAAAAGGGTAAACGTCTATTTGGGATGTCAATATTGAGTTGCCAGATATTTTGGCACCGCCACCCCTTTAAATGTATCGGTAAGTGCTTAGAGGGAAAACTGGACACTTCGGGGTTAACTTAAAATTAAAGAACAAATGTTAAGAAGTAGGCTTCTATTCACATTATTAAGTCCAAAATCTAAAATCCACTGGACATGTGCACGTGCTAAAACTTAAAAATAAATTAAAAATTAATGCGATCCAAACACAAAAATAATAAACGACAGTGAATTCATAATTTCAAAAATGTGATTAAAACTGTATTGTTATGACAACAAATTTTCGCTGTTTTCTTTGTTGAAAACTTTACTAGATCTTCATCACTTCAAATTGTTTCAATAGTAGCTGATTGTAGCGTTGAAAATTGACGAGAAAATCATATGACCAAGACAGGCTTTCGACGATTCCAGAAAGATTTCTTTTTTTGTATCAAACTTCGGCAACATATTCTTTAAGTTTTTCGCAATTTAAAATAAATCACGTCCGCACAAGCGTTGTTACAGTTTGTTGCCGTACACAAATTTATTGTAGAAATATTTATAATTGTTTCGGCGCACTTGCCCGTTGCTTATATCGGAAAGTGGGTCATGGGCAATTATTAATGATGAGATAGTGCTTCTAAGGCGAGGGCGCCACCTTATGAATATTGTAGTTTTTAATCTCAATTTAAAAAAAGAAATCTAAAATTACATAAAATTTTGTCTTACATTATGCAATTGCTGTAAAATTTATGATGGAGTACATCACACTTCATCATATTCATCAATTATAAGAAAAAATACCTAATTCTTATACAAATATATCCATAATTTTTCAAGTTTTATTTAATTGTTAATCATTGAAAAGCAAATGTAAGTTTGGGAAACGTTTGATAAGTTTAGTTTTAATTTCATTAATCATAATACCAATAAACTTACCGTTGCAACGTTGTGACAATTAACTACATATTTTACTTTTCATCAAGATTATTTAATTTCACCATAACAACCTTTTTGGGTCATATAATAAAGAACAACGTATTCATTTAATTATTCAAAACAAAATATAAATATATGATCGTAGATAATAACAATATAGTTAACAAATAAGACATGTAAATAATGCAGATCGTATCACAGATAAATAGACTAACATCCGGCAGAAATATCGTTCCCCAAGAAAATATAACTGGCAACTCGGCAATGGCCGGCTACGTAATCCACCTCTCTGATTTACTTGTAGTTCAAACGTAAATTTAGTATTAAATCTTTCACGATTACTTCCTTAATTATGTCTAAATAATTGACTTAACGTTTACTTTAATAATGTAATTCCAGTAAAAATAGATCCAGTTATCTGTCGAGTCAGGTTACGTGCTGTCACATCCTTCAGGTATATTCCAAATTGTTAGACGCCAACGAGCGAAAAGGAAGAAGGACGAAGAGCAATATTGGTTGATATCCAAGGGTGATAAACTGGTATCATGGGCTAATTTTGCTTCTAACTAATAGGTTTAATTTACCCTCAGATGGTAGGTCTAAAAAGTTTGATATAATGGCGCTTGTTTTGATAAAGAATTTCCTTTGAACTTACGCCATTCGACACTGTGCAAAAGCCAAACTCCTACAAATAATTAAACAATTCAAAGATTATGTTAAATAAAAAGAAGGAACAAACGTGTACTTCACCGAACATCATGTATCAAAATGAATTAACCGGAAACTTAATAAAGCTACCATACGTCACGATTTTTTACTCCACTTGTTAATCTAACCTTTTACCACAATTTTTGTAAAGTCAAGTTGCTTATACGCCAGGCGTAGAACAGAGCAAAAACGAATTTATTAGACAAAATTCATAGAAGAGAAGAAAAAGGACACGGAGTGTTGTTGAATCGTATTGTTTTAACCGACATCTTTCCAAAGGGCGAATCTCTCACAATAATCCTCAATTTACTTGAACTTCAAGTATAATTATAATTTGCTTATTTTTTTGACTTCACAGAATGAACGTACGCTGTTCCTACTATTGTTCATTTAGATATCGTTGCTTTAAAAGCATTTACAGAGCCGCCCACATTTTTAGTATGTACAAACTTAACTTACAACTACATCAGTAATTAATGTTACATACTACGCCGTATATATTATATCACCCCGTGATAGTTCTAAAGCAATCTAAAACTGTTCAATCACACAAAGAAAAAACATTATTGACAAAGACACCAACAACCGTAAGTGTGTATGAATTTTATCAACACTGAAACTTGGCAAATAAACACGCACGTTTTTTCCAGTACACAGAAAACAAAAAACTGCGCCATAATAAAAATCTTACAACAAAGCCATTGAATTTGTGAAGGTGTAGTACGTTTAATTGAAACATTTCCAACGAAAAACAACTAATAAGAAAAACTTTAACTTAAACAAATTTTGTTTATGAAAACGGAAAAACAAATTTAAATTGTCGGCAACTTACAATTAAATTTCAAAGATAAGCTATTGTAAAACAGAATGGAATCTAAAATACGCGTTTGAAATTAAAATATTAATATACAACGAATCCACAGAAAAATATGATTATCCCACAATGGTGGTGACGGTACCTATTTACAAAAAAATTAGTAGCAGAAAGGATTACGATTAAGACTCATCCACAGAACACCGACACTCAGAATTTAGCATTATACAAGGTGTTTCAATCTAGCACTTGTTAGGACAGGTAGAATACTAAAAAAATAAACAAAGTGTTTCTTAACAAAAAGGTTTTTCTAACGGTATCCGTATTCGAAATACAGTACAAGTTTTTCGTGTCAGGGCGGGATTTGTCTGCGCAGACAAGGCACGCATTCGGATAGAGACGGATACAAACGACGCATAAAAAGATATTTATACAGTGTATAATGAATAAGATATTTCGTTAGTTTTCTTTATACTAAATTATTTAAATTAAAAGTATCAAATTATTTATACTAAAATATCGTTAGTAATTTTATAAAAGCTGTTCTATTCCTTATCATTCAGATTCATCATCGTCATCATCTCAATTACGTTATTAATAATCTCCCGGCTATGACTTTTTATAGCGTGCCTGCTTAATTTACTTTTAAACTCTATTCCTACACAAAATTCAAAAAATAATACAAACGCGAATACTAACAGGTGTATAAATATGCACGATAATGCAGCTTAATTCGCAATGGCCCCTTTCTCCGAATTATTAACTTTGTCACTACGCATTTACACCATCCTGACATGAGAAACTTGTTAAACTATAGAAGACGTTAAATAATCTTTTTATACACAGGGCAACAAAAATGTGTAAACAGGGTGGTTACTTTTTACATTAAACTGTATAACTATCTCTAAAATTATAAGTTGGTTATGGGACAAATTGCGCATTAAAGGGGCCATCATAATATTGTGTCCCTTTAAACATTTTAAGATTGAATTTATACTAAAATTTTGCTCAAACATAATTGTGTTTTAGGAAAAATAGTTTAAATAATAATTAAAGATAATAAAATTTCCAACAACTTTTATAACTTTTTTTGTATGATTGATATTTTTAGAGATACTGTTAAAACTATTGCTGTCGCGTGTTTGTAATATCTTAAATAAATCCCACAAGCTTGAGAAAGTTTACAGGTTGTAAGTTGTATTAATTATGTAGTCCGTGGACCATATGGAAATGAGGTACCACTCGGGGGGACAAAGCGCCACTTTGGGGGTTGTTAGTAGACACCATACTAAGCACAAAAAGCGATGATAGACATCTGAAAAAGGCAGCTACTCAAAATGGCAGTCATTTCAAAATGGCGGATTAATTTTGCACCAAAAGTCGAAATTTGAGTTTTAGGGTCATCAAAGCTGTTTATTTTCAATCACAGTATTTGTAAAACACCCGGAATCGTAAAATAACCTATTACAAGATTTATTCGTCAAAATGATTGCTTCCGATTGGTTTTTGTTTCATCAAGATCGGTAAATTTGCCGCGGAGAAAACGAATAAAATGTTTGCATTTTGCCAATGATGTAGGCCGCGGAGAAAAAGAAAATGAACAAAAAGTGATAGTGAGAATAGGAGAAATAAATGCATTAAACGCGTTAAACGAACATATTATCAATGTATAATTATTCTCTATTTTATCACGAATAGATCTGACCAGAATCTAGGCCTTCGTCAAAGGGTCTCACAGGACAAGTGGAAAAAAAAGAAAATTTCCTTAGTCTTTTGGAAAACTCATCAATCAATACTCGCAAATATAATATAGGTACCTTTATATTTCTTCATCATCATCTGACAATAATAATCTGAAAATAAATCTAAATCTATATCTTTACATTCATCATTAATCTCTTGGTATCCGTTATCACAGGAAAATGAATGGCAAGACGTTGAACATTTCGAGTGATTTTGTAAGCATGTACAAATTTTGTTGATGCACCGTTTGTTGCACTTACAATTCAATTGTTGAAGAATGTTGTCTGGAACTGGTGCAATGGTCATCCACAGAACATCAATATTTCCATCAGCATCATCTATCCAGTCATGATTTATTGGACTGGAATCAATCACGTACTGATCAAGAGAGTGGCGCCAAAGTAAACTTTGAAAATTTGCCCTTTATGCGTGTAATCGCAGGGTATTTTCACAAGGAGGTAATTGAGATGACTCAATTTTTCCCGATTTACTTCGAAACATATCGTAACGAAGTTGGTTTACTTTTTATTTTCGATCCTCTTTGATATAACTGACAGACAAATTCTTGTAAAACTTCGAATACTTCACCTTTCAATTCTATTTTTGAACCGAGAGAAGCAAAGGCGGCCATAAATTTCATATTCTTGGTGACAAGTTTCAGTGAGGAAACTTTTCCTTTCCCCGCAAACGCACTTACAGTGTCACATCCAGTGAAAGCGTGAAGCCCACAAGTGCGTCTACCATACTCCTGCCAATAGTTGAATTTAGTTTTTCAACATTGATCATCCTGTTCTGCCTTCTTAAGTATATTTTGGACGAAAATTATCTGAAGCTTGGACATACATACATAGCACTAAAACATAAGTGTCATCACAAATGCATACGATGTTTTTAAAATGATGACTTGCAAGTTTGATGTGAAGCATCATGCGAGTATCTGCTTCTTCCTGTGTTGAATGCAGTTCAGGAATTTCTTCGAATCCAGTTGTGGAGAATTTGATGCACTTTTGTCCATATGTCACGAATAAAACTTTCGAAGTGCTAGTGCAAAAGAAATACCTGAATTTATATTCTTTCCAACTATCGACCAAATATGCTGTTAAATTATTTTTGAAATTTGAACTTCGAAGAAGTCGACGCCAATTTATAATTTTGTGTTACCCTCTTGTCTTTTGAAATCGTATTCCTTCACTCTCGCCACGACGTTCCCTTTCCATCGTTTTAATCGATTTTTTCATGTACACATCAAATACAACGTCGATTCTACTAAATTTTCTCTCAGAAAAAGCTTCTTGAATAAATTCGCTGGATAGTTCTTCAAAAGTTAAATTTTCACCGCGGAATTTTTGGATTATACTCATACCATCGATTACACAAGAAGCCTCTGTTGGAAAGTTATTTTCAAATAAAATATTTTTTCTAAATGAGTGGCTAAAGTAGCTTTAGCATTTTTTAATGGTACCGTCGATATTTGCGAGAGACTAAGGAAAAGGCCCGAGAGGATAAGAGAATATTTCCTGCATGTTTACATTTCGACAATCCGCTATCAGTGTTATGTTGGCAAATAATTGTCGATCTGCTTTCAAGACAGTTTCTTCTCCTTTTTTAGATGATCTGGCTTTAGCATTTGATAATGTGCGAACTTTCAACTTTTTTATAGGTTTGTAGAAGTCAGTCCCATTTTGAATTCCAGTTCGAAATTCTAAACACGCTTCTTCTCCACTTTTCTTTGCGTTCAAGAGGTCTTCTATAATATTTATGGGCGCAATAACTACACTCGATAAATTCACAATCTTGTCATGTCCATTGACTTCGAAAGGTATAGTCCAACTGTCTACTAATAATTCGACCACATTATTGACGCACATTGTATCAGTTTGAGTTCGCCTAGGAGACAGGTCAGGGTATTGCAATTGTTTTGAATTCAGACAAATCAGTTTACGTAATTCCGTTACCGCAGCTGCACGAAATTCTGCCGTTAAATAATATCGGGAGACAGTTCCTCTCTTCAAGCTGAAGTTACGAGTACCTCTAGCTGTTTGAGTGTCTTTATTGACAGTCTCTTCTATGACTTGGTCAATGGGTATGCGACCAAATGGATTGGTATTCGACATTTGCACACCGAAATCACCATTTAAAAAATGTTCATGATAATTTTCATGTAAATTCGTTATTTGTGAAAAGTGAATCGATAAGTAGCGTGCGTAATTTATTTTATCAAGAGCAAAACACCAAGGTAACATATTCTAGCAGTACAAATATAAATTCTTTCCGAGTAGTCCTAAAAATAAAGGTAATACATCCAGTACGTACTTAATGGCCCATTCTCATTCTGCAAGAATTTCACGAAATCTAAATAATACGCGTAGACTTTCAGAAGAATTGGATGTCGAAGTAAATTTTTATACGATTCTGAATTAAAATTTTCAATGAGTCCTTCTTCCAGTGCATCTCGACCAATACTTTCAAACTCAAAATAAAGTTCATTATCTCGTTCTTTCACCCAATCACCAAAACTTTTCCAAATTACTTTCATCAAAACCTCATACATCAATTTGTGCAATCGTACGCCGCGGTTATATTGACTCCCTTCGAGTACTTTCATAATTGACCCTTCAGCAATGATTCCTGATTCAACGGCTAAATCACGAAGTCCACTATTGCCAAAAAATTTACCAATAATGGATACCAAAACACAGATTGTATGGAAATTTCCCATTACGAGGATTATTGAGTCGTATACCTGTGGACGACTCCACAAAATTTCACAAGTTTTTGCGAATAGAGCTTGATCATGATTCATCTAAACCTAATTCGGTTTTTATCAATAAACAATTTCTCAAAATTTCTTGCACAGAGGCCATATCTGTTGCTGGAAAATTGATGGTGGGTAGATAACCAATCTTTACTTCTACACTTCTCTCGCACATATGTTGAAACCAGTCCATGATTTCACTCTGCTTTCCACTCTTATCTATTACACGGCCCAATACCCACACAAAATTACCGAGTAAAGCTTTTTTGAAAGATTCCTGACGAAAATTCATTTCATCATTTTCTACTAGTGAAGAGAACGCTGGTGGATTCTTTCTTGATACGTAAGTATATTCAAGTAAATGTTCATTAAAAGGTTCGATACTTTCGTCCTAATAATATTAGACTCAGCTGCGCCGACTTGCGATATAACTTCGGGCTGGATAATAATCCTATTGATTCGATGAGATGTCCCTGAACCTGACAATGTTTCCTCTAACCTATCAATGTTGTCGAAAGCCAACACTGTGGGTACTCCGTGCGAACGACGGCAATGGAATCTGTTGATCACTGCCTAAAATTTGCAGTTTTTCTAGGCATAAAGCTGTATCTATTTCCAAGAGCTTCGAATAATTGCAAGCATGTCCCAATCGATTTAATGTCTTGACCACTTCTACATTTCCAGTGAGGGTTCTGACTACCATTGATAATAACACATGTTTACGAGTAGTAATTTTTCGCGGCATGACTCCTTGTATTATGTCCTGGCCAAGTGACTAGATGAGGGTTGTATTACATGCGGACGAATCATCATCTTTGGCAAAAAGTACGCTCAGAAAAATATTCAATTCTCGAGGGACCATTACGTCTGGATGGTCGGCATGGGGAGGCCATATTTGGCCACTGAGATCTATGCTTCTTATTTTCTTACGTATATTTGTCCCTGCATTTGCAATCGTTCCCTCATCACCAATTGATTTCAATGTTTCTACTTTTATTTGAAGGTTTACGTATTCATTTAAAGGAGACTTGTAACTAAAATTATCTGGGGTCACATAAACTCTATTATCTATGGTGAAAAATTTTAGTGATTCTCCGAATTCACGTTCTAGATCACGTTTCAAGTGTTTTTTTGCCATTTTGTGCTCGGAAACTTCAGCAGGATCCAAATAACTGAGAAATTTTTCTTGCAAAGAGACCAGAGATACAACAGTGGGGTGAAAGAATATATCGTGTCGAATATATCAAAAAAGTTCTTCTCGAGCATTTTTTCTCGGATCATTGGGCACTGCATATGGGATTGATGCTTTCTCCTTCTCAGTACGCAACTCGGATGGTAATGCGCTTTCGCTGCGACTAGTTCGCGAGACGTGAAGGCAAGAATTTTCGAATCTGCTTTTCTTGTCGCAATTTCTCTAAGCGGCTCATCTACTCTCATTTCTCTAACCTGTCTCAAAGGCTCACGACTGTCACTTCTTTTTTGATACTTATTTTTGATTTATTACAAAATATACAAACTCTCTCAAAAGTTCTCGAAGATTTTGGCTGAGATGTTCCGTCCACTTTCCTTCTAAGGAAAATCGTCATTTTTTTTTCTCCTACTGCCATATCATCATCGGAATTACTCGCAGTTGATGCTGCAGCTTTATAGACTCCATCGTTTTTTTTAAACTGAACGAGGAACGACAACTTCGATGATAAAACACTCTCGGCACTCCCTCATCAGTTGGAAGATTTAAAATAGGCGCAACATTTCGAACACCCGCCGCGTCATACAATGTATTCCAAGATTTTTCGTCTCTTACCTTACTCAATTTCTCCGTATCCATTGCGGCAATGTTACAAATAATACATATTGCGGGTTCTTCGCGCACCTCCGAAGTAATCCTTTCACTCTCGTCACCACTATAGACATAATAACTCATAAGTTTCCTCAACTCAAAAAATACAGTCTCAATCACTCAAAAAATTTTTTCACAAAACGCGCACTAAATTCCTCTTCACAATTCCAACTTTATTCGCACTGATCACTCAAAAAATGTATAAATGGTTCAATTCACACGTAAACTCAATATCCTTACACTTCAGTTTAATTATTAGATATTTGAACTCACAAAAATAAAATGTCATGAAATATCTGAAGGATACGAAAGGTAACGCTTCTATCATAGCAAATCAAATAATGATATAAATTGTACAGAATTATATGCTTGTAATATTAACTACCAGTGGGACGACGGTAGTATGTTACAACTTGTCTGCGCATCTTTGCGCGTCGGGGTTACGTCGCATCTCATTGTGTCAGCGTTGCATAGACTACCTACATCATTAGAAAAATGCAAACATTTTATTCGTTTTCTCCGCGGCAAATTTACCGATCTTGATGAAACAAAAACTAATCAAAAGCTATCATTTTGACGAATAAATCTTGTAATAGGTCATTTTACGATTCCGGGTGTTTTACAAATATACTGTGATTGAAAATAAACAGCTTTGATGACCCTAAAAAATTATTAACTCAAATTTACGCATCATACATGCAAGATAAGTAAAAATCACAAATGATCAAAATTATAGCTCACATGCTCACTTTTTATTTAAAAAAAACACCAAATCCGATCATTCTAACGCGAGATATTCGACTTTTGGTGCAAAATTAATCCGCCATTTTAAGTAGCTGCCTTTTTCAGATGTCTATCATCGTTTTTTGTGCTTAGTATGGTGCTTACTAACAACCCCCAAAGTGGCGCTTTGCCCCCCCGAGAGGTACCAAAAGTAGTAATTTTTCAGTATGGCCCATTGGAATCATTATTTTTCTTCCCACAACAATTTAATTTCATTGCTAACACAAAATAAAGAAAAATTAATACTTCTAGTAAGAAATAATTTATTAGTCTGTAATTAGGACAATGTGATAAACATGTAACTTTAAGAAAATATATGTGTGTATCACAGTTATTTTTCAAGATTATTTATATTTTTCCATTGAACAACAATTATCGCTATTTTAGGTATCTAAAAACAAACAAAAAATCATTGTACAATTTTGCAAAAACCTAAATATTTACTTTGCAGCCCAATCGGTGCGGCCTTTAGCATTTCCACTAAAAAAATCTCCAATCAACCCTTTTTTACCTGACGGAACGTTTATGAGTCCTCCGTTGCTCCAAGCCGGAGAAAATGACGATTTACCTAAAATTATAGTCTTGCTTCTCACTCTTATACCACAACGTTTGGTTACTTACTCGAATTTTTCGTGAAGTCAAATTCACTCCCATTTCCTAAAACGTTAAACATGGACTCTCTGCGAACTGCCGAAGATTGTCCAACTATGTATCTAGATACGCTTAAATATTGCGACTTAGCAGTACCGATGGTGGGTTTACTTAATGGTTTTAACACGTCTTGTAAGTTAATTTTGTTATTTCTTGTTATTAAATGTTCTCTAATTTTTTCGGGAGATTTAATTTTACTACTAAAAAATAATAATTAATTAAGTTCATAAAATTTTGCTACTATTCACCCTAAAATATCGGAAAATTCGTCGTCGGCAAAACTTTCATTCCATATCATTTTTTTGTTCGGCATTGAATTACTTTTACCCATCAGAATGTCTGGTTGTCGAAAGCTATAGACTATTGGAGCAACGGCTTGAACAGGCTGATTTCGGGTGGATGGTTGTAATGGTTTGATTAGTGGTTGAACAGAATATTGCACATCACTTATTTCTTCTTTTGGCTTGTTGAGTATTGGCGAGCTCAAAGATTCTTGTTTTTGCGACTCAAAAATATCTTGAACCACTCCTTCATGACCAACATTGCGTTGTGTTTCTGAATAAACATTCTGTTGCATAGATGGTTTTGTGGCAGAATTCACTTGTAAACCGGCACCGTAACGCTGACCGACCTTTAATCATAACTTTATAAAAAAATAACCCAAGTAAATATAAACTGACCTGAAAGTAAGAGTGTTTTAAAGCTGCTTGAGCTGAAGGTCTTCTAGCTGGATTCCAATCAAGTAAAATCTCAATTAAATTAACACCTATTTCACTTGCTTGAGGTACGACAGATGTGATCGGCATACTTGTAAAATGTGGAAATTTAAATCCAACAGCCCCTGCTAACTGATACCCTTCAGGCCACTGTTTCTGTAATTATCAACGTTCAATACAATTACAAATGCAATGTTAACAACGTTACCTTTTCCGGCGTTCCCAATATTACACAAACCTTGTACAGTTGATCAGTTTCCGTTGTACCCGGAAATAACGGCCTAAAAGTGTAAATCTCGCTAGCGATGACATCCAACAGCCCATAAGTCGATAGGTGTTCCGTACATCGTGGAATGTAAGAGCACTTCTGGTGCACGATACCATCTTGTCGAAACATAATCTGTAAGGTGGACGCGATCGTATCTCTCGCACTAAACCGAAATCCGCTATTTTTACTAATTCGGGACCAGAACACAATAAGTTTTCGGGTTTGAGATCTCTATGAAAAAACCCATGGCGATGTATGAAAGCAAGGCCTTGTAATATCTGTAACAAATAAATCTGATAATGTGTGTCCTATATAGACTAAATTCAGTTGAACCCGGGAAATCAAAACCCCGATTTCCGGGGTTCTACTGTATACATGATGGGACTCGTATATTACTACTTTATATGAAGAGTTATATTGAACATAATCCTCATAATTTCCGACGAGATATCGTTTAAAAATATTTTTAGTTTTACAGGGTAGGAAATTTTACTTTGATTTGTAAACGAAAAAGTATATTTTTAGTGTTTTGTTAATTTTTGTTAATAGTTAAGTTTTTGCTTTATTGTTAATACTTTTTTGGATTATTGTCAAAAAGTTACCAAAATAAAGCAAGTTTAGAAATATTTTTAAAAATAAGGTAGGTAATATTTTGAAAAACTGTTAACTGCTTAATTATTTTAATAATTTTAATGTAATAATCGATATTTGGGAGCCCTTTATTACAACAACGCTTGACAAATACAAATTTTTCCACGGATGACTTGAAACCTTCCTATATCTACAAATTGTGCACAATTTTTATGTCGACATCTGTATTTATCTTTTCGCTGTTGATCTGAAATTTTGGTCTCTGTGCATGAGAACTGGACCTTCGATCTAGTGCCCCATTATTAATATTCAGTTATTAAAATGTTGAATGGAAAGAAGAAGGACTAAAACAGCAAGTAGAACAGGTTCTGGAAACACACATAGGTGTAAAGGTTAGAATAGAAAAAGCATCGCATATAGGGAAAAAGGGGAAAAGAGTGTAGTGGTGGTAAAGATGAATTCATTTGAAGACAAAATTACGGTACTCAAGAATAAATACAAATTAGGAAGAAACCGATATTTATTGACAACGATCTAACAAAAAGGAACAAAAGATTCAGGCGGAAATTAGAAAAAAGGCAAGAGAAGAAAAGGAGAAGGGAAATACGGTAAAAATAGGTTATAAATGCTTAACGATAAATGGAATAAGATATGAAGCATGAAACAACAAATGAAGACCGGCAACGGACAACATTATGCAAAGTAAGAAACGAGAAACTACAATATGGAAAATAGCAACATGGAATATTAATAGTATAAAAGGAAAAGAAATAGAATTAGAGGAAGAATTTGAAGAAATGGGAGTAGATATATTAGGAATAACAGAAACGAAGAAAAAGGGAAAGGGATAGAAAAATTAAAAATGACAATATAATAATTTACAGTGGAGTAGAAAAGAAACGAGAGCAGCAGCCGGAGTGGGATGTATAATCAAGAAAAATCTAGAAGATCAAATTAAAGATTGGAAAGCGTACAATGAGCGTATATTGGCAGTCGAACTTTTAGATGAGGTAACAAAGAGTAGGAAGACGGTGGTGGTAATATACGGACCAAATGAAGACGACAAGAAAGAAAATAAAGACAAATTTTGGAACGATCTAACAGAAATTATAGGACAAGTAAAAGGAAAAATATTCATAATAGGCGACTTCAACAGCAGAGTCGGTAAAAGTGATGAGAACAAAGAGATACAAGAGAGATATAAGATAGGAAAAAATGGAAGAGAGATATGTAGAAATAGTAATGGAAGAAAAATAGTTAGATCTTTGCATTGACATGGTGGACAGAAATTAAATTCAAATTATGAAAAGAAAGAAGCATGGAAAAGTTACTTATTGTACAAAGACTGCAGAAAATACAGAAATATAAACAAGAACTTTAATCGACTAAACAACTGGTAAAAGAAAAAAGACCAATGGGAAGGTATTGGATCGAAGATGAAAAAAGGTTCTGGAAATCAAAGGTATTCTATAAACATTATTAAACTTTAAGAACAGAGAAAACACTAAACATCAAAAATAATAAAGAAAACGCAGACGAATACAGAAAAAAAAAATAATGGTAAAGATTGAATCAACTTTAAAGAATTACTAAATATCAAAAGGAAAACAAGTAGTTGAAAATGTCGAAGAAACTATAAGAAGAAACGAAGGATACGAAAACCAAGATAAGGAAGAAGAATGTTGAAAGCGGTAATGGAAAGATTATAAATACGGAAAGTGTTGAGTACAGAGAAGAGATATGCGGGAAAGAATGAAGAGAAAATAATAAGAAACACATACTAAGTGTTTACAAATTTGAAATGTAGCAAAAGAATGTATACATGGAATTGTTACTTATTTTCAAGACATGGAGACAATACAAAAATTATATTAGTTCTATGTAAAGACTTAACAACTGTACAAAATGCCGTCAATAATACCAAGGATCTTTTGGTTAAAGATTTGTTTTGTTCAATATTTGTGGTGTAATTATTCTACATTCTATGTCTATATTTAACATTATATAAATTTTAAGAACAGAAAAACGACTAAACACAAAATTTGTCAACAATAAATTTTTCGGAGACATTTAACTGAAGAAAAAATGTTATGGAAAGTGGAAGACATTTTGAACTTTGTATTACTATAAAGAATTGATATTATAAAATAGTATAATATTCTTGTGATAAATTAGTCCGTAAATTGTAAATTAGAGACGAAGAAGGAACAAGAGACACCGATGAAGAACTTGAAAATAATGGAACGTTTCAAAAACGTCGCGAAAGTAACTAGAAGTGTGAAAGATATTTCACGCTATAGAAGGATGAAGCGATGTACAATACAAAAGGCAGAGAAACACTACTAAGTATTTACAACAAAGTGTGGATAGATGAAGAAGTACCAAAAGATTGGACGACAGCGTTAATAGTACCAATTCACAAAAAGGAGATAAAAAGAGTGTAATAATTATAGAGGAGTAACACTTCTAAGTATATGTATGAAAATTTTAGAAAAATAATAAAAAAGGATTAGAATGGTAACTGAAGAGACAATGGAAGAAGAACAAAGTGGATTCAGAAGAGGAAGAAGCGCACAGGACCACATATTCCAATAAAACAAATAACAGAGAAAGCAAGAAAAAAAAAAAGGATGATATATTTGGCATTTTTGGATCTAGAGAAAGCGTTTGATGCGGTACCCAGAAGCACAGTGTGGAGGCTGCTAAAAGAAAGACAAGTAAGCACGAAGCTTATAAAAATGATTCAAATTATTTACGAAAGTGGCCAAAACGCAATTGTGAGAGATAATAAAATATCTAAAACATTCAAAACAAATATAGGATTAAGACAAGGCGGAAGCTTAAGTCCACTGCTGTTTATAATATTTATGGACGAAATAATTAAAAAGTGTAAGAAAAAGTGAATAAGATGACAATTGGGTATTTAAAAATGCAAAGAGTCAAGGTATCGGAGGGAATATACGCGGATGACGTCGTATTGATAGCGGAAAGTGAAAAGATTTACAAATAAATTTAAACAGTTGGAATTTAGTACTGAAAGAGAATAGAATGAAAATTAATAAATGTAAAACAAAGGTAATGACAATCGGAGAAGAAAAGTAAACATGAAAATTGAGATTGAAGGAGAAAGAATTGAACAAGTAAATAACTTCCAATATTTAGGAGAAGTATTGGACGAAAAAGGAACTGAGGAAGCAAATGTCAACAACCGAATTAAGAAGGCAAATGGACTGTTCTATGCATTAAAAATAATTTTCTGAGTAAGAGGGAAGTTTCAGTGGAAACGAAAACAAAAATATTCAAATCGATTTTAGACCAATATTAACGTATGGTAGCGAGTCGTGGGTATTGACAGAGCAGCAGAAAAGTAAGATTCAAGCAGTCGAAATGAGGTACCTAAGAAAAATAAAAGGTATTACAAGAAGAGATAGACTAAGAAACACAGACATAAGAAAGGAACTGGAAGTAGAAAGTACAATAGAATTTATAGAGAAGAAGAAACTGTCGTGGTGGGGTCATCTTGTAAGAATAAACGAAGAAGTACCAGTAAAGCAGATATGGAAGACAAGAATAATGAAAAACAGAAAAAGAGAAGACTAAAAACATGGAATGGAGAAGTGGGAAGAATACTAGAAGAAAAAGGAAAACATGGAAAGAAGCAGAGAGATGGCATGCAATAAGAAAGAATGGAAGAAATTTGTAAATTTAAATATGTAATTATATTAAATGTAATATTTATATCCTACACCGAAAGGTAAAAGGATCATCTGATTATATATATAATTCAGACATTTTTGCGTATTTAATTATTATTATTATTATTAATAGGTCTATTCATTATAAACCCCCACAATGTAACAGTATATCGCGTGAGCGGTAAGATAACTTCTGGTTTGATTTTTATATTGATAATTTCTGAACTATTGTGCTTATTATTTCAAAAACCTTTGGTGTGTCAAGTTTTGTTGTTTTTTGCTTTTGATAAATCCTACTGCTTGAGAATAATTGCTAAGATCACGTAGATGGCGCACGGTGCAGCTTTAGAAGTTTTCAGCTACATCTTTTGTTTCATCTCTATGACCCACTCTATGACATAGAATCTACGAATAGGTTTCTGAGCTGCTTTTTTACTTCAACAACCTGTAACACGTTTTACATATACATATACAAACACAATAATCAGTGGGTTTGTAATAGATAGTTTAATTTTACTCGTAGGTTTTTAATGAACTATCACGAGAAAATTTAAAATCATGAACTTATATCACATTAAATTGAATAAACAATTATTGATTCGAATAAGTTGAATAGAACATTTCCACGTTTCATATTGACATATTCTAAGAAAGTCAAAATCAATATTGATCACTGAAAAATTAATGTTGTTTGAATAAAGAATCGAGAAGTTTTAAAGTCAAACAAAGAATTCAATCAAATGTCATTCATATTTAAAAAGTAATCATTTTAAGTATTTTTGCAATTATTTGTAATATAATTGCTAGTAATTGACACTCGTTATGTTGCTATTATGTTTTGGTAATATTAACAATTATATTCGAAATAAAAAGAATTACCAGAAAGAGCGAAAATAAACAAGCGATTAATTCATAATGCGATTCAATTTTTATAATGGTAGTAGATAATAATTTATTCATTTTATGACGAAAAGTACAATAGAAATATTTGTACCTAGATAACACTGTGCTACAACCATACTAACGACTTTTATTTATGATCAAAATATTCTTAAATGTGTGTCAGTATGATAACACCTAATAAATATTTCATCGGAATCTGCCAATTTAAGGTGAATTTTTTTCCAATCAAATACTTAGTAATAATTTACGTTAAAACGAATATTCAAAATTTGTAGTTAACATATTATAAAACTCGGAACCTAATGTTATATAAAGCCAGTTAGAATGTTTATTTGAGACTTAATTGAGATTATTACTTTTTATTCTTTTAATTTTTTTAACGAAATATCTCTTTTAGTTTTGAGTAAATTAAAAAAATACACAGTTAAAAAAAAGTATCAACTTAAAAATCACCCTGTATAATGCAACAAATGAATTAGTGTGTCTACTTCATAAATTACACGTTCTGTATACCTCATACACAAAAAGAATATTTCCACTCCATTACATACTTAGCAAATTGTCTCTTGACTATAATGTAAAGTTTAATATGATGCTTGTGAATTTTTATTATTAATTTTCAAATTTTAATTCGAGGCTTCAAATTTTTAAGATTCTGCCCATATGCTTATTGATGGTTTGTTGGTTTATTTATTACATTCTGCTTGTATTTTAAAACATTAATGGTCATTGTGTGATTATAAGTTCGTAAATTTTTTTTGTACTCATAGCTTAAGATTACTGATTTCCCTGTTATTCTCGATGTACGGGAAGTTCAATTTCCCGCACCGCAATGTTTTTTAGTTTCCGAGGGAATAGGGAAATTTTGTTAGGTTGGTATTAGTTGACAACGCAAAGCAAATTGTCAAGCAATCGAGGGGGGACAGTGCTACCAACTCAAATTTCTTGTAAACACAAAAAACTAAGCAGCTGTGAATTTATTTATTTATGAATTATTACTACAATTACTCGTTGCAAAATAGTTATTTATGTATCAAGGCACTAAAGTTTGATTTTTCACGACGAATGTGTTTTAATTGCCGAGGCAATAGCCGAGGCAAATAAAACACGTGAGTCATGAAAAAGAACTTTAATGCCGAGGTACATATTATATTTTTTCGCACCTATGAAATTTCAGTCAATTTCATTACGTAGGTATTTAGGAAACGCGCGTTTCTGTGGAAATACAAATTTAGGCGCGTTCGTGCATAAATGCTCCCAATTGAGTTCGGTTTTAAAGACTTCGAAAGATTCAAAAAATTAAGTAGTAAAATTGTAAGTACGTTTATACAGGGTGTCCAGAAACTCTCCTGACAAACGAAGACCGGAGATTCCTCAGATAATTTTAAGACAATTTAACCCAATTCACCTAGTCCAAAAATGCTTCCTAAGCGAGCTAGAGCTCTTTGAAGATGGCGCCTTGTAAATAGTTTTTTTTAAATACCTCCAAAACGCTTCTACTTAGAAAAGCAAAAACTGGTATGCTTGTTTAGCCTTCAGAGATAAATCGATTCCATCAATTGCGAATTTTTAGTACCGGTCATAGGCGTCCGTTTTGGGTAGGTCAACGGTTATTTTAACGCATAACTTTTTGTCTTTAACTTTTAAGCATTTGTGACACTAGATTATTAAATTTGCAGGTATTCTAGTACTAAAAGGTACTCTTACTTTAAGTTATTAGGATACACCGTTTTCTAGAAAAATAGATGTAAAAATTTTTGTTTTTTGTCATTAAAGTTAAATTTATATTTTTTGCACTAGTTGGCTCTGAACTGCCAACAAAAGTAAAACCTACGTTTTTCATTGTCAAATTGTTCTCAGTTCGCGAAGTTTATCTTTTAATTTGTTACTTTACCAGGCGCCATCTTCAAAGAGCTCCAGCTCCCTTAGGGAGCATTTTCGGACTAGGTGAATTGGGTTAAATTGTCTTAAAATTATCTGAGGAATCCCCGGTCTTCGTTTGTCAGGAGAGTTTCTGGACACCCTGTATATTTGAACCCGACGAGTTAAAAGTGATTTTGTGTAAACGAGGTTATTTTTATATGTAATATACCCTCGTATATAAGCAAAACTCTCGTGCATCTCAATTTGAAAGGTTGATCAGTAACAACATTACAAGTATTTAAAATAGCTGATAAAATGTATGAACACGTAACACTATTCAATAGACAAACTTTTTAAACTTACTGAATTATGGTAGGTTATGGTAGGTATGTATGATTTATTGTATTCTTTGTGGGTATGTTTTAAAATAAGCATAATTTTGTTTCATCTTTTTTGTGGTAAACCTGACATACAGGACAAACGTTTTTGTATAGTATCATGTAGTAATGTGTATATACAATCAAGCGATTATGTTTTGTTGCTGTTTATAAAATGCTTTTGATAACAATTGTCATTTATTTTTCAAAATGCATTTCTTGTAACCTGTTTTTAAAAATGAAATTATTATAGGATCTGAAATAATACAAAAAAAATAATTCTAAAAACCAATAAAATTTATTTTTCTTCAAGTGACAATAAAACGTCATATTATTGAACTACTGGCAGACGCTAAAAACTGTTTTCACTGTCTAGACATTAAAAAGCAAAACAGTTATTTTGTTTCCACAACTATTTATTTTCGCTTAATTTGCTGTCTCGGCTAACACCTCGCCAGCAAACTTTTAAGCTCAACAATCATATTGTTTAACTCCTAGTAAAATAATCTACTATTCTGTACATAATACTTTCGTTGCAATAAATGGTTTAAAAAGAACTGATGTTTAAATTTAGAATAGAATTTAAAAGCGTAGAATGTGTGGAATATATAAGGTATTTTCTTAAAGTGTACAAAAACACAGAGTTTGCAAAATTAAATATAAAGTGCAGATTATTTGGGGTCAGGCAGACACTTTAATCTTTTAAATTATAAGTGCAGGTGTGAAAAACATCAAATAAAAACGAACTTATGGTCAAGGATAGAAACATTAATTCAAGTGCATAGAAGGAGACGATATTCAGTCGTCAATAAATATCGGACGGTTCAAGATTAAAAAATTCTCAACTTGTTAGCCGAAGAGTCAATATGTAGATAATAAAAATAATTTAGACTCGTTGTTAATTCGTCAACCGATCAACATGTAAAAGTAACAGAGTCAACATTTAAATAAAATAATAAACATTCGGTAATTGAAACTAAAGCATCAAATAGTTAGAAGAACCCATTTGCTAAAACCACTTTCTTTTTCAAAAATTGACATTTGAATTTTTTAACTTAATCTCAACGTAAATTACTTAATCAAATTCGGTTAAACAATTAAACAATCAAATAAGAGACTTACACATTTTTACTGTGGTCTGTATAGAAAAACGTGTACGTGTACCTAAATGTCGTTTATGGTTTTTAATTATTCTTTGTCTTTTAAAACAATTTTGTCACACGTCTAAGTCTCTATTCGTTATTTTTATTGACACAACGGCCTAAAAATATAGTTTAGCCTTGATAAAGTCCCCATTTCTTTGACGTATAACATCGGTAATTCTACACAAAAGCAGTTTTAATTAATCTACACCCCAGGAAGATTCCAAAAAAAAAGAAAAACTTACAAATTTATAAATAAACTTAATTAACGTGAAAATTGCAAAATACTTTGATGTAGAAATTGAACTCGAAACGTTTGTTTAGCAGGTTTGACAACATGGATAAATTTCAAAGATATACATAAGCAAAAAACTGAACCGCAAATTAAGGTGCAAACTAGTAAATCCGCAAAATAGAAAGGATTGAATTAGATTGTGACCCAATTAACTATGTTATACATTTTGGTAAATTAACGGGATAGCGTAAGCAAAAATTACTTTTGTTTTATTTACGAAACTATGTTATGCATTTGTTGCTTTTAAGAAATTGCAAACTATCTACATTATGCGTTACGATTGAACTACAAAACTAGGGTGATCATTTGTTTCGTCGCATTACGTTATTGGATGGTCGTCAATTAGTCGAGATCAATTGAACGCGTGACAATTGAGGCTGCAACAGTTTCGCGCAACAATTGGACGCCACCGACAATAGGACGATTCTTGGTCATAATTCTTTTTGTCTATAAGCTGCGAGTTACCAAAATGAGTGTATAGAGATCCATCCGCTTTATTATTTACAGTAACTAACCGAACTGGGAAGCAAGCGTCACAAAACATTGAGCTGCATTGCTTTAAAAAAACATTTAAATTCCATAATACGGAAGCATAATATCAATCATCGGTGCTTACACTTTAGCCGTTGAAGTAATTAACAGCCTAGTAGAGTTTTACACTATGTTGTTTAAGCAACAATCGATTCAAATTACATATAATGTAATAAAACGTTTGACAATTTGTTCATTCACATTTAATCATGACTGTGTTGAAAATACTTTATTGTTATAAAACATAATCTTTAGATTCATTTCTATTCATAATTGGTATTTTGTAACAAGTCAAAGACAAATATTACGTTTTTGGGAAAAAAATATTATTTTACGTTACAAATTCATTTGAAAACCAGAAATTAAATGTTCACTATACAGGGTGTCCCGAGTTTATTTTTACATCCGGAAACCCATCAAGCCCAAAATTCTAAGCGAAAAACTCCAAATAACATATGGTCGGAAACGTACCGTTATCACAAAATTTCCAAAAATATCGCTGGTCAATGAACGGTGATTGCCTCATTCGTTTCCCTATAAACACCCTATTTAAAAGGAAGGGCGATAGATGAGTGGATAGCGTGCTCGACTGTAACCGCCTCGATGCGGGTTTGCTTCCAACGACCAGCAACTACTCGGCTCTGCTTTTTTTTTCTTTTTTTTTCCCCCAATTCGACAACTTGACGCGACAAAATCTAACCCCAGTGACATGGGACTGTCCAAACTTTGTTTACATCGAAGGCGTACACCACGAAATGTCTCATTCGCAAACGTTCGTTCGAGCACGACCTTTTGTCTCTGTCTTGCCTAATCTCAACAAATGAGTGAGACAGAGAGGAAACTTTTGCGCTGATGCGATATTTTTGGGAATTGTGTGAAAACGGTACGTTTCCGACCATATGTTATTTGGAGTTTTTCGCTTAGAATTTTGGGGTTTATGCAGGGTTTCCGGATGTAAAAATAAACTCGGGACACCCTGTATTCACTTCTTCTTTTGTATTTGTGTCTCGTTTGGATTCGCGTACGTAAACTCAATCAACAAATAAGTAAATGCAGATAGGTTGGTATCAGTGCTTTAATTTACAGACAACGATTATTCCGGGATTTAATGCACACATGACGTCATCAGGATAAGTAAAACAAAGTAACATTTTAATAACATAATAACAATAAGATAATTTAGAAAACAAATTTCTTTTATTTTCGGGTTCATCTTTGGGAGCATCTTCATCGTAAGAAAAACCAAAACATCAAAAAAGTGTGAATTTAGAAAATCAAATATTAACAAAAACAGTGGTCAACAGAAATTTACTTTACTTTATTAATGTTTTTTTTTGTAATTTTTTAGTTACTACCTACAATAAACTGCACATTTCTCGAATATTTTTTATAAACGTCAAATGAAACTTTATCTTACAAAAGCGTCCATATGTCGGGCGTCTATAATTTGCCGCGTCAAATTGTCGCGCTGTTCTATGTATATTCTCGATTATTTCTGAAATTAGAAGAGACGGGCATGTAACGCATGAAACATACAACAATATTAACACAAACATCAATGGGAACGTAACATGAAACAACAACGTGACTACGTAACAGTGTTTGTTGGGACACTATGACGAATTTAAACTCCTTCGCACTAGTGCACAAACCTTTCGCTTGAATCGTCTTATAACGTGGTTATGTATTGTATTACTTAAATTTCACATGTATCACAATCATGGTACAAATTAATCCCATTCACCGATATTATAATTTCATTAAGAATAGAAAAAAATGTACTCACTTGATATAAAATGTTTCTAACTGTAGTTTCTGGAAATGGAACTCTTCGATCTTTGATTAATTGATATAGATTTTCTTGCATATATTCGAACACAAAGTATAGAACGTCATTTTCTCGTATTACTTCCTTCAATTTTACAACGTTGGTATGATGTAATTTCTTCAAAGACTAGAAAAAAATCAAAGAATTAAAAAAAACGTATTTGCATCATAAGGAATAATTAAAATTACAAAAATAACTGAACACAACTGGTATTACCAAATAACAAATGAAATACATTTGATACAACGTTTATTTGAGCAATTTTTTTCTCTGTTACGAGAACAATTTTTTAAGTCTAAAGCAATTCACGAATCTACATCCAAGCAAGTGTCCGACTAAGATACCAATCATTTAGAGTTTAGTTAAACAGCCTAATTTCATAGTTAAATACTCATATTTTAATTTCAATTGTAAAATAGGTAACATTTTAGAAAGCAAAAATGGAATTGGCAACAGAGAAGATAAAGTATAGATTAAGAAAACAAGAATTAGGGAAAAGAAAAGATTGGTGGAACGGAGAATGCGAGAAGGGGAAAAAGAATTAAGAAAAGGAAGAAGGAAATGGAAAAAGGAAAGATAGAGATAGATGAATACAAAAGGTTAAAAGAAAATTTTAAGGGAATATGTAAAAAAATAAAGAAGAACATGAAAAACAAACCGGGATAAAGATTAGAGAAATTAAAAATGAAGGACAGGTATGGGAATTCATTAATAAAGAGAGAGGAAAAAAGGAGGAAGGATGGAAGCAAATATAGATGGGGAAAAATGGGAAGAACACTGTAAGAAGTTAGTAGGAGAAAGTGAAAAACAGCAAGAAATGAAGAAGTTGGAAAAAGGATAAGACACAGAGAGGGTGGAATAGGAAAAGAAGAAATGGAGAGAGCAATAAATAAAGTAAAAAAGGAAAAGCAGAAGGGACGGATGGAATACAAGGAGAACAATGGAGGTACATCGGAGAAGGAATGAGAGAAAAAGTAAGAGAAGTATTCGAGAGAATATGGAAAGGAGAAGGGTTTTCAGAAAAATGGAGAGAGGCAATAATATGCCCAATTAACAAGGGGGGAGATAGGAAGAAAGCGAACAACTATAGAGGAGTGAGTATAATGATATATGCGGAAATATAAAAAATTGGAAAAAGAAATAGAAAAAAAGAATGTAATACCGGCTTGGCAAGCAGGATTTAGGAAAGGAAGAGGAACGATAGACAATATATACATATTAAAGCACATAATTAATAAAGAGTTAGCAAAGAAAGAAGGAAAGAAGTACGCAATATTTCTAGACATTAAAGCGGCATTTGATAATGTGGAAAAGGGGATTATGGAAAAGGATGGAGGAGGTAGGAATAAACAGAGATATAAAAATGCCATAGAGGAAATATACGAAGAAACAAGGTGTAGAACGAGGGTAGGGAGGAAGCTAGGTAGAAAATTTAGGACGGAAAAGGACTAAAACAGGGATGTCCGCTAAGCCCAATCTTATTTTTGATATTCATTAGTGATCTTGAGGAGGAAATGGAAAAAATCAAGTAGGAGGAATAGTAGTAGGAAGGAAAAGATATGGGTGTTAGCTTATGCGGATGACATTGTGGCAATAGCGAGAAATGAAGAAGAGATGAGAGGAGTAGTTAAATTTATGAAGAAATACCTAGAAAATAAAAACTAGCAGCAAATGTCAGGAAAACAAAAATTATGGAATTTAAAAATGAAAAGGAAGACGAAAGGAGGTGAAATGGCGGTGGGGGGAGGAGGAGGTAGAAAGAGTAGACAAGTATAGATACTTAGGTTACAACATCAGATATGATAACAAAGATGGAGACCATATAAAAGAGATGAAAATGAAAGGAAATAGAATAGTAGGACAAGTATGGGGGTTAGGGGAAAAGGATATTTGGTAAAGATATAGAAAAAGGAGATGGATGTTTGAAAAGTTGGTAAGAAGTGTGGTACTGTATGGAGCGGAGATTTGGGGTTGGAGGGAATGGCAAGAGTTGGAGAAAATACAGGAGAAATACTGGGAGTGGACGTTAGGACTAGAGAAAGAGACACCGGGGTATATAGTAGAAGAAGAGCTAGAAATAGAAAAATAAGGATACAAGCAGGAAGAATTGCAGTAAGATATAAAGAAAAAATGGGAAGTAGGAAGGAAAATGAAATACTTTATGAAGTTTGGAAAGAGATCGAGGCACAGAAGGTAAAATATGGGGCAGAAGAAAGAAGAAAATACTATGAAAAGTGGGATACGCGAGAGAAGAGATATAGAGATTAAGAAAGGGGGAGAAAGATGGAAGAGGAAATAATTGCAAAAAATAAAGATACTCAGAAGCAGGAAAGAAGGGCAAAAATAAAGGAAGGAAAATATAACGAGAAATACATAAAAATAATGACAGACAAGACACCAAGGTACATAACAGAAGGAAAAGGAATGAATGAAATAAGAATGATTGCAAGGTTCAGAATGGGTAATGAAGAAAAGGAAAATAAATATTGGATGAGTGATGAGGAGAGATTATGCAGGTTGTGTGGGGATGAATGGGAAAATATAATACATATAAAAGAAGGATGCAGGGAAACAAGACACGAGGAAAAGGAATGGAAGTTACTACTAGGAGAGAAAGGGGAAGGAAAACAATGGATGAGGGAAGTGTTGGAGAGGAGGAAAGGGATGGAGGAGAGGAAAAGAAAAATACTGAAAGTTTAGAGAAGAGAGGGATGGAAGGTTGAAAAAGGAAACAGGAATTAGTGGAATTTAATGAAATGTTATGTTGTTTTTGTTTATTTTTGTAAAGAAAAAAACTGAATCTTTTGTTATTGTAATTTTTAAGACAAAATAAATATTGAATTGAATTGAATAGAAAGCAAAAAGATTTTTTAGAATGATGTACATACTTAACACTTTTTTATATTGTAAAATCAAACATTTTATATGACGCAAATTTTTATCGACAACCTATCACTGTATGATATTACATGGTAATGATTATTGATTTCACCGTTTATTTCAAATCAATTTGTTACGTGCAAAAGAAATTCCACATGATGGATAAAAACACAACATAAATTAGGGGTGTACACCGAAGCTCAGAGGGGAAAAGGGCATTATTTGCGAAAAGTCTGCTTTCGTAAATAACCTGGGTCGAATTAAAAGGTTGATTGGTGATTATCTTTTAGCCCTCGTTTACTGGAAACTCGACCAGAAAGGCAGTTTTTAGGACCTACCTTGCAAAATTACAGCCACGAATCTGTAAAGTTATCGAAAAGCACACAAAACATATTCATTTACGTATTAAAAAGGCTTCTGACAACAAAAAATTAGTATAGTTTATTGCAGTTGAAACATCTACAAAATGAAAAAAATATTATCTTATAATCTAAACAATGGTAATAACGATGGACAAAAGAATCTACAAATAAATCTTAATGACAACGTGATCCCTAATTTACAATTTTTTTAACTAACCTATAAGAGTATAATTGACCTTGTTCGTCACAACATAAATTGTATTACGTAATGGCGTTGGATTGTCTTGAATAACCGAATTTACGCAAACACAAGGAAGACTATAAAGTGGTCCAACACAATAGTTAAACGCAATGCGCTTTTTCGTTAACATAATTATGAAAAAATTAACTTCACAATGTCTACAAAATTTACTTTAAGTTTCAAAGCCTTTTATTTAATTTCGGCAAAGTTCTCAATTTTATTTATGTAATTAGAACGATAACATAGTTACCTGTTGCATCAAGCAAAGGCTGGGCTGTGAGAAGCGAGATACCAGTTGAAATATACGGAAACGGCTCTGATAGAAGTCAATCAGCACGAACAGTTTCAAGGTCGGAAGTCGGCAAACAGAAATCGTAATGATTTTTTTTGTCACAAGGGCCTGAAAAGGGGTATCGCTACAAAATTACTTTTTACTAAATGCTACACTCGCAGCGTCACAATAAAGCTTAAACCACCTAGTTGAATGATTTAAAGTTATTATCCTTCTAGGTGGAGGTAGAGTTAAAAATAACGGTCTCAAATTACATGTATGGTCGACATTTCGCCAAAATCTGTGAGAGTTTTATCGAGGCTAAAAAGTAAATTAATAAACCGTGTAGGTCACAAAATTTCAAATAATCATCAAAAATTGATGATTTCCAACGGATTAAAATGATTAAAATTAATAAATTATACAGAGTTGTTCACGGTATACGACACGGAATATTACAGCCCAATTATTCAATAATATTGGAAAAATATATCTGGGATGGATAAAGACCGATCGGAGAAATATTTTAAAATGATTATCAAAATATACAAGTGTCCCAAAATACATAGAACGTATCAAAGTTGTGTTTTTTCTTATGTAATGCCCTATATATTATTACATTTTCAGTTTCTACGATCAAAATAAGAATGGATTTTATATAAGTTTACCTTACTTAAGCCTAAAGGTTTTTGAGATATTTTGTATTTTATGAAAAAGTCGTCACAATTTTACCGGTTCATATCTCAACAACTATTTTTTTCCAAACTAAATTCGCACTGGAGTCTATCAATTGATCAGATTTTATGTAGAACTTGTGAAAAATCCACTCATTTTTGAGAAATCAGTTTCTATTGTTACTACAAGACATTCGTTTAGATATAAGAAGAGCGATGGGGCTTCAAATGGATGGAGCTCCTGCACATTTCTATCGTGATGTTCGAGAATTTTTAAATGTCAATTTCCATAATCCATGGATTGGAAGAAATGGAACTCAAAATTGGCCCCCAAGATCACCTGACTTAACTTCATCGGATTTCTTCTTATGGGGACATGTAAAAGGAATCGTTTATAACACACCTGAAAATATGAAAGAACGCATCAGAGATGATGTCCAAAACATAAGCCGAGAAATGTTATCCAATGTTGCTGAAAGCATTAAAAGAAGAATGGGTTTGAGCTTAGAGTCAGGTGGTCATCATTTTGAACACATGTTATTCTAGATTTTGTGAGTATTTTAATTTACTTTTTAGCCTAGATAAAGCCCTCACAGGTTTGGGCGATACGTCGGTCATACATTTAATTTGAGACCTTTACTTTTAATTCTACCTCCACCTACAAGGATAAGAACTTTAAATCATAATACAATTGGAGGAAAAAATACTCTTAACTGTATACCTAGGTGGAGTTATGTGAACGTTGTATCGGAAATTCTTTAAAACCGCTTAAGCAAACTCTGGTTAAATACTAAATAAATAATTAAATACTTTGAAAACAATAAACTTTTTCGGAATAAAAATTACGTAAACGGCGTTTAGCGAAACAGGGTAATTAGCCTTTATCTAACTTTAATTTTTACCGCCACAATGCGTGTTACACGCATATATTAATTTGTTGACAAGTCGACGCCCAGTGGCCCTCCAAACTCTTTGGCTGCAGTAAATTTTTGAAATGTGTTGTAGGTAATGCATTGAGTCAGAATAATATTTTTATCACAATTTAACAAACAAAAGCAAAAATTTTATGCGAAAGCGAACATATTAAAGCGCATCACAACATAAATATCAACGAAGGTTACAAATTTATAAAAAACAATTGATCACTAAACAATTTAGGTAAAGGTAAGCGTGCCGATCATCACGCATGAATCGATCACGGGTAGAATTTAGTAAAGACATATGTAATTTAAAGCGAAAACAAAAGAAAGCGCATTGCCTCAGTTAAGGGCTTACGGGCAAGAAACTACATTTCAAAACAAAGTAAATTTAGAGAGGAACTTTTACACTTCCATAGAAAACGTACTTGCGATAAGTAAACGATTCTTTGTAGTTATAGCGTTCTTACTTTATTTGTAACGAGCCACCATTTATTCACCAGAAAAGTATCAAGAAAGAATAACAAATAAAACCGTAGCCTAAATAGCTGATCCATTCAACTCTCCCTACATAAGAAGACGATAGTTGCATTTGTGCAATTTATGTCGATATGTAATTTACGCTATATTGTGTACATTCATTTGGTGTTGACATCGCATAAAGTTCTAATTTATTAATATTGTATAAAAAGTTATACGAGTCTTTGTTATTAAGGAGTAACAAGGCTACGAGTCATGCACGTCCCCTGAGAGAAAGTAGTGCTCAGCTTAAAACTTTAAAGGATAACATTATCATTAATGTATCGCAAAGCAAAAATATAGTTATAGTGGATTCACTTTGAAGACGAACCGGAAATCAAGAAATGCATGCGTGAACAGGCCAGACACTTAGGTGTCGCTGGAAATAAATATGGTGAAAGCTCAAATACCAAATAAGACACAAGGATGAGGCAACAATTTTGTAATTGTAAAAAAATATTTCCGTGTCTATGCTCGAGGATATCACCTGCTCGACTGTCTACACGGAACACTACACTATACTACCACTATACCTTATTACACTCTTGAAGAGCAACCGCCCAAGCGCTGTATAAGCAATCTGATACAAGAGATGCAAGAAACACGTGTTGAACAGGAATTAGTGTTTATTTACCTCACGTTCGCCTTAGGATTGAGTGCACTTGCGTTGGTTGTAAAGCGGTGTTGGTTGAGAAGTTACCATTATTACATTTCTTTTATGACGACTATACATACCGTGTGTCCCAAAAAATACGACATTTTACAAAAAATATACTCGAATTATAATAAATTAATTAATGCAAAAAAATTACAACAAACGGTATTATATGCGGGGTTTTGCTGCCTAAATCATTATCCTGACCGTTGATTGAAATATTGGTAAAGATAGTCAACCTTACGGGATTATGCGACCCCGAAATTTGTTCTAAACATCAGAGGTCGGTAGTATCGCTTTGTGCTAAGAAAATACGTCAATTGTATTGTAGAATTTACAGAACAGTATTGCCGATAAATGTGAAATAGAAAACTGTAATTTTGCTGATAGTTTATGCTAAGGCACGACATTGTTGCCAATGCATCATGCCGTTGATTGAAATATTGGTGCATTGAGTCAATGTTGACAAACAAACAAAAACATGCGTTCTACAATATACAAGAATTTATTGATTTTTGTCGACGTACTAATTAAATGTGTGTCCTTTGTTATATATTTTTTTCTATTGTCTGTTAATTGTTCAATGTAATAATATTTATTTGTATCTTTCTTACGTAAGGTTATAACAATGGTTATACCATCATGACAAACACATATATGTACAAAGATTGTATACATACACATGTGAATAAAGTTTATTATTATGAAAAAAACCTGCAGATTTAAAAGTATTAATTTCGTAAAGAAATCGTTGAAAAACGTTCTCCCAAAAAAAACAATTTCTTTAAATACTTTTGAAAATTCCATACTCATATATTTATTACATTAACATCGTTTATCCGTTGAAAATGTTTTAAAATCTATTAGGCTTACGCAAGTAAATTTCTAAATTTTGGTCATTGAAATTAAAATTTTTTAACATAGAAACGCTATCCTTTTTATGTTGGAACGAATGTTGAATTTTCTTATATTACAATCTAACGTACTCAACTGTTTGCATCTAAACAATATTATAACAAGCCTACTCATTTACTAAAGGTGTTGCTAAAAGTATGCAATTGTAGAATTTCTGACTAAGCCGATAAGGAATGTGACTCATAAACGATAATCCGGAAGACTCCTCGTAATACATTTGTTTCAATATCAACGTCACAGAAAAGAATAGTGTATTATACACGTATCCGCACCGCGTCGGGAGACAACACACCTCAAGCTAAAATCTAGTACTTTTATTTTTAGAAGTAATAGGAATAGGTTTTATTACCAAGTGAATTTAAATTTGAAGGTCTAGTGGAACCCACTTTCCTAAAAAACACGGTAACTTGTTGCCTTTTGAATTGAAAAATTTGAAAACCAATTTTATTTAAAATCCTTTTCAACTGAACACGTAAAACAAGTAGATACAAAAACCAATAATTTTGCGTTTCTGAACTCTAGTGGTATTTCTCCCAGTATGTTCTACTTTATTCCTAACGAAGTTATTAAATGACAAACAAATGTCAACATTATTATTTGCAAGTTAAAAATAAAGTGCAAGCATAATTTGTAAAATAATTGTTTCTTATTTATCTAACACCGACCAAACCAAACTGTTTTAACAAATAACGCTTCGCATGTATTTTAGTAAATTATTAAAAAAACATTGTCATTAAAATCCAAGATATGTATCATCAATGGTATTATTCATAAATGAAAAATTCGTCACTTTTAATTACTAGTTAATACGTTTACTAAATATTTGAAAACGTTGCAACATTGTATTGACAAAAGTAAATTTTACGGATTGTATGTTGCGCCATTTTTACAACGGTGGAATAAATTGAACTATTCTATTTCAAGAATCGTACACATTATAACTTAGCGCTTCAGTACAGGTGAAAAAAGTAAACAAAAACGCAACCCAACATGCATATGTGAATTGCATCCGTGATACAAGCAAATACAAGCGGTTGACTATCTTTACCAATATTTCAATCAACGTCCTGACTACTTAATGAAGTCATACACCAAGACGTTCACATCAAGTGTCCATCCCCGTTAATAAATAAAAATTACATAATAACTTATTTTACTGATGTTTTTATTAAAATACGCTTTAAATACTTAGAGCCAGTTGCACCAAACTTGGTTAAATTTAACCGTAGGTTAAAAATCGTTACTATGTTTAGGGCCAGTTGCAAAACGACATTAGTAAAAAGTGATGTTGATTATGAAGCGGAAAATCATTGTTTGGTCGTCAATTGTTAGCTGTAATCCGTTTTTGGGTAAATTGTGGCGGCGGTCAATTGGCGGCGATTAATAGATGTCCGTAAATTTTTAACTAATTGCTAGCGATTAATTAAAATAAATTAACGGGATCCCGTGTCCCAGAAATGTTTGCATGTTAAGCGGATCTCGCTATCAAAGATTTAAAGCAACGGCGGATTTTTTATGAAGCTTAAGCCTCAGGACTTGAGCACAAAATACCCAAAAGTTACATTTTTCTTTTGCTAAAACAGGGAACATCTATTACATTTCCAATTTTCGTGCATGTAAAATCCAATTAAGTTATAGCGCTTGAAACAGCATCGCGGGAGTCAAGACCAAACATAATAAACACACAGCAGTGTATCTTGGTCTACTAAACTAATTATGTAAATGGTCGTTACTTTGGTTTAAAATTTGTAGAGCAGTAATTTCAAAGGCGCTGATCGAGAGATACTCTGCTGCGTGTTTATTATGCTGTGGACGAGAGACAGCTGGTGTGGAAAGAAAGGGGGAGGTAGGCATCTTGCGATTCGTACGCGTCTATCCTACTGTCTAACACTCAGGCGTACTGAGTAAACCTTTTGAGGAACCTAACTCTGTTACAAAGTTTTTGCTAGTAATTGACAAAATGTTCTTTTATATAAGTCCTGCTACTCCTAAAAACTTTCTCGTAAATCACTCTGTAATATTAGCGATTGTTGCCGACACTCGTCAAAAATAATGTATTTGTTAAACGATGAAACAAATTAGTCTTGTTTGTAATCCGATAAGAACTCAATCTAAAAGCCAAAGCAAACAGTTTAAAAACTTAATATTGATTTGTTGAAAAAAATGTAACAAAATTCATCGAACAATAAAAAAACTTATAAATTAGGTTTGAGAATAATGACATTAAAACAATTAAATAATTAATGATCCTTGACCTTTTTTTTAATGTCTTGTGTTTAAGAACACGTGCATAATTTAATGTTCGATATTTACTAAATTACAAGATAGAGTAAATATGGATTTTCACTTATAACGTCGTTTACATGTATAGTTTCCCACGCAAATCATTGCATAGTATTATGTTCTTTTGAATTGTAAATGCATTATAATGTTACATTATAAAATCTAACTATTAATATATTTCCAGTAATGATTGTTTTCAGTACATATCAACTATAAATTATTATTGGTTGATAATAGATGGCGTGCAAACTTAATATTAATTAAAAAAGTAGTAAACATTACAATTGACAATAAGGTAAACATTGCCCTGAAAGTAACGTAACTGGTGCCGCAACAATTTCAACCGTACACTCTTAACAAATACATACACATTAAATAAGAACCGCAGATAAACCAAAAATTAGTTCTAAATAAAACCGACTGATAACAGACGTAAGGGTCATTTTAGGGTTATGTTATAGTAAAAAAATAACTTGACAATCTCGCTATGAGCACGTCCTTCATACAACCTAAATAATACAATATACCCCAATTATATACTAAGTGACATAGAAAGAAGAACACCCAGTAATAATGAATATTTTGTAAATTTTTTTTTGGGAATATATTTGTTTATATTAAGATAAAAAACGATCAGTTTTTCAGCCATATTGCCCTAGCGGTTGTTTTGTTAACCTCATTCAAAAACACTTACGATTAAGTAGCCCTAAAACAATGAATTAAGCATTTGTAAGTACAGTTGTCATTTAAGCAATTTAAATTGCATTTCAAAGAGCTTCTTTAATTCACAATGCCTCCAGTGCGAAGACGCCATAATTTTCGGCAATTAAGCGAGTTTGATAGGGGTAGAATTATGGGATTGCGTGAGGCTGGTTTGTCTATGAGAGATATAGTCGCTAGAACGCAACGGAGTTTAAACACTGTGGCAGTCTGTGTTCGGGCATGGAACCAAAAGGGCCGTACACGAAGAGCGAGAGGTACAGGACGTCGTCGAAGAACCACAGAACGCAAAGATCGCCGTCTTAGACTATTGGCTTTACGGGACCGCTTCTCTTCTACACGGGACCAGTGGTTTGAAGAACATGGAAGACCGATTGAGATGCGAACCGTTTATAGACGGATAAGAACCTTTGGGCTCTTTTCATACCGTCCCCTTTTTGTGCTACCACTGACTCCAGAGCATCGACGTTATCGTTTAGCGTGGTGTAGAGGGGAAATTGGGACCAAGAATGGAATTCAATTGGGTATGCATGACGGTCGTGCAAGGGTGAAAGACAAGATTCCCAATTTTCTGTGATTAGGCATGTGCACCACACAGTTGGAATTATGGTATGGGGAGCTATTGCTATTGGAAGTAGGTCACCTTTGGTCTTCATTAGAGGTAACATGACCGCTGCAAGCGCTACATCCAGGAGGTCGTAGACCCCATATTGTACCTTATGTTCAGACCATCCCCAACAGCACATTCCAACAAGACAACGCACGACCTCATGTTGCTAGGGTTTCTTTGGCTCATTTTGAGGCCAATCAAATTGCTTTGTTGCCTTGGCCACCAAGATCTCCCGATATTTCGCCCATCGAGCACGTCTGGGATATTATGGGAAGAAGAACACTCAATTTACCTCACCCTGCACAAACTCTAGCGGCTTTGCAGCATCAGTTACAGGTAGCATAGGATGAGATACCTTAAGAAGAAATCAATCACCTCATTAGAAGTATGCCCAGACGTGTTAATGAGTGCACAAGACATCGTGGTGGAGCAACACATTATTAAGTTTTTTGAAGAAGTTAACAGTTTAATTTTTATCAAATTGTGATCTGTTTACTAATCTAATTCGTATACACTAGTATACCAAAAATTGTTCAAATAAATTTATTATTACTGGGTGTTCTTCTTTCTATGTCAATTAGTATATTTATTTTGTTTGTAAAAAAAACATTTTGCAATACAATTATTATACTAGATAAACGATTAATATAAATACACATACACATATAGCGGTGATTGCTATTCGGTATTTAACAAAATAAATTCAATTCACTTGTATTAAACATGGGACTCATTTTATCTATAATTTTATCTCAGGATCTTGGCTTCTTAAACATAGTAGTATGTGGTTTTAAATTTTAAAACAAAATTTTAATACAACTAAAATAATGAAATGTACAATTATTATTTAATTAAATTTTAATGAATTTTAAATAACGCAACGTGCACCTTTAAAAGCAACTAAAAAAGTAAATAAATTTTTTTTGTACCTATACAAAAATTTTTATTACCTACAATCTGAATACAGTAACCTAATTTTTTTTCACTGATGACTTAATTAGTGCAACCTTGCTATTTTAAACGATGACCACTATGACCTGGGTGTTCATACAATGTTCTTTATTCGTAATAACCTTGACGTTTATTGTCTAAACTCTTTTTTTTACTTTCTAATAATGCTCCATTTACTAATTATATCGTAATACATTTTATTTATTATTGTCTATTTGTATAGGGTGTCCAGAAACTCTTCTGACAAACAAAGACCGGAGATTCCTCAGATAATTTTAAGACAATTTAACCCGATCCAGCAAGTCCGAAAATGCTTCCTAAGGGAGCTAGAGCTCTTTGAAGATGGCGCCTTGTAAATAGTTTTTTTAAATACCTCCAGAACGCTTCTACTTTGAAAAGCAAAAACTGGTATGCTTGTTTAGCCTTCAGAGATGAATCAATTCCATCAATTGCGAATTTCTAGTACTGGTTATAGGCGCCAGTTTTGGGTAGGTCAACGGTTATTTTAACGCATAACTTTTTTGTCTTTAACTTTTAAGCATTTGTGACACTAGATTATTAAATTTTCAGATATTTTATTACTAAAAGGTACTCTTACTTTAAGTCATTAGGATACACCGTTTTCTAGAAAAATGGATTTAAAAATTTTTCGTTTTTTCGTCATTAAAGTTTAAAAGTTTGAGTTAAAGATTTTTAAAAACAAAGTATTTATTACAATGGACCGAAAGTAACAAAAAAAGGTATCAAAGGTAGATAGTTACAAAAGATGCTCGATGTGATGACCGTTAGTCTCTATGCATAAATTTAGCCTTTTGCTTAGAGAACGCCGAATTCTTGCAAAAATTCCAAAGTTATTTCTAAATTCGTTGCAAGCATCTTGTATCCTTCGCCAGAGCTGTGCACGATTTTGTATCGGAACGGAATAAACAAATGCTTTTATTTATCCCTAAACACAATAATCGCAAGGATTCAAATCCGACGACCTTGCTGGCCAAACAACTGGACCTCCTCTTCCAATCTAATGGTCTTCGTAGTTATTATCTAGAAAGTCCCGTACATTCCTGCTAAAGTGGGCCGGACAGCCGTCGTGTAGAAACTAGAAGTTTTGCCGAATATTTAAACGCACCTCATCCAACAAATCAAGTAAAATATTTTGCAGGAAATGTAAATAATCAGCACGATTTAAACGAGCAGGTAATTGCACAGGTCCAAGTAGATAATCGTCAACTACTTCTATCCAGACGTTTATGCTAAACCTATGCTGATGCTTAAATTCTTGAACAACGTGGGGATTGTCACCAACGTACGAGTTATAATGTGCATTATGTACATTAAAAATTTCATTTTTTGTGAATGTAGCTTCGTCACCAAACAAAATGTACCTGAAAAATCTTCATCTTGATTTTTCTGATTTTGTAAACATCTAGTGAATTCTACACGAGCAGGAAAATCTCCTTCTAGCAGTGCTTGCACCTTTGTAAAATGAAAAGGATATAAATTTTCTTTTTGTAAGATATTTCCTACGGAAGATTTTGAAATTGTGGGGTACATGGCAGATAGTCTTCGAACGCTAATTTCTGGATTTTCATTACTTCCATTAAAATAACATCTTCATGTCCTGCTGTTACATCATTATGTCTCCCTGTTTCATTCTTTTTTGGGATCACTGAACCTGTTTCTCTTATTCGTTAATGAAGAGCTGTAAATGTTGAGTGAGTGGGATGCTCACGATTGGGAAATTTTTTAGCGTATCTACGTTGCGCTGCTCGAGCGTTACACCTCATTTCTTCGCGCACTGACAACAATTTGACAATAAAAAACGTAGATTTTACTTTTGTTGGCAGTTCATAGCCAACTAGTGCAAAAAATAGAAATTTAACATTAATGACAAAAAAACAAAAAATTTTCAAATCCATTTTTCTAGAAAACGGTATATCCTAATGACTTAAAGTAAGAGTACCTTTTAGTACTAGAATACCTGCAAATTTAATAATCTAGTGTCATAAATGCTTAAAAGTTAAAGACAAAAAAGTTATGCGTTCAAATAACCGTTGACCTACCCAAAACGGACGCCTATGACCGGTACTAGAAATTTGCAGTTGATGGAATCGATTAATCTCTGAAGGCTAAACAAGCATATAGTCCGTAAAATGTAAGATTCGTATTTTCGGATTAGCGCTTCATTCAACTGCCACAGGTAGAAAGTATATCTATTTCGTTTCCTCCTACAGCGTATGATGTAGGCAGAAAAAAAGTAGAATGTTTTTAACGCGACGGGTGGTGAACTAACACCTTCACTACACGTAACGAGATATCGTACATTTAAACATTTGGTTAGAAAGAGACAACAAAACGAATGGTATGTTGCAGTTTAACCAGTAAATACTCACATAAATTCGCTTTAAAGCGGTATTGAAAATGTTTCTAGCGTAAAGTGCATAACTTGTAATTCTAAATATATTTATGTTAATCATTTGAAACAATGCTTTAATGACCTTTTTCTAAAAACAAATTAGATAATGACGTTACCGTAATTATTTCTTTTAATGAGTTACACATATTTTTAAATACAGTAATGACATTAACCTTCATTTATCTTGGCAGAAAGTATAAATTCAACTAATGAAGTGAATTATTGTTTACTTATTATTAAGTAAGTACATGCTTACTAATAGAAAGTTAATAAAAAACCAAAGTTACGTTTTCCAAACATTCAAACTGTTCAATCTCATATTTATGATTTTGTGTTAATCCAAATAAAAGTTTAAGTAGTAAATATTTTAATCAACCACTAAACAACAGTAGTACAACATATCGTACATAATTATAGAAATAAATATTTACAAAAATTACACAAAGCATTGATAAATAGGTACAAATTAAAAAAACAAATATGTTTTAAACCATGTCCTCTGTATCTGCATATAAATCATCTTCCGAATCACTGCTTCCAACAGAAATGATTAATGGTGTTACCTCGACATCTAATAATTGCTCTCGTGACCACCCCTGTACTATAACTTTTTCAGTATGTAAAATTGTTTTTTCCACACTGCACTATCACACTGTTGCAGAGATTCTTCCCACATGTGTAACACACTAGCATCCGAATATCCATCTCTACCGATGTGTTTGTCGTAATAGGACTTGCAGATCCCCAAATGTGTTCAATTGCATTAAATTGACAATGGTAGGGTGGTAGTCGAAGAATAAAGTGACCATGTTCTTGAATAATGTTGTCCACTACGTAGCGTTTTTCTATTGCATGTTTCTTTGCAAGATTCAAAAGATTTATCTTTAAATCTTTTCGGAAAAAGATATATTTTTATTTTTCAACCACTCCTGTATTTCTTGTTTTTTCCAAGCAGTCGACGGCATTCGTTCCATAAGACGGGAATGATAAGACGCGTTGTCCATAATTATCAAAGACGGATTGCATAGCTTTGGTAATAACTGTTCTGTTAACCATTTTTCAAAACCGTAGAGTCCATATTATCGTGGTAGTCTGATGTTTTAGATTTTGCAACAAATACTAAACTTGCACCTTCTATAAAACCATCAGAATTTCCAGCGTGCAAAATAATATACCTTTTCCCAGTTGAAGAATATTGGGCATTTTAACAGTATTTGGAGTATCATCTTGCCAAGATCTTTTAGGTGATCCTCTGGAAAATATCCACGTTTCATCCAGAAACACAACAGATAAAGGTGATTCTGCATTCATGTTCTGTATATATTGTTTTAGAAATTTAACACGCGCAAATACAACACTGTTCTTTTCGCACAGCGCTCTCCGATTACAGTCTTTCTTATACTTAAAACCAATATCACTCAAAATCTTACTTATGGTCGGTCTAGATGCTTCTAACAAGCCTTTAACATGTAACGTATGTTTAAGCGCATCTAACGTGACATGTTTCTTTTGTGCGTACATGTCATACAGTACATCCCTTATTGTATGTTTTAATCCTTCTGGTATATCAGTAGTTTTATATTTTTTCCGACATCTCTTGTTCCTTTTAGGCAATGGAGTGTTAGTTTTTTCACTAGCAATGATCTTTTTAATGTGTCAACTGATATTTTTAAAGCATCACATGTTCTTCGCTGCACTGCCATAACACTACATAAAGAGCCACTGTTATCTTTTTCTCTGCAGAAATATTCATGTACGTTAAGAACTAATTCGCGGCACCGTTCATTTAAGCATTTGCCAGGCATCTTTCGACGTTTTAAAAAGAAAGCACGAAGAAAACTACACAATAATTCACTTCATTAGTTGAATTTATACTTTCTGCCAAGATAAATGAAGGTTAATGTCATTACTGTATTTAAAAATATGTGTAACTCATTAAAAGAAATAATTACGGTAACGTCATTATCTAATTTGTTTTTAGAAAAAGGTCATTAAAGCATTGTTTCAAATGATTAACATAAATATATTTAGAATTACAAGTTATGCACTTTACGCTAGAAACATTTTCAATACCGCTTTAAAGCGAATTTATGTGAGTATTTACTGGTTAAACTGCAACATACCATTTGTTTTGTTGTCTCTTTCTAACCAAATATTTAAATGTACGATATCTCGTTACGTGTAGTGAAGGTGTTAGTTCACCACCCGTCGCGTTAAAAACATTCTACTTTTTTCTGCCTACATCATACGCTGTAGGAGGAAACGAAATAGATATACTTTCTACCTGTGGCAGTTGAATGAAGCGCTAATCCGAAAATACGAATCTTACATTTTACGGACCATATCAGTTTTTGCTTTTCTAAGTAGAAGCGTTCTGGAAGTATTTAAAAAAAACTATTTACAAGGCGCCATCTTCAAAAAGCTCTAGCTCTCTTAGAAAGCATTTTTGGACTAGGTGAATTGGGTTAAATTGTCTTAAAATTATCTGAGGCATCTCGGTCTTCGTTTGTCAGGAGAGTTTCTGGACACCCTGTAAAACACTTTTTTTAAAAGGTTAACGACAATTTTAACATAACCATTGTTTTTTGCACAATCTCAATTGGCACTCTTCAGCGTCCGCTACTGAAAACATAATCGTCCGCACTTTCACTATACATCGTTTTTAGCACGTACACCTTATATCGATTAATCTTCATACCACACAATGCACAATGTTATCCTTATACTATACAATACACATGGTTGCAAACGCATACTGGGTTTATACATTGCAACGACCTTGTAATCATTGCAATACGTTTCGTAAACTGTAGAGCAAAAACAACAATCTATTTAACATTAATAGAGAGCTTTATACCATATATTAATATACCTACATTATTGTAGCATATGTAAGACACATTTATACTAATTATTTTTTCAATTGTTTAGACTTTGGACGATCAAAAAGTAATATATTTCCCTTATAATATGCAGAATTGGATTAACTGTACAGTACTAAAAATTAATGCTGATGAAAGTGTTTGTAGACCATTTAATAACTTCTACAATAGTTTAAAGATAGAAACAGAGACATTTTTTCAAAAATGTGAATAATGAAAAATGCTTTTATGAAAAGCACAAACAAAAGACATTAGTACAAAAGTCTTGGGAGTTTACAAAAGAAGAACTAGGCAAATTTTTCGTTTCATTACCTGACAATCAGTCTTGTTATATAACGTTCATGTTATCGATTAGTATGCCATATTAATATAAGGTAAATATTCGATAGGTAACGTAAATGTTATATAATGTTTACTTGATACATTACAAGGCTGCATATGAATATAACATAAATAGGTAGGTACCTTTTTAATTTTGAAGGTTTGTACTAATTTGACAGATTTCACAAAATGTTGACAGTAATATTTCTAATTTCAGGTTGTAGCAAGTTGTAGCTATTTGTAGGATATTTGGCTAGTATAGGAGGCAAGAAATGTATGACCTATGCATTTGTTAATTACTATTCGATCAATTAAGACTGAAAAAGATAAAAAAAAATGTTGCAACTGATGATTTTGAGACACCATACGTTCAAATTTTTAAGAAATATGTTTCGTTGCACCGAGGACACTTTCGTCGGATAGAGTATAAATACAGCAAAGGCAAATCAATCGGGCGGGTTGTCAAAGTAAATACTTTTGGTCAACGTCCGTTGGTTAGGTACGGGAACCAAGTGGCCCCGGGGCCTATATACAGGGTTATTCAGGGTATACGACACGGAATATTACAGCCAAACTATTCAATAAAATTGGAAAAAATATATCTGGGATGGATAGAGACCTATCGGAGGAATATTTTAAAATTATTTTCAGAAATATACAGGTGTTCCAAAATACACAGAACGTATCAAAGTTGTGTTTTTCCTATGGAATGTCCTGTATATTATTACATTTTCAGTTTCTACGAACAAAATAAGAAATGATTTTATAGAGGTTTACCTTACTTAAACCTAAAGTTTTCTGAGATATTTTGTATTTTATAAAAAAGTCGTTACAATTTTGCCGATTCATATCTCAGCAACTATTCTCTTTCTCCAAACTAAATTCGCAAATGGCAAGAGCTGGAGAAGATACAGGAGAAATACTGAAAGTGGACCTTAGGACTAGAGAAAGAGGCACCGGGGTATATAGTGGAAGAAGAGCTAGAAATAGAAAAAATAAGGATACAAGCAGGAAGAATTGCAGTAAGGTATGAAGAAAAAATGGGAAGTAGGAATGAAAATGAAATACTTTATGAAGTTTGGAAAGAGATCGAGGCACAAAAGGTAAAATATGGGGAAGAAGAAAGAAGAAAATACTATGAAAGAGTGGGATACGCGACAGAAGAGATAAAGAGATTAAGAGTGGGGGGGAGAAAGATGGAAGAGGAAATAATTGCAAGAGATAAAGATACTCAGAAGCAGGAAAGAAGGGCAAAAATAAAGGAAGGAAAATATAACGAGAAATACATAAAAATAATGACAGACAAGACACCAAGGTACATAACAGAAGGAAAAGGAATGAATGAAATAAGAATGATTGGAAGGTTTAGAATGGGTAATGAAGAAAAGGAAAATAAATATTGGATGAGTGATGAGGAGAGAGTATGCAGGTTGTGTGGGGATGAATGGGAAAATATAATACATATAAAAGAGGGATGCAGGAAACAAGACACGAGGAAAAGGAATGGAAGTTGCTACTAGGAGAGAAAGGGAAGGAAAACAATGGATGAGGGAAGTGTTGGAGAGGAGGAAAGGAATGGAGGAGAGGAAAAGAAATATACTGAAAGTTTAGAGAAGAGAGGGATGGAAGGTTGAAGAAGGAAACAGGAATTAGTTGAATTATAATTTAATGAAATATTATGTTGTTTTTTGTTTATTTTTTGATATGATAAAGGAAAAAACTGAATCTTTTGTTATAGAAATTTTTTAAGACAAAATAAGAATTGAATTGAACATAAAATCTGATCAATTCATAGACTCCAGTGCAAATTTAGTTTGGAAAAAGGTATTAGTTGCTAAGATATGGATCGGTAAAATTGTGACGACTTTTTCATAAAATACAAAATATCTCAAAAACTTTCAGGTTTAAGTAAGGCAAACCTCTATAAAATCCATTCTTATTTTAAATGTAGAAACTGAAAATGTATTAATATACAGAGCATTCCATAAAAAAACACAACTTTGAACGTTCTGTGTATTTTTGGGACACCTGTATATTTTAAAAGTAATTTTAAAATATTCCTCCGATAGGTCTCTATCAATCCCAGATATATTTCCCAATTTTATTAAATAGTTTGGCTGTAATATTCCGTGTCGTATACCGTGAATAACCCTGTATATATGGGAAAAATTAAAAAAATTACATGTTTTTGTGTGATTGGCGGTAAACGTTGTTCGTTGGTAGTTCACAGTTATTAAATTTTTTTCCTTTAAAAAATGTAATCGGAAGTAAACGATGTTGATTGGTAGGTTACCGTTATTACAATTTATTAAAATTTTTTTTTAAATAGCACCTTTAGATTCACCACATTTGAATTAGTGTACATACTAATTTTCTAAGCCAATGGTTCCGTACCTTAACCCGTCTCTTTCTTATTGCGCCCTATTTAAACCTTTCAAACACTAAAAATACACACACTACGCGTTTCGGCAGACGTTTGTAACAATAATGGCAAACAGTGGAATGAGTGTGGATGAATTTAAGCGATAAGTAAGGTGAAAGTCTTCAACGGTAGCAAGTTTATATCTTGCAGAGTCTACTGCAAATAAACTTGTGTTAAGACGTATTATTGGGGCAGTAAATGGAAATAATACTATTACATCTATGGCTCCAAAAAGGAATATATTTAAAAGGTCAATGGATCAGACAGAAGTCTTCTAACGACATAAGTTATTAGTTTAGAATTTGGTCTGAAACCCCTTCTTGGTGGAGGTGAAGTACAAAAAACCAACTAAAATAGTTGAAATTGTCGACAGTTCGGTCAAATTGTTCCATTTTTTCAAATGGGACACATTGTATACAATATTTTTAATCGATAGGAAATTGAACACTGAACAAAAAGTGTCCTATTATTTTTTATTCTAAAGTCAAAAATGACAGGGCTATTGATGATATTTCAAATTGGTTAAGGTGGCTGTGTTAGTTATAACTTTGCCTTACCATAAATGTGTGTCTTACTACATCTCGTGTAAAACATTGACACGTGTGAATAGTATAAACTAAGAAAAATGCCAACAGTTAACTGTAACGACATATGTGCGTTAAAGTGCATAGCGCTATCTAAGCGATAGCTGTAATGTTTGAAACACACGTGTGTCGATAAAGCCACCTCAACATATGAGGTATAGGTACTTCTTAAGCACTACAACCAATACGTGTTTGTATTTTTATTTATGTGAAGTAAATAAGGAAAAAAGTCGCGCAACACAAACTCAAACAGGCAATAATAAGTAATGCTCGTCGTACATTAAATTAATAACGTCTTTTGTAGTAAGAAGTGCACACACACTTTTAAAAAAAAACAATTCAAGGCAAATAAGTCCGTCATCAATAATTTCAGCTTTCAATGTCGACGCAATAAACTTGACACGAATAACGCGATCGAAACAAAAGATAATCTTTCGTAAATGATAGTTTTATTACTTGCGTTTGATATATTTACTTGATGAGAAACTTTTTAATTACTAAAAATATTTGTGGGTTGCAATACACGTTACGCTTCCATTAGGATGTCAAGTATTTGTAGGTAATTGACTCTATTTGCGTGACGAAAATCAATCAACTCATATGAGTATGGGTATGACTCATTTTAACATACGCTTATTTACATTTTTAAAATTACAGGGTAGTTAAATAGTGGTAACGACTTAATTATTTATAGGATAAAAACTACGGTTCCTTCTCACGATGAAAAAATTAAATGTACGAAGTTAGCACTACTGATAAATAGATGATATTAAACACTGCTTTTATACAAATTCGTTTCCTTATTAGACATTTACCACCTCACAGAAATAATACATTGACATATTTATACTACGTGTATTTTAATGAATGTTTTTTATTCAGTTTTTTTAAATTCTTATTGGAAAACACTACTCAAAAGACGGTGTTAAATATTTAAAGTTGCCAACAGAATCTATTAGATTAGTAGTAACTTTATTGATTACTATTGTTCCGCCATAGTATAATTACGAAAATAAGTCAGAATAATGGGCGTATTTCTGAGGGTTCAAAAACTATTTAGCTTCTATAAAAGAGTTATTTATGAAGATTTCGTGAACAGTTCTAAGTTGTCATTCAATGCAATGAGACAATGAGGTAAATTATAAAGTGTAAAATTAATTGCTCTCAGAAGAGATAATAGCAAAAGTGGAAAGTGTCATCAGAAAGCTTCCGGTTGAAGAAGCAGAGGAAATACGCCACGAGACTTGCCGGATTTTACAACGTTCCAAAGCTCCACGTAGGAACATCACTCGCGCAGAAGAAGTTGCATTAAAAGAACTCAGAAGCAATCAAGAAATCATGGTGACACGCGCAGATAAAGGCAACGCTACAGTAGTCATGAACACCAAAGACTACAAAATGAAGATCAAATTACTACTGGATCCACAACTTTACACCAAGTTAAAAGGAGATCCAACCAACAAAATTGAAAAACAAACGAGAGCCGCAATCAAACATTCAGCTATACCAGTCGATCAACATCGTCAAATGATTGGAATCTCAAAGATGCAAAGGCTCAACGATACATTATTTCCACCATTGATAAAAGCATAATCGTTCACATAATGACACTGAAATCCTCTAAAGAAGTGTTCGATAAACTTTGTCAAATATACGAAAAGAACAATGCCCAACAAAAGTGTATTCTTCTAGAAAACTTTTATAATTTTAGGTACGACAAACAAAAAAATATGTCACAAAATCTAAGTGAAATACAAAACATTGCGGTTCGCTTAAAATCATTAGATCAGAGTATTTCGGACGACATGCTAATAATGAAGATCCTAACAATCTTACCAAAAGAGCTACGGTTTTTTACTTCGGCATGGGATTCGACAAGCACCGAAGATAAGAATTTAACTAATCTTGTTTCACGTTTAACATTAGAAGAAGAAAAATTAAAAAGAGACACCTCTGACAACCAATGGCTTTCCAAACAATAAAGGCAAAAAATTTTATGTATGTAATAAAACAGATCACTTGGCGGAAAACTGTAAGTACAAAAAATTCTGTAAAATTTGCAAAAAAATAACCATAATGAAAATCATTGTTATTTTAGATATAAGAATAAGAGATGTAGAATTTGTGGTAAGAATAATCATACAGAATACAATTGTTTTTTAAGAAAGACAAAAATGAAAATAAAAACAGTTTTTAACTTTCGAAACTACAAATTCTGCATTTCTGACTTTTCAAAGTAATAAGTCCAGTAACAATGTGCCTTTTATAGTCGATAGTGGCTGTACAAGTCACATGGTAAATGATTTATCCTTGCTTAGTAATGTAAAATCTTGTAAAACTGATATTGGTGTTGCGAAAAATAATGAAATAATGCAGGGAAGCTCAATAGGTAAATTAGAATCAGAGAAATGTACTCTGAATAAGATTGTTTTTGTTCCTGACTTGTCAAAAAATCTACTTTCGGTAAATTCTATTACTGAAAATGACGGTAAAGTAATTTTTACTAAAAATAAAGTCATAGTTGAAAAAGATAAGGTAACAATTTTGGAAAGTAAAAAAGAAAACAACGGTTTATACATACTAAACTTGGAAACTGAGACTGAACAAGCATTTTTACTCAAAATGACATAAGAGACTGGCATCGAAAACTAGGACATTTAGGAGAAATGAATATTAAAAAATTAATAAACATCACTGACGGCATTCCAAACGGTATTGCGGCCCGTGAATTAGAAGTATGCAAAATTTGTTTAGACGCAAAGCAAACAAGAAAGCCTTTCAACACAGAAAGAAATCGTGCTTGAAATCATACATACAGATGTTTGGGGTCCAAGTGAAATAGAAACATACAACGACATGCGAAACTATAGTAGTTTCTTAAATGATTTTAGTCATTTCTGTATGATATACTTGATGAAAAACAAATGGGAGGTGGACAACTGCATTAAAATGTATGTAAACCAGGTAGAAGCTCTTCAAAACTCGAAGGTGCATAAAATAAGATGTGATAATGGGGGTGAATACGTAAAACAAAGTCTAAAGCAATTGTGTAAAAACAAAGGAATAATTCTAGACTATACAGTGCCTTATTCGCCACAAATGAATGGGAAAGCTGAACGATTAAACCGAACCTTAATGGAAAAATCTAGAGCCCTACTATTTGATGCAAAATTAAATAAAAACATGTGGGGAGAAGCAACGCTAACGGCTGCATATCTATTAAATAGAAGTCCATCCTCAACTGATGATGATACACCGGCAGAAAAATGGACAGGAAAAAGACCAAATTTGTCAAATCTACAAATCTTTGGATGCAGAGCTCACGCTAAAGTTTTAGGACATCTAAAGAAATTAGAAAGTCGAAGCAAAGAATATATATTTATCGGGTATGCTCCAAATGGTTTTTGTTTATGGGATGAGGAAAAGAAAAAATTATTATAGCAAGAGATGTTATATTTACCGAACACATCATACGTGCAAGTAACGAGGAAATTAACGAAGACAGAATAAATGTTAAATTTGTAAAGAAAATAAAAAACCAGATAGTAGCTGTGTGGAAATATCAAGAGTAGAAGATGAAATCAATGACACACACCAACAAGAAAATGAACTAAACGAAGAAGATGAGCTAAATGAAGAAGATGAATCAAAGAAGCTAAAATACAATCTACAAAATAGACAACATCTAAAAACACCTAGACAATATGAAAATTATGAGATGATTACATATTCGGAACATCAAGAACTCGCTTTACTGACTTATTCAGAAGCAATACATGGTCCAGAAAATAAAATGTGGAAAGACTATAGCAGAAGAAAAAGAATCTTTGGCAAAGAACAGCATATGGGAATATGTAGAAGCAAATGAAAGAAATGAAAATAAAATTTTAACAAGCAAAATTTTTGACATTCAAACGGCGTTTCTTTATGGAGAGCTAGAAGACGAAATATTTATGCATATACCTGAAGGATATGAAGAAGAAGAAGAAAAAATTTGTCTACTAAAAAAATCGTTGTACGGTTTAAAACAAGCTCCACTAAAATGGAATAAAACCTTTAAAAAATTTTAACATCAGAGAATTTTACAGAACTTAAAACTGATCGTTGTATCTTTAAAAATAAAACTAAAACTATAATACTGGCAATATATGTGGATGATGGAATCCTGATTGGTAAAAATGAAGATGAGATAAACAATTTCCTAAAAACTCTGGAAAAAAAATTCGAAGTAAAAATCACAAACAATCCAAAAACGTACGTTGGTTTTGAATTTTGAAAAACAGAAGATGGTATTTTTTTGAATCAAGAAAACTACGCGAATTACGTTACAAACATAACATGCCTAACGCAAAACCAACTAAAACACCTATCCTGCAAAACACAAATCAAAACTTAAAAAATGACAATACAATTTTAAAATCCCTTACCGAGAAGCAGTAGGAAGTTTAATATATTTGACGACTAAGACAAGACCGGATATGACATACGCAGTAAATTTTGAAAGTAGATCTTTGGAAAAGCCAACCATTGAAAACATTCGAAATGTAAAACAAACCGTGAGATACCTTAATGGTAGTAAAAATTATGGAATACAATATTTTGGTAAAATAAGTGAAAATTCGTTAATAGTTTATAGTGACTCTGAGTATGCTGGAGATGCAGATAGAAAGAGTACCTCAGGTTTTGTTATTATGTTTAAAGGGGGACCAATTGCATGGTGCTCACGTAAGCAACCTGTAGTTGCACTCTCTTCTTCTGAAGCAGAGTATATAGCTGCCGCAGATTGCTGTAAAGAAACAATATATGTAAAATATTTAGTTGAAGAATTAATTGAACAAAATGTATCAGTAACGCTGAATATTGACGATCAAAGCGCAATAAAAATTGGTAATTACTGGTCAATTAAATAAAAGAAGCAAGCACATAGATGTGCGGTACTATTTCATACACGAGAAAGTACAAGAAGGCATTATTAAAATTGAATACTGCCCAACTGAAAAACAGGTGGCAGACATTTTAACAAAGCCTTTAAAGGAAAGTAAATTTAAGAATTTTGTAGACTGTCTAGTTACGACATGAAAGTATTTTTAAGTTAATGTATTATTAAGTGATTTATTTACAATGTAATAGGTACGATTTATTTAGTTAACAAAATTAAGAGGAATGTTAGAACTAATTTTGTGTTTAATCCTGTACATAAAATTAAATATACAAATGTAAGAGACATCTAGTGAAAAAAGTTAAGTTAAGGTGTGACTAAAAATAAAATGTGTGAGCTGACACACCCAAGTTAGTGTTTTATTAATTAATATAAAAGATATGAAAACACACGCATAAAAATACACAACATCAACGATATGTATTTTTCCATTATATTTATACTAAGTGACATAGAAAGAAGAACACCCAGTAATAATGAATTTATTTGAACAATTTTTGGTATACTAGTGTATACAAATTAGATTAGTAAACGATCACAATTTGATAAAAATTAAACTGTTAACTTCAAAAAACTTAATAATGTGTTGCTCCACCACGATGTCTTGTGCACTCATTAACACGTCTGGGCATACTTCTAATGAGGTGATCGATTTCTTCTTGAGGTATCTCATCCCATGCTATCTGTAACTGATGCTGCAAAGCCGCTAGAGTTTGTGCAGGGTGAGGTAAATTGAGTAATCTTCTTCCCATAATATCCCAGACGTGCTCGATGGGCGAAAGATCGGGAGATCTTGGTGGCCAAGGCAACAAAGCAATTTGATTGGCCTCAAAATGAGCCAAAAGAAACCCTAGCAACATGAGGTCGTGCGTTGTCTTGTTGGAATGTGCTGTTGGGGATGGTCTGAACATAAGGTACAATATGGGGGTCTACGACCTCCTGGATGTAGCGCGCAGCGGTCATGTTACCTCTAATGAAGACCAAAGGTGACCTACTTCCAATAGCAATAGCTCCCCATACCATAACTCCAACTGTGTGGTGCACATGCCTATTCACAGAAAATTGGGGATCTTGTCTTTCACCGCGCCGTCTTCTCACCCTTGCACGACCGTCATGCATACCCAAACAGAATCTGGATTCATCACTAAAGACAATTGAATTCCATTCTTGGTCCCAATTTGCCCGTTCTCTACACCACGCTAGACGATAACGTCGATGCTCTGGAGTCAGTGGTAGCACAAAAGGGGACGGTATGAAAAGAGCCCAAAGGTTCTTATCCGTCTATAAACGGTTCGCATCCCAATCGGTCTTCCATGTTCTTCAAACCACTGGTCCGCAATCGCCCGTGTAGAAGAGAAGCGGTCCCGTAAAGCCAATAGTCTAAGACGGCGATCTTCGCGTTCTGTGGTTCTTCGACGACGTCCTGTACCTCTTGCTCTTCGTGTACGGCCCTCTTGGTTCCATGCCCGAACACAGACTGCCACAGTGTTTAAACTCCGTTGCGTTCTAGCGGCTATATCTCTCATAGACAAACCAGCCTCACGCAATCCCACAATTCTACCCCTATCAAACTCGCTTAATTGCCGAAAATTATGGCGTCTTCGCACTGGAGGCATTGTGATTGAATTAAAGCTCTTTGAAATGCAATTTAAATCGCTTAAATGACAACTGTACTTACAAATGCTTAATTCATTGTTTTAGGGCTACTTAATCGTAAGTGTTTTTGAATGAGGTTAACAAAACAACCGCTAGGGCAAAATGGCTGAAAAACTGATCGTTTTTTATCTTAATATAAACAAATATATTCCCAAAAAAATTTACAAAATATTCATTATTACTGGGTGTTTTTCTTTCTATGTCACTTAGGATAGTATATGTAAGAAATAAACCCAACATAATAGACATTGTGTATTTATACCTGAGTATCTGACTAATTCTAAATTCTAATAATCTTCTTAGTTAAAATAGTCATAAAAAAGGGAGGAGTGGTATTTAAGTTTAATTTGATTATAATAGTATATTGGTTTATTAGGGAAACGCAATTATGACAAGTTTATAAGTTTACCGACGGAATGAACTGAGCCCGTTAAATATTGACGTGTCATAAAAAGTTGCTTTTACTCCGATAGTGATAGTTATGAAGCAAACGTTTAGCAAGAATATATAGTAGGGAACTAACTTCAATTTATAAAATTGAAAAACGCTTTGCCTCCTTTTTAATTTTAAATCTTTTTACTAACTAAAACGAAACTGAGGAAATAGCACGTATAAGTAAACAAAAACCTGCGCTACAAAGAAACCATTGAATTTCTGCAGCAGTAGTGCGCTTAAGTAAAACATTTCCAACGAACAACAACTAACAAATAGATTGCAGACTTCAATTTTACGAATTCTGTTTACGAAAACAAAAAACAAATTGAATTTTTAACATATTATTACTTTACAGCAAAATCTACAAAAATATACCTAACCCTCCACGGTGGTAACATTTACTTTTAAAATACTTGCAGGTAAGTGAATACTTAAGTATGTACTCAAAGATAATGTAAGCAAATATAATTAATAAATGAACAACATTACAACGGAAATTTTATTTAAACTTAAATCTTTATTGTTATACTTTACTTTTCCCGCTCTATTCCAGCCACCATATAAAGCTTTCAACTTATTCAAGCTTTTTTATTTGTTTTATTTATACTTGTATCTTCACTCTAATGGCGATGAATTTTATTAAAAGCAAAAATATGTTCCTTTTGTAACAAGCACGTGTATTGGAAACTATTCAAAAAATTTTCTTATAAACGACGAGCGAGATCATGATCACGGTGTTCAAGCTGTACAAATTGCTGCCAAAGTGGCCTACAATGAAATAAAAAAGACAGCCATTTCAAAGCCATTTGTTTTTCCGATTGCATCCACCAGCAATCCCAAACTTACCCTCGAGAGAAACTATCAAACAAACAATATCAAATAAAATGGTAAAGAATGAAAGCGGCCCAGTTTTCAGAAGAATATCGAAAAATTCTCAACAATGTTTAATAGTGAAGTGTAAAGTATGAATTGTTATAATTGTAACCAGAAGAAATATATTACCATTGATTATAAAGTTACATTACTTCTGGTAAAAAACGAAAATTGGTATGCTGACTGAACTATTAAAAGTGTTCCATTGTTTGTGTTATTATCCAATAAAAGTGAAGCTTAGCGTATCATGTGTTATTAAGTGTACTAAAAACCGGATTTGATTTGTGACTGACTTTCAACCGGAAATGGTTACAGATATTGAAGCATAATTTCCGGACGCAGCGATGCGTATAACTAATTTTTAACTTTAAACGATGAATATATCGACGTATTTAAGCAGATGGCAAAATGCACGTACTGCAATGTTGTTACGCTAATAAACCTTCAAAATTGAAGCGTAACAATTGCAACTTGCTTTGTAGCTTGGCCACCGTTGTTAGGGGATAGCTTTAAGGAATGTCTCGCACTTATGTTGTACTGAAGAGTGTAAATATCTATTCCTGATGTCAATATCGAGATCCATAGGTATTTAGGCGTCATCCTCCATTCAAATTTATCTAAAGGTGTCTATCAAAAGAGGGGTTGATTTGAAATTATAGACAAAAATCTAGTTTTTATTAAAATTTAAGTCTAAATCCAAAATCTACTCATAAAACAAAGATTTCAACGCACTAAAACTTGGGTAAAACCTTAAAATAAATAACACAAACACGAATTTCCCTAAAAACGATTACAACCTGTTGTGTACCGGGATCAATCATGTAAGCAGCAGTTCAAAAAGTAAATTTATTGCAACACAAATACAACTAAAAGAGTAATATTAAGTAAAAATCAACCTTCCGTTTTCGTACCGTAAAGCGACTGACGTCGCGCTAAACATTGCGACGTTGTCACGATCGCATAAAGTGTAATACATAACACCCCTTTCCTATTCAACTGAGTTCGTGTAGTCGTTGAGATACATCGGTCTCGATTTGATACGAGTTGATCTTCGTAGTTCTGGAACGGGATTGGTCTCACTGGCATCGTTCTGACATACTGAGTCATCAGCACTTGGAGTAGTCGATGTACTCGGCTCTGGTTGCATCAGGAACAAATGTTTCACTTGCTTCTTGCGATTGTGAATTCTTCTGTAACTGGTCAATATGTCGGCGTTGCAAGTTACCATTGTTGTCAACAGCCTCGTAAGACACAGGACCCGTAGCTCTCACTATTGTAGCAGGCGTCCACTTCTGGTTTTCGCAGTAGGAGCGGCTCAAAACCGAATCTCCTGGTGTAAACTGCCTCGGTCTTTTCACTTTTGTAGTGGCAGTATCAACTTTTGGCTGCAGAGAATCGGGGTGAAGAAGATCGAGATGGGTACGTAATCTTCGTCTCATTAATGCTTCCGCTGGGGTAAGTCTTGTAGTAGATGATGGTGTTGTATGCTGGCTTAGTAAAAATCTTGCCAATTGCAGCTTCCAATTCCCCTCCACCATTTTAAGAGTTTCTTCTTTGTCTCTTGGACCATACGCTCCGCTAGACCATTACTGCTTGGATGGTAGGGAGCAACGCGTGCATGTCTTATTCCATTCTTTTTAAAAATTCGGAAAACTCGGTAGATGTGAAAGATGTAGCGTTGTCACTGACAATGACTTTCGGTATACCATGTGTAGCGAAAATTTGCCGTAATTCTTCGATCGTAACGCCTGATGAAGTAGATGAAACAGGACGAACTTCTACCCAGATAGCACAATTTATTCTTAGTATAACCTGACAATGTCCTGAATATACATTCTTAGAATATAATGAAATAATAATATTAAAATATTCTTAGAACATATATTTACGCAAAGATTATTATTAGATTATTTAAAAATATATATTCTCGGATTATCAACAATGGTGTAATATATGGCTATATTATTAAATTATTATATAATTATTCTTACCAAACATTCTAAAATTGTTTTCTTATAATATAACTAATATAATTAAATAAATTTATAGTTTTTTGCTTGCACAAGTAGAATAATTTATACCATGTGGAAAATTACAATATATTATCTTTCGATTTGAAATTAATTTTTTGATTTTCAAATGTATATTTTTAAATTTAGCGCCACTATTTCTAGTGATTTTATTCAGTTGTCAGTTCTGTTCGCAAAAGAAATGATTTTGCGCACTAATGCGGCGGGAGATGTTTATGCTGATGTAGCATTTCAAACTGAATTTAGTGAATTTGCAGTTTTCGTCAATTTTGTATTCGTATGTGTTTATGCTTAGTTTTGTGCTTCCTGGTAAGTAATTTAATTTTTATTGTACAAACGTTATTAACTCTTTGATTATTGAATTTATAATTCAATATTAAACCTGTCTTGTACAAAGTTATCTGTAGATTTGTTTAATGTGGCTCACGACAATTTACAAATTCACAGTACCACACCCTGTTGTGCAATTTATGTGACATCCAACAAAATTTTTAACCAATTTGATCCTGTGTGTAAGTAAGAACAACGAAATTATGTGATTTGACCTCAGGTATGTTGGTCTGCTGTGATACAACATGTGATCGGAATCATTTTTGCACTGTGCAACAATCTGCAGGAAAGCTTATTGTAACTAAATCATATTACTCCATGGTACAATATTATTGTATGATGATGCTGTATGCTGAGCGGCCTGCTTTATAAATATAAAGTTATTAAATTTTTTTTATTTAATTGTAACTAAAGAACTATTACACCAGCTAATACTAACTTGCTTTTTTTAGTGTTCTACTTTAAGCAGTTCAGGGTTTGGTGCAGATTATTGTTCTTATAGGATCAGCAGGGTAAGTGAAAATTATAAGTTTTGGGTAGAAATTGATTGCTCGCTTTAATGTTTTGCAGATATATTATTCATATTTTTATTTAGTTTTTTTACAAACAAATTTTGGCATAGTTGCTTTCATTTTTAAGACTAATTTTAAGTTGTTTAATAACTGCTGAAGTAAAACAATGTCAAAGCGTTTAAAAATTAAAACTTCTACTTGGTATCGACAAGTGGATAAAGAAGTAAGGGACACGTTAGAAAGTTTGAATATTCCAGGGACATCTAGTACTGATGAAACAGTACATAACAATGACTATGTGTTAGATGAGAACATTATATCTGTAAAAGTGATGCAGATAGTGTAACTTTAGCAGAAGAATTGTTTTTTCCTTCAACATCAGATGAGTCTGATAGTCAAATTAGTCATGAGGTTCAACCTATTTCAAATATTTCCAATACTATTGATCGGTTGAAGCATTGGGCAGTAGAAAATCAAATTTCACACAAATCTTTGGGTCAGTTACTAGAAATTTTGGGAAATAGTGGTTGTTCACAGTTTGATTCAATTCCAAGAGATCCTAGATCGTTTTTAAAAACTCCTAGGGATATTATAGTACGTGATGTAAGTCCTGGTCATTATTATCACATTGGAATAAAAATTCAATTGAACAACAGTATACAAGTTTGAGAATTAGACCTGTAGATACAATTAAAATTTCAATAAACATAGATGGGTTACCTCTAGCTAAAAGTACATCAAGTCAGGTGTATCCAATTTTATGCATAAATAATAGTGTTGAAAGTTTGCACAATGTTTGTCTTGTCGGTATTTACCACGGATATGAAAACCCAATAGTTTCAATGATTTTTAAAAGATTTTGTTTGTGAGGCACGCGATCTGATTCATAATGGCATTGAAATATTTAAAACGAAATATCATTTCGAAATTTCTATGTTTTTATTTGATGCAGTGGCTAAAGCTTCTGTATTGTATATTAAGGGTCATGCAGGATATAATTCATGCACAAAATGTGACCAAGAAGGAGAGTATGTAAAAGACCGAATGTGTTTTCCAAATCTAACATTTAAAAAGAACACACAATGACTTTATAAATCAAGTTGATAAAAACATCATGTGGGTGAAAGTATTCTAGCAGAGATTCCTAATATTGATCTTATAAAAGATATACCATTAGATTATATGCATTTGGTGTTATTGGGAGTAGTTAAAAGATTGTTTGTGGTCTTTGGTGTTTTGGAAGTCCACCTCATAAATTTCCCTTCAGGACCATTAAAGTTATTTCTGAACATTTGCAGTCGCTATCTAAATTTGTGCCTTCCGAGTTTGCAAGAAAACCTAGAGGTTTAAAAGATGTAAAGCGTTGGAAGGCAACTGAATTTCGACAATTTCTTCTTTACACGGGTCCTATTGTGTTAAAAAATGTTTTAACAAAATCAAAGTATGAACATTTCTTGATTTTATCCGTAGCTATACGTTTATTAACATCTGAAAAATTTTGTAAAATTGAAACCTATGTAAATTACGCAGATTCACTTTTAAATTATTTTGTTAAAAGTACTAAAGAAATTTATGGACTTCACCTAATAACACATAATTTTCATAATCTACTTCACTTAGCAGATGATGTTAGAAAGTTTGGATCGTTAGAAAAGTTTAGTAATTTTCAAGTGAAAACTACCTACAACAACTCTTACGACTCATTAGAAAAGCGGACAAACCATTACCACAAATAGCTAAAAGAATTCATGAATTAAATTATAATCTAGTATTAACTTCCACACTTATTGAATCTGGTTATAAATTATGTTCTGAATATTCAGGTGGCATATTAATATCTGAGTGTTCTGGACCAGAATATAAAATTTTTCGAAATAAAAACTTTAAACTTTCTCATTCAGCAAAAGATGGATGTTGCATATTAAAAATGGATTTATAGTCAACATAAAAAATTTTGCATTTCATAAATCTTTAAATACTCAAATTGTAATAGGAAATAATTTCATTGACAAAGAAAATTTCTTCAGTGTACCTTGTGAATCATCTGATTTAGGTATATATTTTGTTAAAACATTAGGACCATTATCATACTGGCCAGTATCTGAAATTTGCAGCAAACTTGTGCAATTTCCTTATCGAAATGGATTTTTGGTGATGGAATTAATTCACCTAAGCTGATTTTCTAATAGTAAGAATACCAGTAATTTGTTAGGTTTGTTTTTTTTAATGGAAGACTAATTGTTACTCTAGGAATTAAGTATTAATTTATGAGAAATGTTAACAGATTAATATTTACTGATATTTTTTTTATTTTTAAATGTTTTGTTCAGAAATGTTTGTATTAGTATGTAATTAGAATATAATAGTGATAATAGTTCTACATATAAATTCTTAAATTCGTTGTACGTTGTAATTAATAAAAGAGAAGGTACAATGTCAAGTAAATTTATCTTTTAATACATAATTTTTGCATATTACAGATGTGGGTTGTTATAAAATTCACTGACTCTGATGAAGTGGAAGCAGTACCTTCTGTATGGTATGATCAAGAAAAACAAGAATGTTTTTATCCTCCATTTCAAAGGAATGCCCTTGAAAAGGCTATAAAGCAACAATTGCCTCTTCCAGACGATGCAATTGCGGAAGGGTGGAAAACCTACAGAGCAAAGTTATTGTCATATAAATCGTATGACAATTTTGTTACTGCAAATGCAAAAGCTTCTAGGGCTTGCATTACCTCTGATTTATCAACAGCTGAGGAAAGTGATATTCCTAAAAGAAGAATTATTAGAAAACCTCAATTATATTCACCTCCTAATTCATCAGATTCTGACGATAGTAACTTCGGTGGCTTAAAAGACATTCCAAAATGCCAAACGGTGGGTTAACTTGAAATGGACAATTTTTACATAAAATTATCTTCTTTTGGATATATTAATACTATATGTAAACATGGTAAGCAATTAGATTTTAATATAGACATTTTGTTTAGGTGCCAATAAACCGGTGCAGAAAAATCAATCTTTAAGACCTCAATTTAAAAGTATTCCGGACAGTCGAGGTAAATATGCAATAATAACACCAAAACTACAATCAACAAAATGACTTTATGTCACAATAAAATATGCGTAAAACAGCAGTTAGTGTTCTTTGATTTGATGGTTGAAGATTATTTTATTTTTTAATGTTTTAGTGTATTGCTTTTTAAAATTACTCTAAAGTAATCTTTAGAAGAATATAATATTTATATTTATTTTATCCATAACAAAATTATACAATTAAAATTTACTTTTATGTCTACAGGAACGAATACAGGTTGTTCAGAGAAGTCGCAAAGTTTTCAAATTGAAGACTGCCAAACTGGTGCTGAAGAAAGTAAGTTTTTAAACATTAATTTCTAATAGCATATAGTATAGAATAGAATCAAATAACGAAAGAACTTTTATATTAATCGTACAAATTAACTCTTCTTTTGGAATTTTAGATTTAAGTAATGCTGGAACATATGATAGTACTGTAACCAATGTTATGGTAAAGCAACTGATTTATATAAAAAAATACGTACAATCCATTGACAAAAGATTGATCTATTGAGTGAACAATTGAAACAAGTCTCCGTATCGTGTGAAGCACAACCTAGTGTCGATACAGAAAAATGGGAATTACTGCCACTGCAAAATATGGAACAATTTAATGCATTTGAAGACAAATTAAAAAATGAAACATTTTTTAACGACTTTGTAAGTATTACAAAGAATGAGCTATCATTTTAAATTACTACTTATGTGCTTTTATATAAAAGGCATAGTAACAAAAACAATATTTATTGTTTTTTCTGCTAAAGCAATAATGGCGATTGTTATAGGTCAAAATGCTCTCCCGATTAGGGGGGGTGAATTTTAAGGAGTGCATTCGTCGGTGTCTTACAAAATTAATATCCGACGATTTGGCGAAACTATTCACCATGCATGGTTTTAGAGATGGCAAAACCTTTCATAAAAACATGTATTCACCAACTAATAATAAGTTAGTGTATGCATATTTTTTGGTAAATTTTTAAGTATATGTTTTCAGATACCATGAAAGTTACAAATGAATCGATATCTATTAAGGACATAGAAATACAAATTGGTTTGTGGTTGACTAAATCTACCGAAAGATTAAAAAAAACAAGAACCAAAATAGTGACAGTGTTGTCAATTAATAAGTATAATTTAAATGTAGTTACTATAAAATGCTAGTAAAATAAAATATATATTTCCATAATTATTTTATATAATTTACATTCGTAATTCAGATCATCGAACATGCTACAGCTACTAATGCCGCTACAAGAGAATAAGATAAAATGATTAGAAGAATAATCTAAAATATTTTAGTATTAAATAAATCTATTAGAAAACAAAGTATAATTGATTTTGAAAAAATGTCCTAAGATTAATGTGGATATATTAATTGAAGAATATCATAAAATTATTCTGTTCAAACTATGGTTATTCTGGGGATTATTCCCAGAATAATTTTAGTCGAAAAAAAAGTGTCCATTTGGATATTCTTGGAATAACATTAAATTGAATAGAATGTTCTACGCATAATCTCAGAATGTATTTATTTGAAAAATTATTCTCTGGACATACTGATAACATTTTTGTGCTGTCTGGGAAATAAATCTATTAGAAAAACAAACTATAATTGATTTTAAAAAAATGTTCTAAGATTAATGTGGATATATTAATTTAAGAATATCATAAAATTATTCTGTTCAAACTATGGTTATTCTGGGGATTATTCCCAGAATAATTTTAGTCGAAAAAAAGTGTCCCATTTGGATATTCTTGGAATAACTTTAAATTGAATAGAATGTTCTACGCATAATCTCAGAATGTATATTTATTTTAAAAAATTATTCTCTGGACATACTGATAACATTTTTGTGCTGTCTGGGTAACCATTTCGAGTATGCGTCTACCAAGATTAGAAGCAATATTCCGTTGAAAGGTCCTGCATGGTCGATATGTAGTCTTTCCCATGGTTCGGACGGCCATTCCCAAGGATGTAGTGGAGCCTTGGCTGGTACATTTTGATTCACCTGGCACGTAGTGCACTGTCTAACGGTATTTTCTATCTGCTCATTCATGTTTGGCCACCACATGTAACTACGAGCTAATGCTTTCATCTTTACCATTCCTGGATGAGTAGAGTGGAGCATAGTCAAAGCTTGGTTTCTAGCATCTTTAGGGATGACTACTCGGCTTCCCCAAAGTATACATTCTCGGTAAGTAGATAGCTCTAATTTTTATTGTAATATGATGTGAACTCTGATGATGGTTTATCAGGCCAACCTTTTAGTATGAAGTCACGCACACGCGATAAAACTGGGTCTTTTAAGGTAAGTTTCGCAATCACTTCTGCTTTGATACAAGTTTCAGGCATGAGTTCCGTCATTAAAACGTTTGACACATTTTTTCACAATTCACAAAATCTTCAGGCCACGGAATACGACTCAACGCATCCGCATGAGCAATTTGCTTCCCTGGTTTGTACATGAGTTTGTAATTGTAGTTAGATAGAAATATTGACCATCTCATCAGCCTAGGAGAAACCAATTCTGGAGTAGGTATATTTTCCCCAAGTATACCCAATAATGGTTTATGATCAGTGTAAATGATAAATTCACGGCCATACAAATAACTATGAAATTTTTTACACTAAGTATTATAGCAAGTCCTTCTCTATCAAGCTGTGAGTATTTACGCTCAGTTTTGTTGAACGTTTTCGAATGGTAGGCCACTGGTAGTTCTGTTCCATCACGAATGTGGCTAAGAACACTTCCCGCTGCGAAAGGTGAAGCGTCACACGACAACAATAAAGGTTCTGTTGTACTATAATGTACTAATAAAGAGTTTGAAGTTAGTAACTGTTTCACTTGTTTGTAAGCTTCTGTTTCTTCAGTTCCCCAACTCCATTGCACGTCATTATTAAGTAATCGATGTAGAGGTTCAGCAATTGTAGCTTTATCTTTCAAGAAAGAATGATAAAAATTAAGCAAACCCAGGAATGTTTGCAGCTCCCTCTTATTAGTAGGCTCTGGAGCATCGTGGATAACTTGTACCTTTTCCTTGTTTGGACGCACTCCATCTGCATCAATTGTAAATCCTAAAAGTTAATGGATTTTGTAATGAAGACACATTTTTCTTTATGTAGTTTAAGCCCATTCTTCTGAAAACTCTGTAGCACTTCCCGTAAACGCGAGTGTACTTCTCCCGCTGTAGTTCCGCAAATAAAAATGTCATCGTAGTAAGGGAAAACTCCCGTAATATCACGTAATGTATTGTTAATAAATTGTTGGAAAATCTGGGGTGCAACTGTCAGTCCAAATTGTAACCGCTTAACTTTGAAGCAACCCTTATGTGTTACAATTGATTGAAGTTCGGCCGATTCCGAATCCACTGGTAGTTGTTGGAATGCTTGTGCCATGTCCAACTTTGCAAAGTATTTTGCTCCTCGCAAATTTCCCAAAATTTCTTTTACAGTAGGCATCGGGTAAGTGTATGGCAGCAAAACTTTATTTAGCGTACATTTGTAGTCACCACAAATTCTGATTCCGCCGTTAGACTTAACAACGCAAACTATGGGTGTAGTCCAACGTGGATGTTGAATAGGTTCTGAAATGCCCTGGTCCGTAAGCTTCTTCAGTTCAGCTTCTATTTTTGGTCGCAGAGCAAAGGGTACGTTTCTTGCCCCCAGTGAAATTGGTGAACATTCTTCCTTTATTACTAGTTTTACAGGTGGTCCTTTAAATTGACCTAATTCTTCGGAGAACACGTCAGCAAATTCTTGCATAATTAATTCATCCTCTTCTTGTAGTTTGTTAACGCAGCACAATTGAATTCCTAATTCGTTGAACCAATTGCGACCCAATAAATTTGTAGCGCCCCCGTACGCAACGATTAAAGGCAATGTAAGACACTTGTCTTTCATTTTCACATTAGCATTAAAAACACCTGCAGTTTCGATAAAATTTTGTTGAAAGTCCTTGAACTTATTCGCACAGTTTTGCAGTACCGGCATATTTTCAGCAAATAAATCTTTAAAGCAGTTGTACGAAATAATCGAATGGCTCGCACCCGAATCAATTTCCATCGCACAATTTTTATTGTCAATTTCAACATTAACTATGTAAGGATTCGTTGACATAACATTATTACATGAAAATATCGGTTCTTCAGTTACTGGTTCTAATAATGTATCATTTCCCGCATCTTGTATCACATTTGTATTTGTTTTAATATTTGTACGATTTTTCTTCGTAAGGCACACCTTTTCTAGATGTCCTAATTTTTCACAAAATCTGCATGTTGAATTTTTATACTTGCACGTATCAGCACGATGAGCAACGTCACCACATCTAAAACAACTTCCTTTGTTCTGTTTTGCAGGATGTTTATAATTAGTACGTGTAGATAAGGAAGAATTCGGAGTAGTACGACGATTATGCAAAATAAGTTTATTAACCTCGCCGTTTGCATCAGCTGTGTAACCTGGCTTGTGGATTTCTTTAATATTTTTGTTGCAGTTTCAGCAGCAATTGCTTGATTCATCGCTTTTTCTAAAGTTAGATTTTCTTCCGATAGTAGTCTTTTTGTAGTCCAATGTCTTTTACCCCGCAAACCAATCGGTCCCGTAGCATATTATCCAGTTCCTTATCAAAATTGCATTTTTCCGCAATCTTCCTCAACGCAGCTATGTAGGTAGCTATGTCCTCCCCTCAAGTTGGTCCCGTTTATGGTAGAGAAATCGCTGTACAATTTCGGAGGATTTTGGTGTGAAATGCTTGGTTAGTAGATCGATAATTTCATCGAATGATTTCTCGTTCGGTTTCTTAGGTGCACACAACGATCGAACAATTTCATATGTAGCAGTACCACAAGCAGCTAGTAAAGTAGCCCTTTTTTGTTTTCTTCCGTGATTCCACCAGCTTCCAAATAAAATTTGAACCGCTCTGCGTAAATTGTCCATTGCTGTGGTTTTGTAGGGTCGAACTCACCAACAGCAGTAAAAGTAGCAGCCCCGGACGCCATTGCAGTATTTTTTTAAAAGTACGTAGTAAAGCAGGATAGTATCAATAAAGCACACGCGAATTCGAATTTTCTCGTCGCCAGTTAATGTGTTGTGTACCGGGGTCAATCATGTAAGCAGCAGTTCAAAAAGTAAATTTATTGCAACACAAATACAGAGTAATATTAAGTAAAAATCAACCTTCCGTTTTTCGTACCGTAAAGCGACTGACGTCGCGCTAAACATTGCGACGTTGTCACGATCGCATAAAGTGTAATACATAACACAACCCCAAAACAGTAAACGACAAATACAAATTTGAATAAGCTAAATTTCAATGTGGGTGTGGTGTCCGAAATTGATCGATTACTTTAAAAGCCAAGTGATTTTAGGTCGCTTAGATCCTCAAAATCGACGATGTCAACCATGTTTTCTTACACTATATGGAAGTACTTTGATTCTGTGATATATAAAATTCCAAAACGTAATGATTCCAGAATTCCTTCATTCAAACACTTAAAATCGGACTAGGAGTTTCTTTAGATATCGTGTTTACATAGTATTCCCTAGTTCGTCCGAAATTTTAATAATAATAATAATAATAATAATTAGCTATATTTGTTCTTGAAAAATAAACAAAGGATTCCCTTTCATACTACGCACCCATTAATAATTAACTTAAATTACATTTCTCGCCTCAATATATTCCTCCTCTCTAGCACTTCCCTTATCCAATCCGTTCCTTCTATTCTTTCACTTAATAATACTTTCCTTTCTCTCTCCTCCGGTCATAACTCTTCACATTCTTCTCTCATATGTTTTACATTTTCCCAACCTTCCCCACACAGTCTGCATTTCCTTTTTCATTATCCAACCAACACTTATTCTCTCCCTCCCTATTAGAAATCTCGGTATCATCCTTTCCTTTTGTATATTCCTTTCATCCGTTAGATATCTCGGTTTTTCCTTAATCATTAACTTCATATCATTATATTTACTGTTTTGTATTTTTGTTCTCTTGTCCTGTATCTAGGTATCTTTGTCCCTCCTTATTGTTTGCTTTTCTATATTCCTTCCTTCTGCTCTAAGCCGTTTCTTCTTTTCTCTTTCATAGCCTACTCTTTCATAGTATAACCTTCTATCACCCTCCATGTTTTATCCTAACAACTTTATCTGTTTGTAACACACGTAAAAATTACTTTTCTCTTCTACGTTCTATTTCTTCTTCATATCTCATCGCTCTTTTCTCCGCTTCTTCTCTTATTTTTTCTAAATTCATTTCTTCTTTTATATGTGTTTCTCTCTCTCTAATCCTAATGTCTTTTTCCAATATCTCTCTTGTACTTTTTAAAGTCTTTCCATCTCCATATATCTGCCCCATACATCATTACACTTCTTACAAGTTTATAGACAAGGCAACCTCTTTTCTCCTTATCCTTTCCAAATATATTCTTTCTCCCAACCCCCACAATTGTCCAAATATTTTATTTTCCTTCTGAGGCTAGTTCCTTTATGCATCCTTCATCTTTATTATCATACTTAATTCTACATCCCAAATATTTCCACTCATCGCACATTTTATATCTCCTCATCTCCCTACAACCACGTCTCTATTCTCTCTTCTTCTTTTTGAAATCTCATTACTTTTGTTTTTAACACATTGGTCTTTAGCTTTTTCTTTCTTACTTTCACTACTCTCATTACTTCTCTCATTTCTTTTTCATTTTTTGCCATCACCACTACATCATCTGCATATGTACCATATATCTTTATTATACTAATCACCAGTCTCTCTCTTTAATTCCTTTTTAACTCATCCTTTAAATCGCTAATGTATATTGAAAATAGGGCCGTTCTCAGAGGACATCCCTACCTTCATCCCTTTTTCGTCTAAAAGGTTCACCCCAATTCTCTTCTCATTCTTATTCTACTCTTTGTTTCTTGATATATCTCCTTAATTGCATTTACCAAATCTTCTCTTGTATTCTTGAATTTTGCGCACTACAGTTTTAGTACTCTCGACCAAACTCAAAAAATCGATATTTTTTGGGATGAGCTCAAAAAATGAGTTTTTAAAAACAAATGGATTATCGTGGATTAACAGAAATCCACCAGTACAGATGTCTTTAAAAGACACTCATTTGGTTTAGTTTTTGACGCCTCACATTTTTGTTCCCATTCAAAAATTAATTGAACCGAGATTTTTCGAATTATGGTGTAACGAAGGAGAGCATTTTTTAAATTTTGCTCTCGCGGCCCATTTACGATCGAAAAAACGACAAAATTCTACGTTAGCGCACTTAGATTGTACAGGATAAAATTTATGAAAATAGTCTTTTGCCGCCATTTACCGCGTGTAGAACGGTCCGAATGCAACGCTAGCGTAGGTACTCATTTAGGCGTTCTTTTACGGACAACATTTTCACGAATTCGAGAAATCAATCTGAGTTTTAAACAATGCATTTTACGTTGAAAGTGCTGCTAAAAAGTAAAAAAATGGTTTAAATATGTTAGGTAAGTGAGGTTTTTGTGTTTTTTTTTTTTTCTAATCCACGGCGGTGATCAGTTTGAGTATTTGGAATCACCTCGTTTGATCTGCAGCCGAAGCTTTGGGCACAAACGAGCTATTTTTCACAGTTTCCTTCACACTTTTCTCTGCATTTTTTCTTGGTTGAAGTTCTCTAACTTCTCTTTGAATGACTCCTCCGTCTACGTCATCAGAATCGGCAGCAGTGGTTTCAATATTTTTGTCTTCTTCTTCAATCAGTAACCATCTGGGACACGCACTAAAACCCAACACTTCTTCTTCAAACTTCGCGAAAAAAGCGCGGAAATCGCGACTTTGAAAATATGGGGCAGTTTAAATAAACCATATCTCGAATAGTATCGTTCTGAGCAATTGACGAAAATTGTTGAACCCAAAAACTGCACAATCTCATTGCGCTAGGGTAGCATTCGGTCGTTTTTTTGTGCAGGAATAGGCCGCAAGCGAAAAATTTTTGATAGAAAAAAAATGGGAAAAAATAAAAATTTGCTGGATTTTTGCCAATCCAAGCAAATTTATTTAGTTTGGCCGAGAAGACTAAATTGTAGCGCGCCAAATCTCTCGCAAAACGATCACTTTGGATCGTTTGTATGAGCACGGTATTGCGAGTTATAGTCGATAAAAGGAATTTAACTCTTTTCTTGATTATGGGGGGTCCGAATTCCGAAAGTCTGGATCCCCTTACAAGCTTATGATTGTTTTTTCGTTTGCGCCATTATTTCTTACTCAAATGACAGTTTCCCTAGCTATAATAGTAGCTCTCATTTCCAAAAAAAGGATAAGAATTCTGTTAGAAGATTATTCACATTATATTACTCAAATTCTCATATCTTTTGCCTTGCCTTCGAATTTATTTATTTATTATTTATGTTTATTATTTTCACAGCATAGTAAAATTGACAATGTCATTAATTTAATATGAAACGAAAAGCAATAAATACCAAACGTATTTATGAAACGAGAACTTTGAAAAATCAATTTCGTATTGCGTTATAAAATACTTAAGCGTTTGAGGGTCAATAAGATTCTATTAAGAAATAGGTTTCGCCATTGTAGCTTTTCACTTAAATTTGATACTTTGTCAAATCATGTGTTTTTAAAATCAAAGTTGCCACTTTTTTCGAATAAATTATTACATGTGTCAACAAAATAAAATTGAAAAAAGTTACCTTAATCTCCCTGAGATTCATCGCTTCTTCCCAAGAATAATATTTCCTCTTCATTCTTTTGATAGCGACTTTTCTCCGGTATCTTTTCTTTGACCAAGAACTACAGATCCGTAAGTACCATCGCCCAATTGATGCAACGTAATGTAACGATTCATCGTGTAAACACAGTAAAAAATAAAACACACTTTATAAATTTTACGTATTTGAGAACGATTAAAAATGTTTTTTCATGCTTTCGATTACATTATTAGAAACGAACCCATCCGTCAGGTCAACCACAACTGTGCATTATGAACGTGAACGCTATACTATTTGTGTCCTTATAAATATCGATTATTTCGTTCCACGTCGTTGTTCAACAACTGCCACCCCCTTTGGACGTTTAAAGTTTTCATTCTAATTTGAATTATTCAAGTTTGACCCTAAACATGAAGTATGAAGAGAATCGAATTATAATATTTTTCTTCGGCGGACGAAGTAAATGGACGATTACATGAACTCATTAAATCTAACTCATCTTAATACTTAAATAGTTTAAAGTTTAAGGAACTTTAAGATTTGATAAGTAACACCGCACTACAGCAAAAGCAAAAGAAGAACAAATCGATGTTTGACCTCTTGCATGACGAATCAGTTCACGATACAGTTTTTTGGTTTGGGGTTTTCTTAATATCTTCCCACGAGATTATCGATATAATAATAACACCCCTTTAGTTAACTTTAGCGTGACACATTTTTCGGGCATTATTTTACTTAATTAAACTATGCAATTGTTTCGTTCTATCTAACAAATCTCAATAATTGCACCAAATTAATAAAAAAAGAGCGAATTCAATTAAAACGAAGGTATAAAACGGAAACACTATCGTAAAGTAAAAGTATAATGCTCTGCCACTGATTAGGTTAGTGAGTTAAGAACATCATCATAAAAAACAATTTGCTTACAAAAAAAAAGAAAAGTTACCTTAAAACATTCATTACCTCTTCAACTAGAAAATCAGATGGTTACGAATTTGGTTAAAATGGACAATAACTTTGTCAAAATGTCAAAAAGTAGCGTACTATGTCTCTTAAAAAGAATATGACACACAGTTTAGCTTCAAAATTAATATTGAACTCATTCTTACGTTGTCAAAGAAAATGACTTTATACAGAAACCAAAATCATTTTCAACATCTAAGTTCACGGATGTGATGTTGAAAGCAGCAATATTTTCAATAATGTGTGCAGTAGTACACATTTACCTTGTATTTTGTTCTTTAAAAAATGTAGGAACGCTTTTGTTGCACATTTTATAAACGTTGAAGAACATAAAACTATTTCGTTTTAGGATCAGATAATGAGAAAACATATTTTTTGCTAAACTTCTCTTTCTATGCACAAGAAGTTTAGCAGACGTCAAATCGTTTTAACGCAATTTTTATATAATGATACCCACTCGTATATAGCAATTAAGCCTTGCAGAAGTGTTTAAAGAATAAACACAAGTTCTTACTTTAGGGGGGCTACTCTGTAAACTGAAACTTTTTTAACATCTCACCTACATAAGTGTTGACAAATCGAGTGTATAAAATTTAAATTTTTCTAAAGTATCTTAAAGCTCCTTGTTAGATTAGCTGGTAGCAAGTTTAAAGAACTTTCAATTTAATATATTTTGTGTAAAATCCCCACCCATCTTTTATTTTCAAATTGTTTAAACTACAACTTAGCTAATCGCTATTTTTTTCGAAAACCCCGTAGTTTGCGAGATACTTACCAAAAACTGACTTTTCTCCTCTTTGACACCACATAAAAAATTTAGAGAGGTCGGATCGTTGGGGACTTTTGACACATTGTATATAATGGTATTATCCAGCCGTTTCAGAATTTTTCCGAGGTTGAATGCTAATTTAACTGGGCTATTATAAAATTGATAGATACGATTACTCTGATCCCAAAAATACAAATTTCAAACATTTTTCGGGTAGCGTTTGACCTGTTGCTATTTTTTAAAGGTCAAAAAATATTACAGGACTTATCATAGTATTCCATCTAATTTTGGAAATGTAGTTGAAGAATACATTTACGACAACAAAAGCTTGATTTTCAGACGATTGTTAAGACATGCACATTGTGAGAAGGATTGGTGCTTAATCAAAATAATGATGCACCTACAAGGACCACACCAGAAATGTTGACAATGTTGGATCATGAACAAAACCCAAGCTCATCTCTGCGTTGGCTGTAACAAGTTGAACTTTATATAATGACTTGTCACATCATACCGAAGAAAGATATTCATGTATATCCTTAACGGGCAAGCGGCATTAGTTGTCTTTGATTTGTTCTTACAGCCCTCCTTGAAGAAATTAACTTCGAAGAATGGATAAACAATATTAAAGAACTGTGTGAGAGAATAGTTTATAACATTAATTAGCTGAACACCCTTAAATGTTATTAAACGTTATCATCCGAATGTTGCGTACAGTGTAAAAATGTCTCGAAGTGTGAACAAATTCAGCATTTAATATAACTGTAGATTAACGTCGATTTGTTATTATTATAATTTGGTTTGCTACAAGTTACCACATATGTTTTATTTACGTTTTCATGTTGAACTTCATTAAAAGATATTGGCGAAATGGCAACTTGATTTACTGATATGTATGTTTAGTTGCCTATATTAAAATCGTTTATTAATAGAAAATCGTTCATTAATTGATGTCATTAACGATCAATTTTGTTTGCATTAATGTAAGTCATAAACGCATGGTCGACAGAAATAGTTGTTTAACAAACGAGTGTATTAATAAGGGCGATTAACAATCGAGATATTTGAGATTGTTAATCGCCGTTTAATTCAAGAGTTAGTTACACAACTTTTCCGTCGACCGTACCTTTTTAATAAAATTATATTAATAATTTTAGAAAAGATATGCTATTGTGAACGTACCTTTAGAAAGTACCGTTTTGTGAACTCACCACAATTTTTTAATTGTATAACATAACCTAACTTCATTGTTTCTACTTTTTTGTTAGCTTTGTATTAGATTATTCTTTGCCACTAATTGGATTGTTCTTCGTTGAGGAGAACGAAGAACAATCCAATTAGTGATAATTTATAGGAGGAAATATTTACCTTTCATCATTATTCTTTGCCTTTTTGTCTTTTGTATGGCTATTCGACAACAGTATTTTAATTAAGGTCACTAAGTTGATGGAGAATTGAGGTACTAAATTCCAATTGTTGCGTCAAAATACAATAGTTTTCATCACAGCGACAAAGTGTATAAATCTTTTTTGTGAGAACGGATTGGTGCTAGTGATGCACCTACAAAGACCGAACCAGAAATGGTTGACAATGTTTGATAAATGATACAAGAAGCCCAAGTACATCTCTACGTTGGCTGTAAACAAGTTGAACTTTTGATAATGACTTGTCACATCATAAACACGATATCTCTTATAATGATCCAAATAAAATAGTTGATGCTTTCGCTGATTATTTCAGCAGTGTTTTCCAAAATTCTACTCCAGGTTATCATAATGCCATCAGTAACACTAGCAATCTTTCTAATGTTAATGTAAAATCTGTATCCATAGATGACATTTCTCTTGCAATATTGAAACTAAAAAGTAAGCCAACGTCGGGAAATGACCAAGTTCCTAGCTTTCTTCTCAGAGATTGTCGTCAGATATTTGTTGAACCATTATTTATCATTTTTAATCTGGGTCTAAAACGAGTACCTTTCCTACAACTTGGAAAACTAGTAGAATATGTCCTGTGCTCAAAAAGGAGACCCTGCTGAAATAACTAATTATAGACCTATATCCATATTGTCTAACTTTGCTAAAGTGTTCGAAAGTTGCATGTGTAACCAAATATATCATCAAATTAAATACTTTATATCACCGCATCAACATGGTTTTGTGGACAAACGCTCTACACTTACTAACCTGTGTTGTTTTACTCATTTTACGGCTGAGGCACTAGATAACCACGGGCAGGTGGATGTTATCTACACCGATTTTTCCAAGGCCTTTGACTGCATTGACCATGGATATTACTAGAAAAATTAAGACTGTATGGTTTTTTGCAGCTCAATAATTTCATTTCTTTCATCATACCTCCAAGATCGCTTACAATACGTGGTATATAATGACTTCATATCTAGTTTTTAGCAAAATCTGGTGTACCACAAGGCTCAAACCTGGGTCCTCTCTTATTTTTGTTGTTTATAAATGACCTTTGTGATAGAATTGATTGTGAAGCCTTAATGTATGCAGATGATGTAAAAGTTTTTACTACTGTTAAATCTGTTATTGATTGTATTAAATTACAATATGATATAAATGCTATCTCAAAATGGTGCAAGTTAAACAGACTCAACTTAAACATCGAAAAGTGCAAAATAATGACGTTCTCTAGAAAACTTAAGCCTTTATTGCATAACTATACAATTGATGATCGTATTGTTTCTCGTTGTTATGAAACCAAAGACCTTGGCATTTATTTTGACAGTGAATTGCTTTTTAATATCCATGTATCAAACACAGTTTCTTCTGCAACTGAAATGCTTGGATTTATGATTCGAATTTGCAAGCAATTTTCTAACATTGATACACTGAAAACGTTATACTTTTCTTTAGTCAGAAGTCGTCTCGAATACGGTGCAATAATTTGGATGCCTTATTATGATCACCTCAAAATTAAAATTGAGAGAGTTCAAAGGAAGTTTTTAAAATATCTCTGGTATAAAAAATATAAATTTTATCCTGAAAGAGGATTTTGTCATCAACAACTACTTAGAAAATTTGATTTGTTATCTCTTGACCTAAGAAGACGTAGGATTGGTTTGTCTGTGTTGTATAAATTATTACATAATGCAATTGATTGTCCTTTTATACTAGGTAAATTGAATTTTTACGCATCTATGAAGAACACCAGAAATAATTATACTTTTTATACTCAATTTGCTAAAACCAATGTGCGGTTATTATAATGATATTTGTTGCAATACTGATATTTTCCATTGTAACCTTAAAACTCTATTAGAGGCATACAATGAATATTATTTAATTACTTTTGAACAATCAACTATTACACATAATATATAATTTCAGTTTTTCGTTATTATTATTATTATCATTCTTGTTAAGTGATTTATTTATTTATTTATTTTGCAATTTTTAGTAACATAGCTTTAGTTTCTTTACTTTTATTACTGTTATTAATATTTTGCTATTTCTAATAACATATGTATATATAAAACTGAATTATTTATTGTTGTCCTGTAATTGGCATTGTAGCTGTTGGACAATAAATCATATTATTATTATTATTATACCAAACAAAGGTATTCATTCATATCGCTACTGTGTATTCCAGCTTAAGATTCTTTAACGATAAAACTTGATTTCACCTTAATGTTATTTCACACAACATGCTCATGTAGAGTTTATAAAAAAACCTTTTCTTAAAGTGGTTTTACTACTCTTCCAAAAGATACTTTTAGGAGTCGGAATGTTTATCAGGCCATTTTTTTTTATATGTTGTATACAGTACAAAAATGTCTCAAAGTTTGTGTGAACAAATTGACGATTTATTACAACTATAAATTAATGTTGATTCGTTATTATTCAAATTTGTTTTGTTACAATTTATGACAGATAAAATGGCAACTTTAGATATACACATGTATGCCTATACTCAAATCGTTCATTATTAGAAAATCGCTCATTAATAGGGTCATTACTGAACGATTTTGTTTACGTTAATGTAATTCATAAATGCACGGTCGACGGAAATAGTTATTTATGTACCAAGGGTGTAAAGTAACACTTTTAACCTTGAGCATGAAAACTATTGTCAACAATCATGTGAACAACAAATTAATTTAAAAAAATTAATTTACAAAATTAAGAATAAAATGTTCTTCTTTACCGGCATTCCTAAAAGTCATTTAAAAATTTAAATTACAAAGTCTCCAAAATCAGTGAACATGGAAACTGATAATGAAGAACTTTCTAATACTCCTCTCGGTATTAAAGAGGTAGCAGATAACGTGTTCCGGATTTGTTACTTACTAAACCCAGAAAAATATGTGAAAAGACATACCATTACTTTTTAAAATGGTGTCAAACTACATGGAAAATGTGCTTTTATTGTATTTTGCAGAAATTTCCAAGTCTTCTACACTTTGGTCATTTTATTCTATACTGAAAGCAACTTTATGTGTAAAAATAACATAGATATTAGCAAGTGTGTAATCATCATAACTTCCTGTAAAAGGTAGGTGAAACGTACAACAATTTAACATATAAGTGCGTGAATTTTGGAATTTCAATATTTTCTTTTAGGAAAATTAGCGAATAATCCGTATTTTGTTCGGAAATATACTCTGCAAAACGTCTATTTAAACAGACCGTTAAGTTGATCGTGATTTTACTACAACCACAGGCGTATATATTTCTAAATTAGTCACGTAAGTCGTATTATTAAACACTTCTACTCGAACTTATTTTTAAGGTTATGCACAAAATATTTACTTGTTTTAAATTACAAACAAGCCTAATCTGAATAAAATGTACACTTTAAGAACAGTGAAACAACTACTATCGTGCCCAGTGAACAGGTATTCTACTTCTGTGGTACCTAAAATAATAAATAGCGACTCAGGTAAGTATATGACTTGCCCGCCCTTAAATGTATGCATTTAAATTATTTCAGCTCCTTCGCAGTTCCAAGGATCCAATTCCGACCCCATGTTAAACTCGCCAGATTATTTCAATGTACACAACTTATTCACAGTCAAAGATCTGTTTGATGCTCGAGTGCATTATGGTCACAAAGAAGGTTCTATCGATGAACGTATGTTACCATACATCTACGGATCTCGTTTAGGCCACGTTATATTTGACCTGGATAAAACTGCAGATTATTTAAGAAGAGCATTAAATATCGCTGCTCACATGGCGTATAGAGATGGAATAATCTTATTCTTTTTAAGAGGTGCACAAAATTCACACATTGTTGAGAAGATGGCTTTGGAATGCGGGGAGTTTGCTCACACAAGGTTTTGGCGAGGAGGTATATTTACGAACGCTGACAAACAATTTGGTGCAGTTACTCGTTTACCTGACTTGTGCATATTTTTTAATACATTAAATAATGTTTTAATACAGCATACTGCGATAAGGGATTCAGCAAAGATGGGCATTGCTACTATTGGTATAGTAGATTCTAACTGTAATCCTAACTTAATTACATATCCTGTACCAGGAAATGATGATTCTCCTGTTTCAATTCAACTCTATTGTAAATTATTTAAAGCGGCTATTCAGAGAGGAAAGGAGAAGCGTAAAGAACATTCAAGTGCTCAAATTTAATTTTAATTTATTTGTTAAAAATAGAGTTTTGTAATTAAATACATTTTGTTCTATAACTTAGTTATATTGATCTACCAACTTGAGGTTGTGTCAATGCATTAGGTTGTATCATAACAAGCGATTGATGGTTTCACCTATAATTTGATTTAAAGTTTTATTATTTCTTTTAAGTCGTTGATGTTTGAAACAAGATATTACTTCGTTATTGCAGTGAGCTACAGAAACTCATCAAAACTGTATACACAACTCTAACAATTTCGCCCTCAACAAAGATTTGTATTTTTTCATATTGTAGACATGTTAAATGCCCTATCATTATTTTTTACAAAAACATGTTTTCTTTCTGTTTTTTCTTCAATTAAATGAGTATTTTAAAAGCAGTAGCTTTTCTTAACTAATTGAGGTGGGACTTGATACCAGACTAGTTGATAAATAGAACTTAATCGAACACATAGAACAACAATTGACTGTAAGTACGTAGTAACTGCCGAATTTTCGTCAGATTTAGTCTAAAATTCGAAATACGCAATATTCAATCAAGCCAGGTGGGTTGCATATTTGCGCTTTTACCGTAACAGGTCTTTGAAGAATCAAGCGTGATATAGCAACATAAGCTTACTTTTCTGTGATACAACCTCATTTGACAGATTAGGAATGTTCGAAAATATGCATGTTTTATATCGTGTACTGTTGCAAGCAGTCTTGATAACCAGGAGTGGGAGCCAAAAGTGATTTTGTTTATTTAGATGTAGTAGTTTGGTTTTTAATGGAATTGCTTTTATCGTAGCATAGAAGTTTGTAAAACAGTTGGTTAAATAAGTTGTTCTACTAAAAAGCAAAATAAATGAAGATTTGCAAGAAAACTCCATTCTTTTTGAAATAAAAAGTAAAACAAGTGGGCTCGTCCGGGATTTGAACCCGGGACCTCTCGCACCCAAAGCGAGAATCATACCCCTAGACCAACGAGCCTCTTATGCAGCTGGAGAAAGTTCATTGTACAAAATGGTAATATTACGTAATAAATTTGAAAAACTTAATTTGAATATCAATTAAATTAATTAAATTGATTATAATTATATAAAAAAAAAAGTGTAAATTATTTAAATAATTAATTTTTTTAAAAAACAGGGCTCGTCCGGGATTTGAACCCGGGACCTCTCGCACCCTAAGCGAAAATCATACCCCTAGACCAACGAGCCGTTGTTACAAATTTCTTGAGTTGGACAATTATATACTAATACAATTTTATGAAAACAATTCAATACATTATTAAGATTATTCATTCAAATCACTTTGTAATTATGTCTTACATTTGTCTTGCAATAATTTACGTTTTAGGAAAAACCTTAAAGTATAAAATGTAATGTGAAAACATATTTGTAAATCCTAGGAATGTGAGAAACCGTTTCATCAGAAGTTATTTTTTAAATTACGCAAAAATGATTATGTATATACAGGGTGCATCATGACCCATGACGAGATTCCATAGAAGTTTATGGGGAAGTTGTCCGTATTCAATTTTGAAAATTCTTTTGACAAGATTTCGACATTATTCTATCTGAAAAAAAATTTTGGCTTTTTCCATCCCCAGTGTACATAAAATGACCATCAATTTTGTTTTGTCAAATACAAAACATTGTGTATCGTCATATTTTCAAATTCTACGTTCAATTTTAAGTTGACTTCAAGAATTATTCTCTATACCTACCTAGCATATTAACCATTTTCGAATTATCCACGTTTAAAAAAAAATTGACGTATATGAGACAGCCATATACTTTTCAAACCAATCTGACACGAAGCTGTTCGAGAACTGAAACAAATAGATACCTGATACTTTGAAGGAAGATGCCCTTGACTAGTACAGTATACTGTTTTGCTGTTTTTTTATACAGGCTGTTTCACGACGAGCTTACACTATCTATATATGGGAACTACTCATACGATTTTTATAAAAATTTACATAAATGGATAACAAGCTATGGCAAATTTATGAAAAATATTTTGACAGACGTGTCATTTCCGGTTATACCGGAAGTAAACAGCTACTTTGTTATTTTAAATAGAACACCCTATATTATTAACTTTTTGGATTCTAGGTTCAATTTTAATGTCACTTTGTGCAGAATACCCTATACCTAAATATACCACAGATAAATATAATAAGGTATTTTATCTGTTATACTTTCGAGATATTCATTTTTTCAATGGAAAATTGACAGGTGCAGACCTAAATATTGAAAATTCTGTGTGAACATCCCTAACACCAAATAAAAATTATTTGGTCGGGTTAATTAGTAGGAAGATCGAGGTAATTAGTGACAAGTCGAAAACTGCTTTTTTATTATACAGGGTTCTTAAAAAGTGATGAAAAGTTCAACTTCAGAAATGTCAAATATCTTCATTTTTTAAATGAAACTACCATATTTTTATTCATTCATGTAATTCTACGGGAAAAACAAGAGGAGTTTATGTTCACTTCCCTATAACCAAACTTAAACGTTTTTGAGATATTAACATGTATTTAAAAATTTTAATTATTTCTGCCGTATTGTTGCTTATTATAAGTAGGCCGTGTTATTTATATTATTTTAGCAGGCTGTGAATGTAGCTGTCATATTTAAATAGTATTAAATGTCATTATTTGTGGTTAATCGCTTCTTTATAAAGTGATAGAAATGGCTCGTTTGGAACTAAACAATGAAGATTATCTAAATTTACTTTTAATACATGGTGAATGTGATAGAGTTGTTAATAGGACATGTACTTTATTTGCTACACGATATCCAGATCGACCACAACCCACCCGCGACACAGTGAAAAGAATACTAAACAATTTAACACAATTTGGTTGTTTTCAAGCAAAAGTTAAGAAAGCGAAGCCTGTTGTTGATAATAATGACAATGAAATTAATATTCTTGGATACTATGCTGCTTATCCCGAAGCGTCATTACGTTGTGGTGCCAGAGATTTAGGTGTACCAATGATATCTATCCAACGAATTTAAAAAAAACATATGTTTCATCCCTATTCTTTTAACTTAGTTCAAAGTTTAAAGGAAACAGACTATAATAAGCGAATAGAGTTTGCAGAATTCGTGTTGATAAAATGTCAAGAAGATAATGAATATTTGAAGAATATTATATGGTGCGACGAATCAAAATTTACAAAAAACGGAATGTTTAACAGGCACAATTCGCATTACTGGAGCGAAGAAAATCAACACTTAACAAGAGTACGTGGTTTTCAAGAGCGATGGGACTTTAATGTCTTTTGTGCGATCAGAGATAACCAGGTTGTAGCTCTCCACTACTATGATGGGAACTTAAATGGTTAGGAACTGTGGTAACATAAGTTTTTATTTTCTATAAGCTACTTTTATAGGTCAAAGATATCTCGACATATTGAGAGAATTAAAAACAAATTATTTAGATCGTTTACCACCGCAAGATTTTGGAAAAATATTTTTTCTTCACGATGGAGCACCTTCTCACTGTTCCAGAATGGTAAACCAATTTTTAGATGAGACGTTTGACGATAGATGGATAGCTAACAATGGTCCTTTTCGGTGGCCTCCTCGTTCACCAGACATAACACCTTTAGATTTTTTTATATGGGGCTACATAAAAAATGAAGTGTATTCCCATCCACTTACAACAAAGGAAGATTGTAAACTTAGAGTTCGCAATGCATTTAATTCTCTCCTGCAACAATGATCAGGCGTGCAACAAACGAAGGTGTAATAAGAAGGGTTCATAAATGCTTGAAGGTTCACGGACGTAATTTTGAGCACTTGTTATAAGTTCTTGTAATTTACGTATGTGAAATTACATACATACAAAAAACACGGCCTACTTATAATAAGCAACAATACGGCAGAAATAATTAAAATTTTTAAATACATGTTAATATCTCAAAAACGTTTAAGTTTGGTTATAGGGAAGTGAACATAAACTCCTCTTGTTTTTCCCGTAGAATTACATGAATGAATAAAAATATGGTAGTTTCATTTAAAAAATGAAGATATTTGACATTTCTGAAGTTGAACTTTTCATCACTTTTAAGAACCCTGTATAATAAAAAGCAGTTTTCGACTTGTCACTAATTACCTCGATCTTCCTACTAATTAACCCGACCAAATAATTTTTATTTGGTGTTAGGGATGTTCACACAGAATTTTCAATATTTAGGTCTGCACCTGTCAATTTTCCATTGAAAAAATGAATATCTCGAAAAGTATAACTTTTAGGTATAGGGTATTCTGCACAAAGTGACATTAAAATTGAACGTAGAATCCAAAAGTTAATAATATATAGGGTGTTCTATTTAAAATAACAAAGTAGCTGTTTACTTCCGGTATAACCGGAAATGGCACGTCTGTCAAAATATTTTCCATAAATTTGCCATAGCTTGTTATCCATTTATGTAAATTTTTATAAAAATCGTATGAGTAGTTCCCAATATATAGATAGTGTAAGCTCGTCGTGAAACAGCCTGTATAGTGTTCAAAATTCGTGTCTAAGTCATGGAAAAAGAACCCCCCAAACTTGTTGTCCAAAAAAAATTTTAAAAAATTTAATAAAGGAAAAATAAAAAATCCCCCAAAGGCAAAACACACATATATAAAATTTATTTAAAAAACAACCCTTTAAAAAATAAAAAATAAAAAAAAATTCTTTTTCAACCTAAAACTTTTTTTTTTTTTTTTTTTAAAAAAAAAAAATGTCCGCCCCCCATACAAAAAAAAAAAATTTAAAAAAAAAAAAAAAAAATTATAAAAAAGTTTTGGATTTGCACAAACCTACTTTTTTCTATTTAAATAAAAAAAAAAAAATTTATAATGATTATTAAAACAACAAATAATTAAAAAAAAAAATTTAAAAAAAATTATTTATTATTTTTTAAAAAAAAAAAAAAAAAAACTCCAAAATAAAAAAAAAAAAACCCCAAAAAAAATAAAAAATTAAAATTTAATTTATATATTTTAAAAATAAAATTAAAAACCAATTCCTCTTCTTCTCTCCCCTCCAAAAAAAAAGAAATAAACATTAAAATTTCATGTTCTAACGATTAATAACATAAATACCTAATTTTATTATGGGCAAGACGATCTTTTGCACGCACCAGCCATCCTTTAATGCTTTTGACGATGTCGGCATCCGTGACATCACACGTTTTTTATTAAGTCGTACAGCAACTGAAACATTATATGAGTAGCTATAAACTTTTACAAAACTAACTTAAAATAAATAATTGCTTATATGTATGTAGATTACAAAAAAATGGACTACACCCAAGCTATAAAACAACTTACCAGTGATTAAAGACGAAATTTTTAATTTAAAAAAATTTTTTTATTTTTGTACACGGGCAAAAGCTACCCTTTACATGCAGTTCAATTTACATAGTATAAGTGATTATCATTATGTATTACACAACTAAAAAGGAAATTAAATAACAATACTATCAGAGATAAACTAACTTAAACAATTCTTAAGGTAATAATGATTAACATAACAATTTCCGATTATTCTAAATATTTCTGTATATAAGATTAAAATTTGGACTGGAAGATAAGAAGAAGTCTACGTCTAGTTTATAAGTATTTGCAAGACGCATTGCATTATACAAAGGACTATAATACATATAATTTGTACGGGCATAAGGTACCTTAAAAAGCTTATAGGTTTTCTAGTTAATGCGAGGAATGTTGAAACAAATTCTGGACAGTAAGTACGGCGAGTCTATATGGTTATTAATGAGGCGATGGAGAAATTTAAGACTGAATATATTTCTTCTATGTAATAAAGGTGCAATATTTAAAACTTCACATATGTTCGCGTAAGGGATATTATCATAATCATAACCAAGTTTTAATCCAATGATTCTTATAATTCTTTTTTGAAGATTCTCTAACCTTTCACTATGAACGACACAATATGGTGACCAGACAATTGCACAATAATCGAGCTGAGAACGAATTAATTGATTGTATAGAACACGGATTGATGTAATATCTCTAAATTCTTTGGTCATTCTGTAGACAAATCCAATTAGTTGGGAAGTTTTTTACAAACTGCGTCTATGTGGTAATTAAAAGTTAAATCTGAGGACAGCATAACACCAAGATCTTTTATTGTATTTTTTCTTGTTAAAACCTGATTTGATATAGTATAATTATGTAGATGGGGATTTTGTGATTTATGAAATGAGATTGTCACACATTTATTAATATTTAATGACATACAATTTAGGTTGCACCAATTTTCCAAAAGTTGATACCTTTTGTATAAGGTCACAGTCACTGGGTTTTTTATTACGGTAAAAATTTAAGGTCATCAGCAAATAGTAATTTTTGAATGGGACTCGGTAAATCCAGATCATTAATGTATATTAAGAATAAGTAAGGACCCAAGAGGGATCCTTGAGGAACACCTGAATTTACTTGAATGTATTTAGAGACTGCAGATTTAATTTTTACGCTCTGTTTTCTATTCGTGAGGTAACTATGAAACCAATTTAGAAGTGATCCATTTAATCCATAAGCTCTCAATTTAGCAATAAGATGATGGTGACTGACTTTATCAAAAGCTTTACTGAAATCGGTAAATATTGCATCTACTTGATAACCTGCGTGAACGGAATCAAGCAGAGAAGCTTGAAAAGATAGTAAGTTTGTGACCGTTGATCTACATTTCATAAAGCCATGTTGATCATTACTGATTATGTTTTTCAAACAAGGTGTTAATACATCACGAACACAACTTTCAAAGAGTTTAGCAATGCAAGATTGAATTGCAATTGGTCTATAGTTTGAGATAAGTGACTTATCTCCACTTTTATGTATTGGTGTAATGAGACTAAATTTTAAATCATCGGGAAAAATACCAGAAGAAAGGGACCAATTAAAGAGATTAGTTAAATGTGGTGTTAATATGGAAGCACAATGTTTCAATATAATTGGAGATATTTGGTCAGATCCCGGCCCTTTCCTTTGATCAAGAGACAGGAGTTTCTGCAGTACAACATCTTGGCTAACTTGAAATGAATTGATATTCAGAGAAGAATCAAAATCGTAATTTGGGACATTATTAGCAGGGGAGTCAAAAACACTTGAGAAATGGTCAGCAAAAAGATCAGCTATACCCTTAGCATCATAGGCTGTTTTTAAATTGTATGACATTTCAGATGGGTAATCTTTATGTTTTTGTATTGTATTCACATAGTTCCAGAAACTTTTAATATTATGGGGAATAGAATTTTCAATGGATTTTAAATAGTTATTGTAATCGAATCGATATAACCTATTGCATTGACTACGGATATTGGAGAACTCAATGTAATCATTTTGATTTTTGGACTGTTTGTATAGAATATGGTAATACTTTTCATATTGATAGCTTGTCGTAATCGAGAAGATACCCATCTTGGAAAATTCGATTCTCTAATAAGTCTTATTGGTGTAAACATCTTATTTCCGTTGTCTAAAATATTTACAAACTTTGTATACGCTTCGTTTACCGTAGTAGATCTAGAGATACTTGACCAATCACTTTGAGCAAGATAACTTTTAAAGTTTATGACATCACATCTCTTGAAATCATAAAATGAATAGTAATTCTTTAACATGTTCACTTTACTGGTTTGGCCAATTGAAAATGATAGAGCTGGGTGATAACCATTTGATTCCTCAGGCAGTAAGGATCTATGGATCGGGCTAAATATAGTAAATCAAATGATGAGAAGATAAGATCTAGTAATTTACCGTCACCATTAGAGATAGTTTTTTTGCAGAAGATTTAGTGATAAAAAGAATCCTGTATGATACGTGCATTGGGAAAGTTTGATAGAACGCAATGCTCTTGAGAGTCTAACCAGCAAGTATCTGGAAGGTTGTAATCACCGGCAATAATTACATCAGTAAAATGTTGATTTGACGTTAATATTTGTTCAACCGTTGAACAGTGATTTTGATATTTATCATTAGTACTCATTGGTGGAATATACACACCTCCGACAAGAAGACGCGTTTGATTGTTTTGAATTGTAATGAATACTTGCTCAACCGAATTAGATTGAGAAATTACAAGAGGTGACGACAAGCGCTTAGTGACAGCAATTAAAACACCCCACCACTCAATTTTAGACTAGTAGCCGAATCTCTATCTTTCCTATATACATTAAGATTGAAAAGACCGAGTTCGTTATTAGATATAGATGATGTTAAATTGGTTTCAGTGAGAATAACAAAATCAAAATCCTGCATTAATAATGATGATGATAAGTTTTTTATTTTACTTCGACAACCATTTACATTTTGATAGTAATACAAAAGAGTAGTTTGCCCGTTGGTTAGTTTTTTTGATCAACAATTTTTGGAATACCCCCAACATACCTTATTGTAATATTTTTTCACCTTCTTCACTTCTTTCCTTTAACTGGTGGCGAAGCTTTTTGTAGATAATTTCTTTCAATTGTGGTCTTATCTCTAGTGGCAGATATAGTAAAGTTTGAATTAAGTCTTCTGAATCCAGTCACAGAACGCAGTAATGAGATAGCAGTAGTTTCATTTGGTAGAATTATCTTAAGAGGTCGACATTTTCCATTAGTAGGCGATTTACCCAAACGGAAGAACTTGCAGTCTTCAATCTTCGTGTCAAAGGATATATTAGAGAATACTTTCTTCAGCAATTTATTATCATGTTCCATCATTTCTTGTGTATTAGAAGATGCACTTTCATCTAGGTTAAAAAATAGGATATTTTTTGATCTCAGAGTTCTTTCTTTTGCTTCAGCTACAGCAGTTTCGATTATTTCATCACGGTCTACAATTTGAGAGTTAGTATGTCGCAAGGTCTCGATGTCTTTCTTGAGTGCACCAATAACTTCTAGAAGTGTGTCAATCTTACTCTTAGTAGAATTAACACAATTTGTACACTCATGAAATTTAAAACTTGGACACCACAATTTCTGTAAACAAAAGTTTGCACATTGTGAAGCGGGCTTAAGGGTATCATTTACAATTCTAACAGCAGGTAGTCTCAGCAGGGGTTATCTTATAGAAGGACTGTAGAATGAATCATTACACTAAGCACGTTTTAGAAAATAGGTAATTTACGTTGCTTACTTAATTTTTTCTTTAAAGAATATATTTGAAGGTATCGCTAATTAAACACCATAGCTCGATTAATTATCGAATCAAAATTTTGTTTAGGAAATGTTTACAAAATAAAATTAGAAATAATTTTGATTTAAAAACGTCTACAAGCAATAACTTTTAAATTAAATCAAAAACTAAACATGGTTATTTGGGTTGACTGATTATTACTTATTTTTAAATAAATCTAACCTACTAATTATTGTAAAAAAAAAATCATTAAACTCTCTATTCATAATATTTAGTCCTTACAAAATGTATATTTTATGACGTTTCATTTTTTCTGTAGTTAATATAAAAGTGAAAATAAAAACTAAGGCAATTCTTATTGTCAACGTATATATTTAGTTTTTGACAAGAATTTATTACATAATTATAATTAAGATACCAAGTTATAGTTTAAAATTAAATGAAAACGTTTTTTTTTAAATAAAGGTATTACTATATAAATAAATATAAGAAATCAATAATGGGTGTGACCTCCATTATTATTGATACATTCTTGGAGGCGTCTGCTCATTGACGCTATCAAGGTATCAATATAATTAATATTAATCGTTTCCCATGCGGTATCAATGGCTGCAATTAGTGCATTACGGTTTACTGGTATAAAATTTGGCCCTTGTTGTCTTCGGATAACAGCAAGTATTCGAGCCCAAACATTTTCGATAATGTTAAAATCTGGGCTTTTGCTGGCCAGGGTAACAGCTCCAAGTTATTTTCTCGTATCCAATTGCGCACAACCCGCGAAGTATGAATAGGGGCGTTGTCCTTTAACAACAAAAATACATTATGAAAATGTTAATTCAACAGATCCCGAACTATTTTTGGAAAGTATAGTGAAATAAGAATACTTACTTGTTGGAAAATATAATCTTCGTCTGGATAAAACACTTCGACTGAAGGTTTCATAATAGTTTCCAAAATATCCAAATACGCAGCAGAATCAAGACGATAGCCCAACAAACTCCTGGACCCCGCGCGCTAACCCAACCCCACACATTCACAGAAAAATAACCACTTCGTTTTTTAGGACATATGTGATTATTTTCGTAACGAGTTCCTTCCATTCTAAAAACTTTTAGTGGTCCATCGTTGCGGCTATTGAACGTTTTTTCGTCGCTAAAAATCACTCGATTCCAAAATTCCAAAGGTTCGTTCACATATCGCCTTGCAAATTCCAGACGACGTCTCATATTTTCGTCACTGAGAACTTCTTTCGCAGCAGCATTATACTTCTTTATTCCCATCTCCTTTAATCTTTTTGTGCAGTTATACGGCATCCGGGAAAATGTGTATCTGCTATAGCCCTGGAGTATGTAGCAAATGGTTGTTCTGTTACGTAATGAAACAACTCGAGATCTTGAGCACGTGTAGATACTTTAGGTCTACCACTTCCGATGGCTCTTTCCAAAGTGTGTTCAAGATTCCATTTTACTCGGTAATGCCCTACGGTGCTTTTTGGTATATCTAACATACGTGAAATTTCACGCACGCTACGGCCCGCCGCTAATTCCGAAACAATCCGCGCTTTCAAATCAGCACCGAGATGAGGTGGCATTTTCACAACACTTGAAATTTTAAACTAAAATGGAATTTACATTTCTTACTTTATTTATTGGTTCACACTACCCCTTCTCAAACAGTAGGTAATTGTTTATTTATTACATACTTCTAATGACCAATGTAACAACCCTTAGAGCAATATGACTCAAAGGAAGTAAATTAAACAAGCAAGGATATTCTATTGTTATTGAAACTTATTCATAAAGTAAAAGCCATTTCCTTATAATGCTAATGGACAGGATTTTCTTTTAAGTATTAAGATTACAATAGAGGACTTATAAACTTTCGAAAATATCTAATTATAAATATTTACACTGCAATTGCGCTTTTTCCTTAATAATTTCTTAGCAATAACATACACGTTCTTGGTTTTTAAGTTGTCATAAATTTGATATGATATAAATTTGTGTTTCTAATATTACATCACAAACTAATCTTTATTCGCCAAAAATTGTTGCTTAAGTTGTAAAGCTTCGTACACACCTGAACAACAAACCGAGCAACAAACATAACAACGAACCGAAAGTCAAACAGAACGACAAACGATCTTTTATGATTTCCACAATCCGAACAACAAACGGAACGTTTGTGCTGTTCCCATAATTATTTTCAGTAGTTTTCAGTTCATATATATTTATTATTGAGAAGAGAAAATTGCGGAAAACAAGAAGATAGTGCCAACCAAATTTTTACGCACAAAGAAGAGTAAAAAATTATAATTTACTTTGCTTTTTTTTATTTTGGAAATTTCCCGCCCAAATGATGCTAATAGGGACATCATTTTTTTTTGCATTCTTAAACACTGATTAATTTAAAACATTTTTCTTCTGTCAACTCCATAATATTACCTAAAACACAACAAACCCACAAAAGGGAGGACAAAAATAAATAATTTAATTCTCCCGCATAAGTTTGTTCGCCGTTTTGTTTAGATTCGTCCAAACCTGCAAACGCATTCGCGCGCATTTTCTTTGATGTCGGAGAAAAACCGACAAGTTGCGGGAACGCCGCAAACCGTTCGTGGAACAATCAGGACTTGCGAATCTGTTCTAAAATTCGTACGTAGCACCGTCCAAATTAATGTTCCGATTGCCGTTCGGTTCGTTGTTCTGTTTGTTCCTCGGTTTGTTGTTCAGGTGTGTACGAAGCTTTACAATAAGCATATTAATATGAACTATATCTTATGAAAGGAGAGTTATGTAACTATAATTAACGACTTAACGTTACGTTAGTAGATTCCATTTACTATTTACACATATTTTCTTGGAACATTCGATAATTAACTATCGGGATATGATGACCCTATACTTCGCAGGTTGTGCGCAACTGGATACAAGCAAATAACTTGGAGCTGTTACCCTGGCCAGCAAAAGCCCAGATTTTAACATTATCGAAAATGTTTGGGCTCGAATACTTGCTGTTATCCGAAGACAACAAGGGCCAAATTTTATACCAGTAAACCGTAATGCACTAATTGCAGCCATTGATACCGCATGGGAAACGATTAATATTAATTATATTGATACCTTGATAGCGTCAATGAGCAGACGCCTCCAAGAATGTATCAATAATAATGGAGGTCACACCCATTATTGATTTCTTATATTTATTTATATAGTAATACCTTTATTTAAAAAAAACGTTTTCATTTAATTTTAAACTATAACTTGGTATCTTAATTATAATTATGTAATAAATTCTTGTCAAAAACTAAATATATACGTTGACAATAAGAATTGCCTTAGTTTTTATTTTCACTTTTTATATTAACTACAGAAAAAATGAAACGTCATAAAATATACATTTTGTAAGGACTAAATATTATGAATAGAGAGTTTAATGATTTTTTTAATAACTTACAATAATTAGTAGGTTAGATTTATTTAAAAATAAGTAATAATCAGTCAACCCAAATAACCATGTTTAGTTTTTGATTTAATTTAAAAGTTATTGCTTGTAGACGTTTTTAAATCAAAATTATTTCTAATTTTATTTTGTAAACATTTCCTAAACAAAATTTTGATTCGATAATTAATCGAGCTATGGTGTTTAATTAGCGATACCTTCAAATATATTCTTTAAAGAAAAAATTAAGTAAGCAACGTAAATTACCTATTTTCTAAAACGTGCTTAGTGTAATGATTCATTCTACAGTCCTTCTATAAGATAACCCCTGCTGAGACTACCTGCTGTTAGAATTGTAAATGATACCCTTAAGCCCGCTTCACAATGTGCAAACTTTTGTTTACAGAAATTGTGGTGTCCAAGTTTTAAATTTCATGAGTGTACAATGGAAAATCAAGTGTTTGTTTGGTGATTTAATTAGCACTTCTTCATTACAAGATAGGTCTCCACATGTTGCATGAAGGGGCAATAAACAATTGTCACACTTGATTTCTTTAACAATATTTAAAATTTGTTTGCAAACTAAACATTGGTTTATTATAGGCATCTTGATATGATTTATTTCTATGTCTATTCCCAGGTAATTAATTAGTTTTCTTTTAGAGAACTTATTTTTACTTGTTTATTTATTTTTATTCTTAAGTGTGATTTATACAGCATTTACTAAATGTTCACCATTGTAGTAATCTTATCAATCATGCACAAGCTGCAAAAGTCCGATTTCAACTTTCAGTTCATTAAATAATCAAATTTGCAGATTGTAAATGATTAAAAATTAAACACATTTAAACATTTAATCAGTTTATTTGATTTTTAACTGTTTTAAATTCACTGCACTTTAACTACAATATTAAATTAAACACAATCGGAACGTAATCAGAACACGTCTTTACGCATCAACTTATACTCGATACTTTCTTTGCACCTTCCCAACTAAAAAGTTGTCCAATTTCATTGCTAAATAAGTAATATAATATACGTTTCGTTATCTCCTTCTCAGTGTCACCTCCTAGTTTTGCTAATTCCTTCACCTAAAGTTATATAAACATTACAAGTAATATACACATATATTAACCAGAAATTATACCATTACATTTAAATTTTTTTCCTCGCTTATGTATGATTCCACTTCTGCAAGTGCGTCAAAATTAATTATTGGAAATTTAGATAAAATTCTCTTCAGATTTTTTGCTTGCTCGTCAATTTCAGGGATATCAATTTTTTCCGTTTCTCGCCGACACAAAACCTCAATTTTTTTATTCATATCGTCAACTTGGAGACGTAATATATTTAATTCTCTAATGACTTGATTTTGAAATGCTGTAAAAATTTGGTTTATAGATGAGAAGCTCTATGTATACAGTTATTACAATACCTGTACTAGTAGAAATGAATGTATTTAATAATTCCTCGTTTGCATTTTTGTTAACCAAACGTGTCGGCGTTACAACTTCAGATGGTACCGACCTTTGACTTTAAAAATTTTTAGAAACCGATGTAGCGTTGATTTTTGTCAAGGTTTTTAGTGGAGGATTGGGATATTTACTTTCATCTTCTTCTAGAACGTCATCGTCAGTATCGTCGCTATCATCTATTCTTCGTGTTCGATACTTTTGTCTCAGACCCTTGCCTGTTTTTTCAGACTCGCTGCATGAAGTTAGCACGTCTGAACTTTCCGCCTTCCTTGCTTTTAATTGAGCAGTTTTATAATCAGCTAAAACCAAAGAAGTGAATTAGTTTAAATATTAATATAAATAGTAATATTACCATATTCACCCAACACCTTGCATGGAAAAGGTTTCCAATCTGAACCAGGATCTTCTTTATACCTTATCACATCGACTGTATTCTTTCTAGTGTAACTACCAGGCGGCCAATAACATTCGTTAGATGAGTAAACATACCATATAAGAGGTACAACTGAAACTAGATTTTCTTTTGTGAAAACCACAACCAACCAGTCATCCAATTTGTACATTGTTCTTTGGAATTTGTGCAGTGGGATTCACACACAATTGATATCTGTGCTAAATTTGCTACGATTGGTTGTAAAGAACAACAACATTTGTTCTTTGAGGCGAAGAACACCAGAGAAGTATTCTTTACAGCACCTACATAGAACATGTTATGTTATTACAGACTAGACCTTTATATCAAGTATGCTTTAGTAAAAATAATTTGACTCGTATTATGCGGAACCAGGAATAGCAACAACAATTTAAATTAAGAAGTTTAATTGTAAACAAGTATGGTAAATTAATCACATCTTAATACTTGTTTATAAACTTACTTATGAATCAATTAAGAAAAAACACTTATGGCACTAAGACAAACAAAAAATTACTTCTCTGTCAGTCCGCCTACTCACGCCACATAAAAAGGAAATACAAAATGATTTCCGTACAAAGATGGGGCTCTTGGTGGACCAACCTAAGCAAGGCTATGGTAGCACAAACGACGGAAATACCAATAGACGCTTTTTCCAAAATTCAACCTTATCTTCCTCGATAATTGGAGTAGACAAACAGATAATTGAACGTTTTCATGTCATTTTACAAACGATTTCAAGCGATCGCGAAAATTTCAAGAATATGCAGATACCACAGCCCGGAAATTTGTGGAGTTATATCCCTGGTATTATATGCCAACAAGCGTTCACAAAATTCTAGTTCATAAGGCCCTGAAATAATTCGTACTTCACTACTTCCGATTGGAATGATGTCAGAGAAAGCACAGGAGTCCGGTAACATAAATTGATTAAAAAATTTCGCAATGATTTTTCACGAAAAATCAGCAGGATAAAAACAAAGGAAGATGTATTTTTGCGACTTCTGATTATGTCTGATCCTCTTGTTTCATCCTTTCACCAAGTTCCAACAAAAAAAATTAAATTGCTATCAACAGAAGCTACAATGCTATTAAACTATCCGAGTAAAATAACTAGAGAAATCAGCTCTGAAACTGATTATTCTACTTCCAATGACAGCGAATAATCTTTTGTTTCGTAAGAAAACCATAAGATATACATATTTTCCGTAAAAAACAGTATATATTATTACCTACTATAATAAAGCCAATAGTTTCACAGTTACTATTTCTCTGTTATTGAATGTTTATTCCTTTGCATTAAATTTCTTATACTAAATTACCTGAATTCTGAATGAACTTAATTTGAAATCACAGACCTTACAAATTCCTAAATAACAATTTTTGTAAAAATTTATTTATTTTATTCATTTTATATCAGTTATATTTAAATCCGCCATTTTGTTTTTGAAAAATTAATATCAAGTTTAAATTCAGTGACCTCAAAAACGCCCTAGTAACGATTTTGATAAAGTTTAAAGCAGATATTTTGCATTTCACGTCCGCCATATTGGATCCGCCATTTCGTTTTTCAAAAAATTAATATAAAATTTAAAATCAGTGACCTCAAAAACTCCCTAGTAACGATTTTTATAAAGTTTTAAACAGATATTTTGCAATTCACGTCCGCCATTTTGTTTTTCAAAAAATTAATATCAAATTTGAAATCAGTGAGCTCAAAAACCCCCAAGTAAAGATTTTAGACCGTTTTCAGCACTTTTTAGACTTTTGGTCAGCTTTTTGGTGTTTTGAACTACTGTGATGGGAACTTAATTTCTCCAAAATGTACACATTTGTACTACAATACAATTTAGAAATTTGATGCTTATCGCAATTATTCCAGTGCCCCAGCACTTACTATTGCTAATTATGTAAGACCCAAAAACACAGACACGATTACTACAAGAACGTTTACTTTGCTGTAGGCAACTAATACAGAAGGAAGTTTGACATTTATCAACTTAAATATTAGAACAACTCAACTTAACAGTAAACAACAAAAAAAGCTGCCAATATGGCGTTTTCACTGCGCGTTCCCTTCTCTTTTTCGCGCCTTCCCGAAAAAACAATGTTGTCACGTTTCCTTATATAAAATAAACCGTGTTGCCACGTTGCATAAAATTACTACTAGCTAATATTCCTTACAACTCGGCTAATCTGACTCTTGATCGTCTCGATCAACTGCAGCATTTACTGAAGATGTAGAAGGATCGTTACTGGACCATCTCTTCAAATCATGAGCATGAAACACTCCCTCAAACGGTATCTGTGTTATTTGAAAACCTTCTACATCTTTTACAAGATATCTATCGTTACCTAAAATCTTAGTTATAATATACGGGCCCCTATATTTGGGCAACAGTTTTTGTTTACACCTGGAGTAGTAACATTATTTGTGACTACTACGTAATCTCCAATGTCGTAGCTCCTGGCTTCCTTGTGAGATTTATTATAATAGAGAGCATTATAAGTTTGTGACCGTTCAATTCGTTCTGCAGCGTTCGATCTTGCTGAAGGCAAATCATACCCTCATTATCCACAATAAACTCACAAAGCGCATCATCGACAATCCCTCTTTGATTTATCCCAAACATTAAACGAGATGGAGTGTCTCCCGTAGATTTACTGATTGTATTATTTATGAAATACTCGACTATTTCTAATGCTTCATCCCAACGGCTGGGTGAAGGAGATACTTTTGCCAACATAGGAATTAGAATCCTATTACACCTTTCTACCTGGCCATTAGCACGAGGCGTACCTGTTGCTACCTTTACATGCTGTATACCCTTACTAACCAACATTTCTTCAAATTTTGAAGAGGTAAACGCACTACCACGATCCGAAATGACTCGTCGGGGAACGCTATAGTTAGAGAAATACGTTAAAACATACTTAATTGCCTCTTCAGCCGATACCGTTTTACATGCATACAATTTAATAAATTTAGTAAACCCGTCGACGATTACCAACACATGTCTTTTATTTCTCTCTGTTTTTCTAAGGGCCCTACATGATCTATGTGGATAGTATCGAATGGTACTGGTTCTTTAGGTATCGTATATAACAAACCCTCCCTTTTTCCGCTTTTCGTAGAAAACACGATGCATTTCAAGCAGTTTTCAATGAACTCACGAACTTTATTTTTCATTTTCGGAAACCAATAAGTACGCGATATTAGCTCGACCGTTTTCTCGACCCCTACATGCCCCATATCTGCATGATATTTACTTAAAACCGAACTTTCCATGACACGCGGAACATAAAATAACAACCGACCGTCATGCTTACGATAAACTAAACCGTTCCTTAGTTCAAAGAAAGGACTTTCTGTTTTTCCAACTGCTCCCTAATATTTTGAACCACCGGATCAGCGTTTTGCTTCACCGACAATGTAAATTCTAATGTGTTGTCCTCTAAAATCATGATGGATGGCAACCTACTTAATGCGTCTACGTGAGACATGCGAGTCCCTGAACGATGTTTTATTTCATAATTATAATCCTGTAAGTATAGTACCTGTAGTACCCATCTCATTATTCTCGGAATTACGTCTTTTTCTTGAACGTTAAACTTATGCTATTACAATCGGTAAATATTGTAAACCGAATTCCTTTCAGGTACACTTCAAACCGCTTAATACTGTACACTATCGCAAGACATTCTAACTCATAACTGTGATATTTACTCACACTCATTAGCCCGCTTACTAAAATAACTAATCGGGTGTAGCGTTCCATCCTCCTGTTTCTGCAACAAGATTCCGCCAAACCCGTGCACGCTTGCATCGCAATGCAACTGCGTCTCCGCATTAACAGAATAAATTGCTAGCACCGGCTCACTAACCAACTCTGTTTTTATTCGTTCCATAGCGTTTAAGTGAATGTCGTTAAAATCAAACTTGGCGTTTTTCGAATCAAATCAAATAACGGTTTCGCAATAAGCGAGAAATTTGGAATGAACTTTCGAAAATAACTCGATAACCCCAAAAGCTATGCATTTCTTTCGCGTTACGCGGTAACGGATAATCCAACACTACTTTTACGTTAGCAGGATTAGGTCGAATCCCATCCTTACTTATTATGTACCCCAAATACTCAATAGTAGTATGTAAATAACTGCATTTTTCATGCCTTAATTCTAATAAATTATTCACCAATATTTTAAACACCTCTGATAATATTGCGACATTTTCGTCCGTAGTTTCAGTCGCGACAAGTATGTCATCCAAATAAATTACTACTTTACCACTCCTTACCAGGTCTCTAAAAATTTCAGTAATAAATCTCACAAAGATAGCCGGACTATTACAAAACCCGAAAGGTAGACACAAAAATTCAAACTGCCCCTGAGGCGTGATAAAAGATGTAAACCTGGTAGAATACTCGTCTAACTTAATATTAAAGAACGCATCTTTCAAATCCAATTTACTAAAGTATACTTTTCCTTTCAAGGCGTCTATATTGTCCTCAATCAAAGGTAGTGGAAAACGATCTTTAATTGCTACTTTATTCAAAAATCTAAAATCTACACACAACCTCTTACTTCCGTTTCTTTTATTAACTATAACTATAGGCGACGCATACGGTGAGGAACTGGCTTTAATTATATTTCTACTTGTTAAATCTTGAATGATTTCATCTACAACTAACTTATCGCAATGACTTAATCTCCTGGGTCTCAAATAAAAATTAGTATGACCTTCCTCTAGTTTTATAGAAGCAGTAAAATCAGTGACTGGTCTAGTAGGACGCACTGCATTTAAATAATCTGCATTAAACACACTGGTAACCTGATCCCTAACCTTTGGAGGTAATTCTTCATTTATGTTTAAGTTTATCTCAACATCATTACCTACATCTATTAGCATTAATTCCTCAACTACATCATGCTCAATTGCTTGTTGGGGAACGGGCTGAACTCTTATTTTCTCCTTATCAAACACAACATGTATCAGTGGATTTGAAATAAAATCCCGACCCAACAAACAATCGTGGCTCATGACATTATCTTTCACAACATGGAACTTAATTTGAATATGCACATTTTCTAAAACAAATACATGTGTGTACGTACCTACTATCTCAAGTAAACTCTTATTCAAGCCTACAAATGTACTTTGCTGATTATATGGTTGTTGGCTTCCTGGTGGCACAAACCTTTCCTTCAATAATGAAATGCCACTACCTGTATCGACCAAGGCTTGTACAGTGACCTGTTCTTTTCCTCCCCAATCTCTATTGGAATCGAATAAACTGGTGGAATGACTCCATGATCTTCAACCAACATCGTTGAACTATCAGCCTCCCTGGATTCAACTACACCCCTTCGCTTTGGACATTCTCTTTTTGGTGGCCCACCTCGTTACAACGAAAACAACGCCTTTTCCTACACCTTGAAGCATAATGTCCTTCCTCTCCGCATGTGAAACACTTGATAACCATTTTTGTTCTTCAGGTAAGACTACAGCTGCTGTGGGCTTTTTGGCTCCATGTACGAAGCAGCCGGACGAGAACCATTTCTCTCAGCCTGCGTCAAACTATTCATGACATCCAACAAATCTACTAGTTTGTTAAATCTGCTCATCCTCGCTTGAGATTGCAGAATTCCATTATCAAATCCATCTATCACATAGTTAATTAAATCATCTTCTGTTATATCGAGCTGATTACCCATCAACACCTTTTCATGGTAATACATTGAAAAGCTTTCGGATTTTTCCATTTCCTGGCATCAAATTTACGCATTAAGTTGATTCGACTTTCACGCCTACTAAACATTGCTAGCATACATGACTTCAACTCGTCGTAGCGATATGCTGCATGTTCAGGCCTTGAATGAAACCATGCCAACGCCGGCCCTTTTAACCGTTGCTAACACCGCAACAACTTGTGTTCCATTTAATTTATGAACTTCCATTACTGTAGCTACTCTTGCAAACCACATGACTGCATCTTCCTCAGGCATACCATTAAATTCTGGTATCAAAGCCGCTATTTCCTTGCTCGACACCCCTTGGTAGCCTCCGCTTCTCTTACCGTTGCCAATACTAGTGATACCAAATCTTGTACTGTGACGTTCATACCCAACTGCTGATCCCGCAACAATGCTTCAGCCCCTGGGTGACTCCATCAGCCTCGCCCATTACACCGGTTTCACTAGGAACTTCTTCAAGTTGATCCATCACTTGCACGTACTAAATGTAACCGCGCGTGTACCCCACACCTGACGTTGTAAGACCCAAAAACACAGACACGATTACTACAAGAACGTTTACTTTGCTGTAGGCAACTAATACAGAAGGAAGTTTGACATTTATCAACTTAAATATTAGAACAACTCAACTTAACAGTAAACAACAAAAAAAGCTGCCAATATGGCGTTTTCACTGCGCGTTCCCTTCTCTTTTCGCGCCTTCCCGAAAAACAATGTTGTCACGTTTCCTTATATAAAATAAACCGTGTTGCCACGTTGCATAAAATTACTACTAGCTAATATTCCTTACAATTATATTTGTAGTTATATTGTTAAAATTCTATTATACGTTATTTCGCTTATAAAAAGGAAAAAAGAGGAGGGAAACTAGTGACTAGCTACAGTCACAGAAAAGTACAGTGCTACCACAGAATAATAAAGTACCACCATTGACTTTATAATCAATGGTACCACAGACACTGCTAATGGTAGGATTCCAAACGCGGACTTCGCGACGACCGGTCAATCAATCAATATTTATTAATAAAACCAAACAATATAAAATCTAAAGAATATTATATTCCGGGTTGAGCCGTGTTCGTGCTTCCCTCTTTCGTAGCTTCTAAAGAAGCTAACAGTATGTTTAGCGAAACGTCAAACGCAGAATGAAGGAGAGTAAAGACGAACACGACTAAACCTGGAAGATGTGACAACGGCTGCGAAAGCTTACATTCATACAATATTAAATCTGATAAAATGTTTGATTAATCTTCTAACCTTGCTTTTTAATAGTCACGATGCCGATAACTTAGTCACGGTTAAAGCAAAACTAACCAAAACATCACATCAATCGTGAAGCCACAATACACAAACCATTTTAACCCGAAAATTTGTTTAAGTTAATTATAAATGCTTAACGAACATGAGAGTGTTTTGAAATTTACAACTATGGGCGAAGTTGATCTGTTATTTTTTGATACTTTCGCCCACGAAAATAGTGAAGTAAGTTTTGGTCAACTTTAATATTACTGATATTATTCGAACATTTTTAGGAATTAAATTTGGATTTAGTGCAATTTCCAAAACCTGTTTATGTCACTGAAGTAAGAATCATACCTTTGGGTGCTCGGGTACAAGCCGATTTTCCAGGAGGTGTTCGTTTAGGAGCCACAAATCCTAGTCAATTTTCCATCGAATTCTTTGTTAATGATTTGGGTAAGCCAGGTGCAAGTACATTTGAAAGCTTAGGCGGATTTGACTATAATCAAAATGGGTGTATAAATTTGGAATGTATTCCTAATGATACTGTAAGAAAGATTCCGACAGATGGATTGGTGCTCAGAGGTAATATTTTATCTATAAGATTATAAAAAAATTCTAGCTTGATGTTTTAAGGTTGGTATACAACTATTACTTTGGCCATTTATGGAATATTAACAGTCAATATACCTGAGCAAATAATTCAACCTGTTGTGTCTCCAGCGATACCACCGCAAAGCAATTCCTTACCCGAGTTGCAGCAGATCATACCGGTTGCGTCAATTGAAAATGAATGGCCTCAAGATAACATTCAACCTGTTCCTTTAGAATATAACCCTCAACCCGCTGTGTCATATCCTCAGACTTACGGAACTGCTGAACAATATCCTCCTGAGTACACAGATTATTACAATGAAATACCGAAGGATCCACGAAGTTTTCATAATACACCCGAGACCGATTGGGATACTAAAAGTAGGGGACTATCGATTGAACGTGATAATAGGGAACACAAAGATATTGATCGATACCAGGTATGTTATTTAATGTATAAAAACCTTCCAAGTCATCCCTTTCTTGGGCTACCATAACCCGGTCATCTGCAATAACATATATAATACAATGATGTTTCAACAAGCAGTGGGTGTTCCCATTCTTTTACATTTCTTTTTCCATTGTTGTAGAAACTAGTTAAGATAATGTAAACAAAGTTAGTGATTGTGAGGTTAACTCAAAGTTCTAGGTAGTTTTTACAAATAGAAACGTTGAATACTTCAATCTCCGAACATCTAAATAAACTGCCTACTTTGATTCTTTTTTTGTTATAATGGTAAAGAGATTCATGCAAGAACGCTGCCCACTAAATCCAGCTTATTATTAAATCTCTGAGTTACATTCTTCCTCTATAGGTACGTACTTTAGTATTTTTCCATGCATTCGGTTTTCTGAGCTGGTCGCTGTAATGCACCTACAGTTTTCACATTTATTCCTTTGATTTTTTTATACAGGGTTGCTGAAAAGTCTGGCATCAAAGGATTATCTTTAAAACGGATAAAGGGAAAGGGATGTAATTCTAGGACGTTGAATAAGACTTTATTCTGCAATTTGAGAGCAAATATCAAATGTTTTTGACGTTTATCGTACAGCCGCCATCTTGAATTTTTTGAAATGACAACCTAGGTATTAAAAAATAGTTATTTGTATCACTAGGTCAGGAACTGACCTTTTGCGAGTGCGAGCACTTGCAAAAACAGTTTCTGGCCATGTAATACACGATTTTTCGGACCGACAAATGGTCAAATTTGTTGAAACTTAAATTTTCAAACATTACTAAACCTGCAATTCTATGTACAAATCGTAGAGATCGTAGATAGATAGATAGATATTTATTTGTTTTGTTGAACCTAACGGTTATAAAACTAGACAAAAGTTTACATATTAAGAATAAAATTACAAATTAAAATATGGGAGTATATGTCATTTATCTAATATATGATGTAAATTAATGGAAAATGTCACGGGGTTGCGATGTTTGATTCCATATCAAATTCTTCTATAGTGTAACATCCATTTCCATGTATTTTCTTCACTCTTCTTTTAGATTTAATAGTATTTGGGAAAGAGTTGTAGATGTTTATGGATTGGATCAGGAACTGTTTTTCGATGTGTGCTAGTTTCGTTTCAGGTCGTAGAATATACTGCTCAGATTGTCTTGTTTGATGACTATGCGCAATCTTTGTTTGGAGTTGATTTTTATTTGCATGGACGTATGTTGCACACGACTTAACGTACAATTCAAGAAGTGTTGGTATGCGATATTCTTCATAAGAGGTCTGCATGATTCACGTTGTTTGAGATTAAATAAACTACGAATGCAATGCTTTTGAGCTTTGAAGACCCGATCTTTGTGGGTTGAGGAGTTTCCCTAGAAAATAACTCCATATGCAATTCTCGATTGCACTATTGCATAATATGCTGATAGGGCAGTTTCAAAGCCAACATGTTCTCTTATGGTGCGTAAATATAGCTATAAGTCAAAAGTTTTTCCATTTTATGGTGCAGTCTAATTCTACTCCTAAAAATGGAATTGAATCGCTGAATACAATACCACCACATTCATGGACGTTGTATTGGAGATTGTGATCGCACCGTGTCTTATAATGTGCATTTCTGTGGAACCATAGGCTGATTTGGTTAATTGCAGTTTTGACAGAACACTGGAGTTGGTCTATGTCTTTTTGAGATATATTGACTGAGATATCATCAGCATATAAGACAGTGTCAAGGGGTGTGTTGTCTTGAAGGTCATTTACAAACAATAGAAACAGATGCTCCCCTTGCGGTACTCCTCTCTACTACTAACCATTCCGATGTTATTGTGTTGTCGTTTTTATCTCGTAAATTTATCCTTTGCATACGGTTAGTTAAGTACGACTTAAATAGATCTTGAGCGAGTCCACGTATACCATACTATTCGAGCTTGCTGTATAGGATATTATAATTGATACTGTCGAATGCTTTTGGTAAGTCCAAGTGGATACCAATCGTCTCAAATTTATTATTTAAAGAATTTAGTATCGTTTCTATCATCTCGCAGTAGACCATTTCTGTGTTCTTTGTTTTAGTAAAATCATGTTGGTTATTATTTAATATTTTATGTTTTTCTAAAAAACTTAGTAGCCGATTGGCTATGAGTTTCTCAAATATTTTTGCCATTATTGCCAGGAGGGCGATGGGACGGTAATTTTTTAAATTACTTTTGTCCTCCTTTTTGAAGATAGGTGTAACAATTGTTAATTTTAGTATCGAAGGAAATATTGCAGTAGAAAAGATCAAGTTTGTGATATGTCTGATTGGAATGACGATTTCTTCAGCAATGGTTTTTAAGAATTTTAATGGTATGTCATCCACACCGGTTGTTCTGACATTTTTTAACGTCTTGATGGTTGTACGGACGTCGGAGTCTGTGACGGGATGAAAAATAGACTGTGTTCAAGCTTGTCTTTTGGTTCTACAGGTGTGTCAACGCTTTGAGTACTTACGTTTGGATACAAGCCGATATCTATAAAGTATTTGTTTATGTTATTCAATAATACTGTATTGTCTGAGCAGTCATCCTGAAGGTCTTTTATATTAAATTTTTTCGGTAATTTATTCTTTTTGCAATGTTATTTGTTATATTCCATGCAGCTTTTATTTTATTTCTTGAATTTTGTATGTAGTGGGTATTAAGCATTTTTTTCGCAGCTTTCAGAACATTACATAATATGCTTTTGTAAGCATTGTAGTATTCTTTTGTAATAAAATTTAGTTCTAGTTCATTTTTTAGTTGTCTTTTCTTCTTGCAGGATATTTTGATACCTTTTGTGACCCAGTGTTTGTTTTTGTACTTTAAGCGGGAAATGTTGGCTAAGATAGTATTGCATTATGTTATGGAAAGTATCTGGGTCTGTTGCCTCGAGTACGCTTGACCAGTCTTGCTTTTTACTTAATTGTTTGCAGTTTTGCAAATTATTGTCGCTGAAATACCTTCGTTTGGTCGTTTTCAATTCTAACTGACTTGTAGAACTGAAGTCAAGTGTAGCATGTATGACCCCGTGGTCAGATTATTACACAAGATTTGATTATTTCAAAATTAGTTATGTTATTGTTATGTATTACACTTTATGCGATCGTGACAACGTCGTAATGTTTAGCGCGACGTCAGTCGCTTTACGGTACGGAAAAACGGAAGGTTGATTTTTACTTAATATTACTCTTTTAGTTGTATTTGTGTTGCAATAAATTTACTTTTGAACTGCTGCTTACATGATTGACCCCGGTACACAAACACATTAACTGGCGACGAGAAAATTCGAATTCGCGTGTGCTTTATTGATACTATCCTGCTTTACTACGTACTTTTAAAAAAATACTGCAATGGCGTCCGGGGCTGCTACTTTTACTGCTGTTGGTGAGTTCGACCTACAAAACCACAGCAATGGACAATTTACGCAGAGCGGTTAGAATTTTATTTGGAAGCTGGTGGAATCACGGAAGAAAATAAAAAAGGGCTACTTTACTAGCTGCTTGTGGTACTGCTACATATGAAATTGTTCGATCGTTGTGTGCACCTAAGAAACCGAACGAGAAATCATTCGATGAAATTATCGATCTACTAACCAAGCATTTTACACCAAAATCCTCCGAAATTGTACAGCGATTTCTCTACCATAAACGGGACCAACTTGAGGGGGAGGACATAGCTACCTACATAGCTGCGTTGAGGAAGATTGCGGAAAAATGCAATTTTGATAAGGAACTGGATAATATGCTACGGGACCGATTGGTTTGCGGGGTAAAAGACATTGGACTACAAAAAAGACTACTATCGGAAGAAAATCTAACTTTAGAAAAAGCGATGAATCAAGCAATTGCTGCTGAAACTGCAACAAAAAAATATTAAAGAAATCCACAAGCCAGGTTACACAGCTGATGCAAACGGCGAGGTTAATAAACTTATTTTGCATAATCGTCGTACTACTCCGAATTCTTCCTTATCTACACGTACTAATTATAAACATCCTGCAAAACAGAACAAAGGAAGTTGTTTTAGATGTGGTGACGTTGCTCATCGTGCTGATACGTGCAAGTATAAAAATTCAACATGCAGATTTTGTGAAAAATTAGGACATCTAGAAAAGGTGTGCCTTACGAAGAAAAAATCGTACAAATATTAAAACAAATACAAATGTGATACAAGATGCGGGAAATGATACATTATTAGAACCAGTAACTGATGAACCGATATTTTCATGTAATAATGTTATGTCAACGAATCCTTACATAGTTAATGTTGAAATTGACAATAAAAAATTGTGCGATGGAAATTGATTCGGGTGCGAGCCATTCGATTATTTCGTACAACTGCTTTAAAGATTTATTTGCTGAAAATATGCCGGTACTGCAAAACTGTGCGAATAAGTTCAAGGACTTTCAACAAAATTTTATCGAAACTGCAGGTGTTTTTAATGCTAATGTGAAAATGAAAGACAAGTGTCTTACATTGCCTTTAATCGTTGCGTACGGGGCGCTACAAATTTATTGGGTCGCAATTGGTTCAACGAATTAGGAATTCAATTGTGCTGCGTTAACAAACTACAAGAAGAGGATGAATTAATTATGCAAGAATTTGCTGACGTGTTCTCCGAAGAATTAGGTCAATTTAAAGGACCACCTGTAAAACTAGTAATAAAGGAAGAATGTTCACCAATTTCACTGGGGGCAAGAAACGTACCCTTTGCTCTGCGACCAAAAATAGAAGCTGAACTGAAGAAGCTTACGGACCAGGGCATTTAGAACCTATTCAACATCCACGTTGGACTACACCCATAGTTTGCGTTGTTAAGTCTAACGGCGGAATCAGAATTTGTGGTGACTACAAATGTACGCTAAATAAAGTTTTGCTGCCATACACTTACCCGATGCCTACTGTAAAAGAAATTTTGGGAAATTTGCGAGGAGCAAAATACTTTGCAAAGTTGGACATGGCACAAGCATTCCAACAACTACCAGTGGATTCGGAATCGGCCGAACTTCAATCAATTGTAACACATAAGGGTTGCTTCAAAGTTAAGCGGTTACAATTTGGACTGACAGTTGCACCCCAGATTTTCCAACAATTTATTAACAATACATTACGTGATATTACGGGAGTTTTCCTTACTACGATGACATTTTTATTTGCGGAACTACAGCGGGAGAAGTACACTCGCGTTTACGGAAGTGCTACAGAGTTTTCAGAAGAATGGGCTTAAACTACATAAAGAAAAATGTGTCTTCATTACAAAATCCATTAACTTTTAGGATTTACAATTGATGCAGATGGAGTGCGTCCAAACAAGGAAAAGGTACAAGTTATCCACGATGCTCCAGAGCCTACTAATAAGAGGGAGCTGCAAACATTCCTGGGTTTGCTTAATTTTTATCATTCTTTCTTGAAAGATAAAGCTACAATTGCTGAACCTCTACATCGATTACTTAATAATGACGTGCAATGGAGTTGGGGAACTGAAGAAACAGAAGCTTACAAACAAGTGAAACAGTTACTAACTTCAAACTCTTTATTAGTACATTATAGTACAACAGAACCTTTATTGTTGTCGTGTGACGCTTCACCTTTCGCAGCGGGAAGTGTTCTTAGCCACATTCGTGATGGAACAGAACTACCAGTGGCCTACCATTCGAAAACGTTCAACAAAACTGAGCGTAAATACTCACAGCTTGATAGAGAAGGACTTGCTATAATACTTAGTGTAAAAAATTTCATAGTTATTTGTATGGCCGTGAATTTATCATTTACACTGATCATAAACCATTATTGGGTATACTTGGGGAAAATATACCTACTCCAGAATTGGTTTCTCCTAGGCTGATGAGATGGTCAATATTTCTATCTAACTACAATTACAAACTCATGTACAAACCAGGGAAGCAAATTGCTCATGCGGATGCGTTGAGTCGTATTCCGTGGCCTGAAGATTTTGTGAATTGTGAAAAAATGTGTCAAACGTTTTAATGACGGAACTCATGCCTGAAACTTGTATCAAAGCAGAAGTGATTGCGAAACTTACCTTAAAAGACCCAGTTTTATCGCGTGTGCGTGACTTCATACTAAAAGGTTGGCCTGATAAACCATCATCAGAGTTCACATCATATTACAATAAAAAATTAGAGCTATCTACTTACCGAGAATGTATACTTTGGGGAAGCCGAGTAGTCATCCCTAAAGATGCTAGAAACCAAGCTTTGACTATGCTCCACTCTACTCATCCAGGAATGGTAAAGATGAAAGCATTAGCTCGTAGTTACATGTGGTGGCCAAACATGAATGAGCAGATAGAAAATACCGTTAGACAGTGCACTACGTGCCAGGTGAATCAAAATGTACCAGCCAAGGCTCCACTACATCCTTGGGAATGGCCGTCCGAACCATGGGAAAGACTACATATCGACCATGCAGGACCTTTCAACGGAATATTGCTTCTAATCTTGGTAGACGCATACTCGAAATGGTTAGAAGTTCGTCCTGTTTCATCTACTTCATCAGGCGTTACGATCGAAGAATTACGGCAAATTTTCGCTACACATGGTATACCGAAAGTCATTGTCAGTGACAACGCTACATCTTTCACATCTACCGAGTTTTCCGAATTTTTAAAAAGAATGGAATAAGACATGCACGCGTTGCTCCCTACCATCCAAGCAGTAATGGTCTAGCGGAGCGTATGGTCCAAGAGACAAAGAAGAAACTCTAAAATGGTGGAGGGGAATTGGAAGCTGAAATTGGCAAGATTTTTACTAAGCCAGCATACAACACCATCATCTACTACAAGACTTACCCCAGCGGAAGCATTAATGAGACGAAGATTACGTACCCATCTCGATCTTCTTCACCCCGATTCTCTGCAGCCAAAAGTTGATACTGCCACTACAAAAGTGAAAAGACCGAGGCAGTTTACACCAGGAGATTCGGTTTTGAGCCGCTCCTACTGCGAAAACCAGAAGTGGACGCCTGCTACAATAGTGAGAGCTACGGGTCCTGTGTCTTACGAGGCTGTTGACAACAATGGTAACTTGCAACGCCGACATATTGACCAGTTACAGAAGAATTCACAATCGCAAGAAGCAAGTGAAACATTTGTTCCTGATGCACCAGAGCCGAGTACATCGACTACTCCAAGTGCTGATGACTCAGTATGTCAGAACGATGCCAGTGAGACCAATCCCGTTCCAGAACTACGAAGATCAACTCGTATCAAATCGAGACCGATGTATCTCAACGACTACACGAACTCAGTTGAATAGGAAAGGGGTGTTATGTATTACACTTTATGCGATCGTGACAACGTCGCAATGTTTAGCGCGACGTCAGTCGCTTTACGGTACGGAAAACGGAAGGTTGATTTTTACTTAATATTACTCTTTTAGTTGTATTTGTGTTGCAATAAATTTACTTTTTTGAACTGCTGCTTACATGATTGACCCCGGTACACAACAGTTATCAATTATGGAGGCACTTTTTTTATTTAGGCGTGTGCTTTCTTGTATTTGGGGTCTGAGATTATTCGCCGTAAGGAGATCTAGAAAATCGACGGACGATCGTATCCTTGCCTAAGTCTATGTTAAAATCTCCGCATATGCAGATATTTTTCCCAGGATTTCGAGCTAAGGTGTCTTCGAAGATGTTATTCAGGCTAGTCAGAAAGTTTGCTAAGTCGCCATTTGGTGACCTGTATACTGACATAGTCATCAATTTTGGTTCATTATTCTCTACTGCACATATCTCAAGATCCAGTTCAATCGATTTCTCTTTGATGTGCAATAGCTCTGTGACGTCTAGCTCGTTTTTTGTGAATATGCATGAACCATCGTGCTTCATTAAAGTTCTGCTGTAGCATGATGTCATGGTGTATCCGTCAAGGCAGATGGAGCTTTATTCTTCTAGTTTCAGCCAATGTTCTGTAATCGTAATTATGTCTGCGTTGAGTTTATTATCGTAGCGTAAACATCTTTAATTTTGCGTGTTGCTGTAAGCTACGAGTTTGAGTTCACCATACCCAACTAACATTAAGATTTAGATTCGTTGTTTTTTTGATGTATGTGTCATTATTCTTAATTTACATTTAAACTTCGTGCTAATTTGAAATTAGGATCAATTTTGACAATTTCTACATAAATAATGATATGGTTGACGTTTTCAATGCCTACTATTTGTTTAATTTTAAAAACCTACAAGGTCATATGATTAGTTCAGTACAGGGTGGGCAAATTTCGATCTGTTTTTTTCCAGAGAAACTCATTGGTGAAAACTAGAATTGGCTATCGTCTTTTGTTTTCGACTTACAGCGAAAAGATCAGTTTATCTATATTCGTTTATTAATTTAGAAAAAAACTAGTAATACCTTCTTTAGACACTTTTTGAGAGGAATTGAATAGCGTTGACGGATTTTAAATATCTACATTTGTTTACGAGTAATGAAAATTTTTTTTCTTTAATAGAAACATTAGTTGGCTGTGATTTATTTTGATAGAGTTTTTTCCTCTTTACGACCCTGTACAATTTATTTTGAAAAAATAAAACTAATATTTATAAGACATTTTGTATTGAAGTGACATATTGCTATTATTTTTGGAAAGCGAAAAAAAAATACCAATTTACCATTTTAAAATTTCAAGCTGGCGGCCGTACGCCAAACGCGGACATCAAAAATATTTGACTTTTGCTTTAATATATGCAGAATAAAGTCTCATTCTTCATAATCTTCCCTTTATCCGTTTCAAAGATAACCCTTGGCGCGAGACTTTTCAGCAACCCTTTATATCGGCGTTATGCAATTGATCTTCTAACGCTTTCTCTGTTTACACACTTTTCAAAGAGTTTGTTAACAATACTACTATTATTTGGTATGTAAATTATTTTTCACTATTGCATTGTGGCGTAAATGAAGATCAGTACAACTTGTCATCTATTCTACTATATAAAAATAAGTCGGGTTTTCCTTCTTGACGCTATAACTCCAGAACGCACGAACCGATTTCCACAGTTTTGCATTCGTTGGAAAGCTCTCGGGCTCCGTGAGGTTTATAGCAAAGAAAATTAGGAAAAAGTAAAAAAAAAAGAGAAAAAATATTTTTCAAAAAAAGCCATATCTTTATAATAAAATATAATAAAAAAAAAAATTTTAAAAATAGGGGGGGTGTGTCAAAAAAAAAAAAAAAAAAAAATAAAAAAAAAATTTTTTTTTTTGGGGGAAAAAAAAAAAAAATAATTTTTTTTAAAATATAAATTTTTTTTTTGAGTTTAAATATTTTAAAAAAAAAAAAATATTTTTTTTATAAAAAAAAAAAAAAAAAAAAAAGTTTACCAAAGTGCAATTAAATGAAACGGATTATTTGCGGACATGTTTTACTTTTTTTTTTTTTTTTTTTTTTGATTCACTTTCATTTACTTAGAGAAGTTCAACTAAATAACACTTCATTTTTGTAATCGAAATGAATTCATTACTGTTATGAAATGAAATAAAATTTTTCGTTTTCAAATATAAAACAAAAAAAATTTTTTCTTCATCTTTTGATCACCAAACGAAATGTTACATAAAACAAAGATCTGGTGGCAAACGGAGTTCGCCGGGTTTGCTAGTTTAATATGCAACAAACCGTTCAACGTTTTCTTCCAAATTATTTGTTACAGATGAACTTAGGAGCTCATTCTTAGTTTGTCACAAAGTATACAAACATTCCTTAGCACACCTGTATTCGATTTCTTCCATTCTTCTTCGATTCTCCCATAAATAGATTTCTTAGAATTTATTGGACGTCCTTTAAAAGTACGTTTAAATGAAGCTTTGACAATTATAATTGCCACGAATGTCAATGAATTGTTTTGTTTTTTATTGCAGTGAATTTGTGGTAAGTAACATTGTGGTTGATTTAACCACATAAGTTTAGCAAATTAATGGTTTCAATTTCTTATAGCTTCCAAAATACATTAATATTTAACCAAAGTTTCTTTAGTAAAGCTATAAGTAAAGGTTTTTTTGATGTGCATGCAACAAAAGGGCCTAAATTGATCTAAAAATTGTTCTACTTTTGAACCGGCCATACATAGATACGAAAATAATAGTGTCCCAAATTGAGTAGGATTGTATAGATATCTTGGTTATTAATAAAGATACAATTTCGTTAAATGGACAATGATGTAGGTGCTCGTTCAGATTCTGCTAAGAAAACTGTATTTTCGAATAAATGTAATATTTGTCTTATCGTGCAAGTTGACACAAATTTTCAAACAAAATCTTACTTAAAGTAAACATAATAATAATTTAAAAAAATTGATTACTCCCATCTTTCTCAGATAATGTTAGTAATTTTATTTTTCAAATGGACGCCATCTTGGATTTTACAATTAAAAATTGAAATATTTTTTCTACTTCCGATGATGTACTACAATGTACGTTTCAGGTAAGAAATGTTTGCGTATTTGAAAATTATTGTATAGTACAGTGAGTTGGCAATGAAAATAAATTGAAATTTTTAATCGTAAAATTCATAAAAAATAGTAGATTTACTAGGAGTTAAACAATATAATTGTTGAACTTAAAAGTTTGCTGGTGAGGCGTTAGCCGAGTCACCAAATTAAGCGAAAGAATTATATTATTTAACTCCCAAGTGAAATATACTATTTTTTCATCAAGCGTTTATTGCTAGTTTTTATGTGTTATTTTCAAAGTTTCGAGATTCTCTAGTGTTATAGTGACGTTTTATTCTCGGTGAATCAGGTTGGTACTTTACTGTTACGTTCATAATAATATGACATAACCTAGGTACCAATCTAAACAGTTGTGAAAAAAAAAAAAACTGTTGCTTTGAATGTTTAGGCAGTAAAAAGTCTTTTTTAGCGTCTGTCAGTAGTTCAATAATATGCCGCTTGAAGAAAAATAAAGTTACTAGCAGTACCTTGAAAACAGTAAAGGTAATTGGTTTTTTGGAAATTATTATGAGTTTATTTTAACGGAACAATAAACTTTCGCTTCAACATATTTTCATAATTATTAATATGTAAATATTAGATTTTTTCGAAAACAGAGTTATTCGAGTTTGTCCGAATAATTTCGGAACTGTTCGGAATTTTCGAGTTTTCTCAGCAAAATCTGAACTGGCATAATAAACTGTACAGGCTGGGCCAATAAACGAGGTAAGCTCTGTAACTTAGAAACTACTCATCGTGTCGACTTGGGGTAAAATGACCCTCAGTGGGCGTAATTGCTAACTCGAGTTTTAAAATTCTTTTTTTGGATTTTTTGTTCATTAACAATAGTTAGAGTAAATGCTGTTTTAAAGCTTAGACAAATTCAAATCCTTTTGTTAAATGTTTTTTGGCGTTTTCTGACATAATTGCAAAGAAAAGTTGTTATTAATGTCTAATTATCTTTAATTTGTCAAATAACACACTAATTTGTTATTCCGAATACCAAATAATATTTAAAATTGAAATAATAAAATGCCTAAAGTCAGATAACTTAGTTCAATTTTAAATATCATTTGGCATCTTAAATAATAAATTAGCGTTTTATTTGGCAAATTAGAGATAATTAGCATTAATAATAAATTGTAAAGTATGAATGCTATCCAAAATACAACTTTTTTTTAGTTTGAAGTTCGTTTATTCATTATCTTAGGATAAAGATATTGAGGTACGGTTTTTACAGAGTTTTTGGGCTTTTATTTGTCTGACGTAAAAAATTTATAACATTGCATTTAATTTTTTCAGAAAATTATTTTCTTTTCTATTATCCCCGTATGTTGTGGCAAGGTAAGCAATTGGAATGACATCACTCATAGCACGATTGATAGCCTAAAAAAGGTCCTTTGTAACGACACCAAGTTTATTAAAATTTGAAGTTATCGACATTTATTTCCGAAAATGTTCGAACACTTTCTACCACTTTCCTTTCGGAGTTACAACAAAAGCATTTAACAAAGAAAATTTGAAATTATCCCAGTTTTAAAAACCGTTCATCCTATGTAAATCTGGCTGCAAATAAGGATTGCTGGCTGTTAAAGATGCTAAAGGTAGAGTGAAAGAGAGTTAGCGCGCAACATCTCTCGTTAAACGAGGATAGCAATTGCCTGAAGTTATATACAATAATTTTGTTTCCCAGCCTATTATATCCATGGAGGGATTCCTTAAGACTCCGTCATCGGACCACTCTTATTTTTGTGCTTAACATGCAAGAACCTTCTGTTTGCTGGTGACTTAAAAATTATTACTTCAATTTCTACAATTTAGGACTGTATTGATTTACAGTACAATTTAAATAAATTTCAACAAATGGTGCTCTGTTAACAAGTTATCGTTAAACGTTGGAAAATGTAAAATTTTAACCTATTCTAGAAAATTTCTTCCCTACTTTTTCATATGCTATTGATTCAATCTTATTAGAACGCTGCTTTGAAATAAAATATCTTGGTATTTATTTTGATTCCAAATTCACTTTTCATTAATTTTTCAAAAAACGGGTTTTAAAATTGAAGATGGCAATTGCGCCCCCTGGTGGTCATTTTAGAGACTCGAAAATAATTTCCACCATTTTCTCCTGATTACATTTATTATATAATTTAATGAGATGAGTGATTTCTGAGATACAACCACTTAACTCGCACATTGGTCTGCACTGTATAACATGACCTATTTAAACAAAATTGTATCTGTTTTTACTCTTCTTGGCGGACGTGGAAGAACAAAAATAACTGAAATAGTTATAGAAAAAAGATATAAAAAAGTTTAAAATTGGTGAAAGCGGGATAGGGAGAAAAGTGGAGAGAAAGGAAGCTCTGGGCAGAAGAGAGTATAGAGAGGTACAAGCAAAAGGTGGAGAGAGAGCAATGCTCCGAAGAAGGAATAGAGGAGGAGATAAACAAGATAATGAAACAAATGGAGGAAGCAACAGAAAAGAGAAAGTGTAGAGTGATAATAGAAGAATTGGGAAAACAAAACTAATGGTGGAATGGAGAGTGCCAGAAAGCAAAGAAATAAAAATGGAAAAAAAGGAAAAATAGAAACTGAATTGAAAGAATATAAAGAGATTAGGATAAAATTTAAAGAAGAATGTAGAGAAAGAAAAAAGAATACAAAATGAGGTTAGAAAGAGAGATTAAGGAGATAAGAAACCAAGGACAAGTTTAGAAGTTCATGAGGAGAGGAAGAAAGAACGAAAACAGGAAAGAGGCAAAAATAGAAGGAGAAAAATGGGAACAACTTGTAAGACGCTACTAGAGGGAGTAGACAAAAATCAAGAAAAAAAAAGAGATAAGTGTAAGTAATATAAGTTGGCAACACAGCCTTGTGTAAAAGGGTGTGCAAGCGACAACATAGCAAAACACATGCAGGAATGCCCGTTCGTCTTAAATGCACGTTTTGCATACAACTAATAAATGTAAGTAAAAGGTTTAATAAATGATAGTTATAACTGCGTTGTTACAATTAATTAATAAATAACATGGCGCAGACGGTGAAAAGTATAAATTAAATTAAAAAAAAAATTAATTGGTAAAAAGTAAAACTCAAAAGCGCAACCCGTTAAAAAAAAAAAATTAATAATGGCGTCGGACAAAAGAAACTACATCGTCAATGGCTAACGAAAACCGACAAGCAGCAAATCCACCTAGTGAGCTCAGCTTCGAGGGCAACATGACCGATAACTGGAATTTTTCAAACAAAAATTTATGATCTACTTGCAAGCGGCAAAATTTAAATAAAGAAACGGATGAAGACAAGGGCTACCTATTATTAAATAAAATTGGTGACAAAGGTTTACGAGTCTACAACACTTTTAAATTCACGGAAGGAGAAAATCGTATTAACTATGAGGATATAATTAAAAAAAAAAAAATTAAAAAAAAAAATTCGAAGAAAATTCATACCAACAAAGAATATTACATAACGAAAGACACAAGTTCTTCATGGAAGAAATAAATTAATGAGTGAAACATACGACGAATATTGCACAGAATTGAGACGACAACTGACACTTGTGGAATTTGGCGAACTAACCGATAGTTCAATAAAGGATAAATTAATTTTAGGTATTAGTCAATTCATATTAAAGACAGGCTTTTAAGAGAACCCAACTAGACCTCAAGAAAGCAATGGATATTTGTAAAATTGCGGAAGTAACAGCACATCGATTGGAAACATAAAGTCAAATGAAGTAAATGAAGCGAACATCGTATCGAAGCAAGAAGTCAACAAACCATCCTCGAGTGGAACATGGTCCAACCCCAGAAGAAATCACCATCGTGACGACACCAAATTATAATTACCCCCAAGATCTTCGGAGTCGACATCAAAGATACAACAGGGCAAGTACGAAATTAATAAATAACTGTTCAAGATGTGGTAACACACATCCCTAAATAAGTGTCCTGCTTTCAATAAAGAATGTACAAAATGTAAATTAAAAGAATCACTTTGCAAGTATGTGTACAAAGAAAAATTAACACAGTAAATTTAGATAATTATAGTACTGATGTCAGTAATGATACTGATACAGACACATTTTTTTGTTATCCATGTCTTTTTATCTTCACCTTATCACCTCAAAATAAGAGAAGGGGGGGTTGAAAAGGAGGAGATGGAAGGAGCGATAAATAAAATTAAAAAAGGAAAAACTGGAAGCTCGGGCTGAACGCAGGGGGAACAGTGGAGATACACCGGGGAGAAGATGAGGGAGAGACTACGAAGAATATTTGAAAAAAATATGGAAGGGAGGGGGTTACCAGAACAATGGAGAGAAGCCATAATATGCCCAGTATATAAAGGAAGACATAAGAAAGAAGATAGAAATTATAGAGGAATTAACCTTCTGAATGTTGAGTATAAGATACGACGAAATAATAAGAAAATGGCTAGAGAAATAATAAAAGAAAAGAAGTTGATACCTGATTAGCAAATGGGTTTTAGGAGAAGAAGAACAGTGGACAATATATACATATTAAAGCATATTGTTAATAAGGAAATACGAAAGAAAAGAAAACAAGTGTTTACAATATTTGTAGATTTAAAATCAGCCTTTGATAAGGTCGACAGATGATTTTTGTGGAAAAACATAAAAGAGGCTATATATAGAGGGATAAATAAAGATTTAATGATCGCAATAAACGAAATATATCAGAATATAGAATCAGAGAAAAAAGGAATAAAATAATAAGGGAGCTATGGGGTATAAGAGAAAGAGTATTTAGAAAAGACTTAGAGAGATTTGATAGAATACGAGGATATATTGAAAAATTCTTAGCCTACTATAGAACCAAACAAAATTTCAATGTCAAAATATTTAATTACTCAACATATTCTCCTCTTAATTGGATACATTTATTACAGCGAACCTGCAACGTCTCTAGACCTTTAAAAAATGTTTCTTCTTGCTCTGCAAACCAGACCTCCACAGCTTCTATTACCTCCTTGTTGGAAGAAAATGTACGACCTTTTAAACTTTTTCAGTTGAGGAAAGAGGTGATAGTCGGACGGAGCCAAATCGGGTGAATAAGGGGGTGTTCTAGTAATTCAAACCCTAAATCACGAATTTTTGCATGGCAACATGAGATTTGTGTGCAGGGGCGTTGTCCTGCAAAAACAAAACACCTTTGGATAGCTTTCCGCGTCTTTTCTCTTTAATATTTTCCCGTAGAGTGGTCAGTAATGTCGAATAGTAATCTCCAGTTATTGTTCTACCCTTATCCAAAAAATCAATCATGATTACTCCATGGCAATCCCAAAAAACTGAAGCAAGAACTTTTCCAGCAGATTTTTGGACACGAAACTTCTTAGGTCTTGGAGAACCAGAGTGTCGCCATTCCATCGATTCTTGCTTTGTTTCTGGATCGTAGAAATGTACCCAAGTCTCATCCATAGTAACAATTCGGTTTAAGAAGTCTACATCGTTTTCAAATCGAGCACAGATCGAACGCGATGCTTCTACCCTTGCACGCTTTTGGTCAACATTCAAACATTTGGGGATCCATTTTGCAGCAATTTTTCTCATGTCCAAATTGACGTGAACCATATGATGAACGCGTTCGTATGAAATATTCAGTGCTTCAGATATCCGTTTTAGCCCAATTCGACGGTCTGATAAAATCATGTCATGAACTGCATCGATATTTTCGGGGACTGACACAGAAACTGGCCTTCCCGATCGGTCATCATCTTCAATGGAAAATTTACCTCTTTTGAAGCTTGCATTCCAATTTTTGACGGTCGCATACGAAGGACATTGATCACCAAGGGTATTAAGCATATCTTCGTAAATCTGCTTACCTCTTAACCCTTTTAAATACAGGTACTTGATGATGGCTCGATACTCCAATTTTTCGATTTTCACAATTTCGGTGGACATCTTTTTCATTTAATTTATTGCGTGACTCTGGTTTACTTTTTTGACGTCAAACTTTACACTGACACTTCTAATAAGTTATTGTTCGTTGCTATGGTAACGCAATATTTTGTTTATGCAAGGATCTGATCTAGGCTAACTAGATATCAATACATCCTCGTACCTAGTGAAAAGTATGTTGTTGTATGGAGCGGAGGTGTGCGAATGGAGATAGTGGGAGAAACTGGAGAAGGTACAAGAAAAGTATTGGAAGTGGACACTAGGATTGCAGAAGGAAACATCAGGGTATGTAGTACAAGAGAAGAAACGGAAAAATAAGGAACAGACCCGAGCAATAAGGTATGAAGAAAAGATATAAAGCAAGAAAGAAAGTAAGATATTGTATGAATATTGGAAGGAAATAGAGGCGCAAATGATAAAATTTGGTGAAGATGGGAAAAACAAATTGTATGAAAGTGAAGGATATACATCAGAGGAAATAAAGAAGATAAGAGATGGGGGAAGAAATAGTACAGAGAGATAAGAACACTCCGACATAAGAAAGAAGAGGAAAATATAACACGAAGTATGAAGAGTTAATGTCAGAAGGAAAACCGAAGTACATAACCGGAAGAATGGGATCGGGAGATAAAAGGTTAATAGCAAGATTCAGAGTAGAAAACGAGGAAACTCAAAACAAGTACTGGTGGAAGGACAAAGATAAGAGGTGTACAATGTGTAGGGAGGGGTGGAAAAATATAGAACATTTGAAACTAGAGTGCAGTGAAATAAGAGCGGAGGAAAGATGGAGAAGAGTCTTGCTGCGAGAGAAAAGGGTGGATGAAGAAGGTGGTGGAAAAGAGAAAATGGATAGAAGAGACGCAAAGGGACGTAAAATAAGAATAGAATGAATAAGAGTTAGAGAAGGTTTTATTTAAATTTTTTCTGCTAATTTTGTTATTTTAAGAATTGTAAATCTGTAAAAAACCGTATCACTTGTTAATCGAAAAATGAGACAAATAAATTGAATTAAACTGATCTTGTTCCTTTTTTAAGTAAGCCGTTGAAAAAGAACGTATCCAGAATTGAGTCACCGTAAAGTGAACTGAAACAATTGCGCATAAAAGAACGACGTTCAAACATAATATTATTTAGTCTCAACTTCATTTGCCTGTACCTACAATATCATTTTCATTCCTGTTTCTCCACTGAGGAGTAGCGACAATTTAAAATTATCCACGAACCGCCACTGGTAAATTGGTAAGGTACACATTGTTCAAAATTTTATTTTATATATAATTTTAGATAAATGTTCAGTAACTAACTTCACTTACTAGACAAACACAAATTGAGAAAACGTTTCTAATCTGGGCAAGTTTTCATATAACATTTATTTACAACTGATAACAATCTCGCGCATGTAAATTAAATTATCAAACATTTACCCCGTATTTTATTCAAAACAATCTTAACTTAAAAGCCCAGATAAACTTAAGTTTTATCTGCTCGAAAACTTTCGCGATAGCACTGCATTGCGAAAATTTTCGCTACGTATCTTCTGATAAGATTTGAATTACTTTTTGATAGTAAAAATGCATACAAGAATTTTATTGCTACAGAGTAAATTTGTTTTTGTTTATATGTAATCGTGCATATATTTTTATAATATGAATATTTTTTTAGAAAACGGGGAGTTTGGAACGAGAACATAGTCGCCTCGAAAATGATCGCCGAGATAGAGACAGACATTACACAAGGTCTCACAGTCAAGATCGTGATCGACCCAGAGACTACAGAGAGTCTAGTCGCGAAAGAGAAAGGGAACGTGACTGGGAATTCGAAAGGAATAAGAACTTCGATTACAGAGATCACAAAGACTTAGATTGGGATAGAGAGCGTGATCGTGACAGAAATTACAAACATTCGGATACACACCGAAGACCGTATGAACGCGAAGATGTGCGAAAACGTCCTCGAACACCACCTTTAAGCTCTCCAAAAAGGCCGCACACACCTCACGGCAACCTTACTGATTTATCAGTGAAAGAAGAAGTAGGGGATAATAAAGGTGAAAAAGTGAACAAGGAATGGGATAATCAGAACGGCAATAGCAGAAACCTGACTGAAAAATCAGCTCCGATTGAGAGTGTGTCCACTCAGTCTCCGGTGAACGACGAAGCTGTGCATATGGATGTTGAAGAATTTGAACCAATTTTGAGCGACGAAGATATTCTGGACGACGCCGAGCACTATCAAGATTTAGATTATGATTACACAGCTTACACTAACAACGACGACTTGATGAAGTTATTTGTGCCGGGGACAACGTTGTTAAAGAAATATCAAAAGAACCCGGAATTTCAGCTATTACAGAAGCGCTTAGAATTGAGCGATCAGTTAAAATCTATTGTCACAGTGATTGAAGATTTTTTTAAGTACGTTTTATTATTGCGTCATTTTTCACTAAATTGTTTTTATTTCAGATCCAGCATCACGAAGTACACCTTGGCAGAGTTTGAAAATCTTAACACGGATATTAAAGAAGAATTCATACACTTATGCGAAAAAATTACGTCGACCGTTGGAGAAGCAGAAAGGTTTTGCGATATAATGAAGGTGTACGTTTTAATTAGAAACGTTGACTGCAGCGATTTCGAAGAATCAACCAAGGAAGTTATTGCCAAAATTAAATACATAATTGATACCATGGTTGAATGGATTAAAATTGCTTTAGATTTCAACATGGCTAACACACAAAATTTACCCGCTTATAAAATAAGGCATATAAAATGTGGGGTCCGTCTCGCGGATTGGTGCTGCACCAGTGTTGATTTCATCAATCTACTTTGGGAACAAAGTTATTACGTTGCGAAGGTGCTTCTACAGTTGTACAATCAAGAGTACATGGCTTTATCTATAAAGTTAATGATTCTGCACGCACTTGACACGTACCTACTTCACAAACCCACAATTGAGCATTTCATAAACGAACGTGATAACGAAAAGCAAGCCGTAAAAGAAAATGGATACCTAAAGTCAGATGACAATGGTTACAAACAACTTATAGAAATTCTGTTAAAGAATCCATCGGTCCGCTTGAAATTTTCCATGCAGTCAATTTTGAAGAAACTAAATTTGTTTGAAGTTTTGTGTAAGCTTCAAGACACAATTGCAAAAATGAGACACGAATTGACCAAAACTACTTACGACAACATCAATTTTATTATAAAATCGTTAAACCAAATTTTGGATATTTACAAAAACGGTGCGTTTGATGTTTCACAACCGAAAAGATTTCTTCCAGTATCGGCACAGTTTGAAATTAATCGTTCCGAATCGAAAAACGTTTTCCTTCATATATTTAATATGCAAAATTTACTCAACGGTTGTATGCTACTGCTTACGCTTCCCAATACCATGAATTTGTCTTCAGTTAAATCTCCACTACTGGAGCTTCTGTCATGCTTGCTGCAAACCAAAGAAGGCCTGCAATATTTCTATGATAACTGCGAAACTGTTAACACGCTTTCGAAATTATTATTACAAAGCGACGAGATGATGCAGTATTCGATGCCTTATTCAGTTGATGTTGAGGCGCACTTTTTGGGTTTGCGAATAGCTTATTCCGTTCAATGTCAGTATTATGTCGATTGTTTAATTGATGTTGGAGAAAAAGGGAAATTTGATTGCGATAGCACTGAAGTCATCGATCAGTTACACGCCCTGTATTGTCTCACTCTTTCTCTCATAGGTAAAAACTCATGCAGCCAAGTGTTAAGTTTTGACGAAAATTTTACCATATTGATGAAATTTTTTGATATACTTAATGTAAAAGAAAATCAGATGCGCATCTTGTTAAGATTAGAAAATCTCCCGGATTTGGTTATCTAATCGATCTGATTGCTCTTACCGTGGTTTACGAGTCCAATATCACAGTACTCGAGAAACATGCGAAACAATTATTGCAAATAATAAATCATCAGGACCTTTTCGAAGCATCGGTTTCAAATCGAATTAACGAATTTTCGTCGTTTATTAAACCTCTCGAATCGATCAATTCTTTGACGTACGATAACATAGGTCCTATCATGGACATCGTACTGAAACATATGGATAACGCCACAACTTATCCGGGACAATTAATTACCTGTTTACGAATAATCGAACACATGGGTATTTCAAAACATTTACACAAGTCTTCGGTTGAAAATCCTTTGAACAGTTACACGGAATTGAAATACAAGCATGTGATAATACAGTTGTTTTCGATAGACGGTTTATCAATTCTTACGAAGCTTTTGCAGAGAATCTGCAAGTTCTACGAACAACCAAGCATACATATAACAACATTTGTGTCGACTCACTCAGTTAATATCATTAATGTTGTCAAACCATCGATAAATCTCTTAAAGCAGATGCTAACGTATGTTATTCAGTGTCGAAATACCCATTACAAGGATTTAACTACCGTTCCAGTGCTCTTGCAAACTTATAATTTGCTTCGCACTTTCCCTAGCAACTCACCTGTATTCTTCAGGGCTAGAAAGTTGTGCGAAAAAATTATAGACACTTTATTAGTATATACCCAACCGATCTCTGAGGAAATTAATGAAAACGACTCGTTGAATAAGACTTTGTGGGCTCAGATGTGCGGTGAAGTGATTAAGTATATTAATTCGGCGCCTTACACTTTCTTATCGGGTTTGTTGATATTTTCGGAATTGTTGCCTTTACCACTGCCCTTACAAACACGCGAGCCTCTTTCACCCGAGGAGGTGGCGTGGGCTGTAAACTTACGCAAACTATGGGCTGCACATCTGCACAGCTACAGCAACAGCATTCAAGAATTAATCAATAGAATGTGCACATCTACACATCCACCTCTTCTGAATTTACTGCGAAAAGTGTGCATTCAATTGGCCGATTTAGCGGCGAATTCGGCTACTATTATTGCCAAAGGAATATTGGATACAGTACATGCTGGACTTATTACAGAAACGGACAGTTTGACCCTACCTTGCAGTGGTAACATCGCTAGGCTATTGAATTTTTTGGCGTGTTTAGTAACGCACAACTCATTAAAATGTGCCATTCTACAGTTAATACAAATAGGAAACTTAAATACCCAGAAGACGGACGAAAAATACACCGCACTAATACCAGCATTTGCCAAAATCTTAACATTGAATAGTAGCGTCAATTCACATGTGCAAGCTCAAGAATGCATCTTGAGCATCATACAAAGCCTTTGCGACACTGAAATAAGTTTGTTGCAGAACTTCGGTAACGAAAAGAGTGAAATTACTCCAGATATTTACTTGTCTAATTCGTTGCCCGTTAAAGAAACTCTACTACCTTTTATAACAATGATGCTAGAACATTTAACGGCCGATAACACCTTCGTCACCTACCTACCAATTATGCGAACGTTGCTTTTGCTAATGGAACACGATTATGGTTTTTATCACCTTCGCGAATATTTAATTAAGAAAAACGGCGTGTTCGTTAACGTTCTCAATAAAATTGTCGAAACTTATTCGAAAGAGAGCGAGGAATGCTTATCTGTCATCAACACGTTGATGGAGTTTTTCAGGGTTTGTTTGTCGCCTGACGAAATCAACGAACCTTCGGCTGTAAATCTTAGGACGATGAGAATGGGTTCGTCGGAAGTTCAAACCATTATTGGTTGGACAGCGGAACATTCTGATTCTAAAGAAGAACATTCTCTTCATCTTTTAGAAAAAGTATTGAATGTAAGTTTGTTTCATTATTATTTATTTAACACGGTAAAACCTTTATTTTGTGATTATTTTTTTACGGTATCACATTTCTCTTCCATACCATTAGAATACAGGGTGTCCCACCGGGAACGCCATCGATAGATTATAGAAAAACTGTACATGGAAAAAAATTGAAAATTTGGTAGTATACTAACATCGACGGGGGCAGTTCCGCTAAAATATTTTCAAGATGGTGACACTTCCTGTTATACCGTAAGTATGTATCAACTTGCTTATTTTAAATGGAACACCCTATATATTATTCTATTTTTGAATTTTGCACAAAATTCTAGACACATTTTGTGTATAATGTCCTATACCTAAGTCTAACTGTTTTGGACTTATTTTAAATTTTATGTCAAAAATGACGTTTTCAGGCCTAAACAAAATTATAAAATTTTCCTATACTAATGCTTTTATTATTTAATTGGAATAGGTTTTCTTGTAGCAGGGGACCTATTTTAGTGGGCTATGTCGATATTTTGATAATAAATTAATACAGGGCGATCAAAAAAAGTTAAATTAAATTCAAAAACACGTCAAAAGTCATTTTTTTAAATGCAAGCACCCTGTTTTTATAACTTTATTTTATTTAGCATCAAAAATAAGGTTGACTTTGTACAAGGTTGTCTATTCAAAAATTCATGGTTTTTGAAATATTGGCAATTTAACTTTTTTTTTGTTGCACAAATGCTATTGTATTTCTTTTAATATGAATGATTATTCCTAGTTGGTCATGATGGCGTTAGAAAACAATCATCTGTCAAGGATATGTCAAACTGTTAAAATTTTCAATAATCATGCCGGGATGCTTAAATTATACAAACGAAGAATACTTAAATTTATTTATTATTTATGGACAATGTGATAAAGTTATATTATGAACATGTGTTACAGTTAACTGTACCGACTGTGAGTGTTAAAGTGCATATCGTTATCAAAGCGATAACTTTAAATGCTTGAAACACACGTGTGTCGATAAAGCCAGGTGTTCTTTCGTTGCGTGTGTAATACTGTACAAGTAATTACTTGGCTGTATCGACACACGTGTGTTTCAAGCATAATAAGTTATCCCTTTGATAACGATATGCACTTTAACACTCACAGTCAGTACAGTTAACTGTTGGCATTTCTTAGTTTGATACACACAGTTGGACATATCCTTGACAGATGATTGTTTTCTAACGCCACCATGGCCAACTAGGAATAACCACTCATATTAAAAGAAATACAATAGCATTTGTGCAACAAAAACAAAGTTAAATTGCCAATATTTCAAAAACCATGAATTTTTTGAATAGACAACCTTGTACAAAGTCAACCTTATTTTTGATGCTAAATAAAATAAAGTTATAAAAACATGGTGCTTGCATTTAAAAAAAATGACTTTTGACGTGTTTTTGAATTTAATTTTAATCCTTTTTTTTGATAGCCCTGTATTAATTTATTATCAAAATACCGACATAGCCCACTAAAATAGGTCCCCTGCTACAAGGAAACCTATTCCAATTAAATAATAAAGGCAATAATATAGGAAAATTTTATAATTTTGTTTAGGCCTGAAAACGTCATTTTTGACATAAAATATAAAATAAGTCCAAAACAGTTAGACTTAGGTATAGGACATTATACACAAAATGTGTCTACAATTTTGTGCAAAATCCAAAAATGGAATAATATATAGGATGTTCCATTTAAAATAAGCAACTTGACACCTACTTCCGGTATAACAGGAAGTGTCACCATTTTGAAAATATTTTAACGGAACTGCCCCCGTCGATGTTAGTATACTACTAAATTTTCAAATTTTTCCCATGTACAGTTTTCCTATAATCTATCGATGGCGTTCCCGGTGGGACACCCTGTATATTAGCTCTTGGAAGCCATTTTATACAGTAACACATCTTATATCTGCCCAGTCAAAGGGTCGTTAACATACATAGATTTTCTCATTCTTGTAATATTTACAAAATAAAATCATTATACAGGGTGTTTCTGGAATTGTGTACATGGCTTTACCAAAAGTTTTCTGGCCCAAAATAGACCGTTTGACACCAATTTACCTATAACTAAAAGTGTACCATAAGGGCGCCAGAGGACGTCAAACTTTCCAAAAAAATATTGTATATTGGAAATAAATCGAGAACGGTTCGACGGATTTTATTCCGCTTTCGTATGCTGATTGTCTGCTTCCGAAGACGTTTTTCTGTGTAATGTGGACAAATTTCTGATGCCAGGAAAAGTCGCTTTCATACGGGCACTGTCAAATAAATGATAATATTTTAACAACCGTCAACGATACGAAACTAAAATAATTCTGATAAATAAAACGAACAATTTGAAAACTTTGTTCTCTTTTGTTAAATTATGAAATTAAAGTTTATTGTCTATAACTTTAATTTGAACTATTTGTTTCTAAAGCGCAATTGTCGCTTATCTCTTTTTGAGCAAAATGTTTTTCAATTTCAGTCTTAAAACGTTTAAAAAGAGCGAGCATGCGGCGGGCTCGAATAACGAGATATGTACATGGTACCAGTCTTAGGATTTTGCGTTATTAAAACAATTGGGTATATTTACGTATCATGTTTTTCACTTTTTCTATAAAAATTTGGAGATATTGTTACGCTCGTTACTCACTACACGATTTCGCCAGTGTGGGAAAAATTTGTGATCTGTTGGTTTTCACATTAGACGATTTTAAATCGTTAAAAACCACACCTTTATGATTTGTTGGAATTGAAAGTGGAAGTGGAAGTAAAATAACAAAACTACTTCGATCGAACATATGAAAAAGTTAAATTCATACTTCGGCCTGTCACTTTTAACCTAAAATACATGTCAACTGTCACTGTTAACTGATAAAATACAAGACACATTTTGTAGATCTCCCACTTCTACTTATAAATTTCCACTCCTCACGTGATATTTTAGTGTCGTCCTTCATTACTTTTTCTAGTATTCCGGCTTCATTTTTCCGAAAACCTATAGCGTTACTCATCTGGGTACTTATATTGAGTCTGAGGTTATTATTATGAATCGCGAACAAATTACTACATTGTGGTTGCTGTATCGTTGCCGAAAAAAAAAAAGAAAACGCATGAGGAATTTGGCATGTTTCTGCATCACTGATTAGTGCAAAAATCTGGTTTAAGAGCTGAACATACTTCTTCCCAAGCTTTTCTCGTGGTTATTCTATCCTTATATACTCGTACATATCTAAAGTCTCATCCCACAAGTAGGTTCCCGTGTTGTTCCAGTGGCACCAGACGGCTGCAGCACGGGTAAAAATCGTACCCGTGTTGAAATCGTGCCATGTGAATCCGGCCATGCTCTCATCAGTTGACTAAAAAATATTACCCGTGCGATTCTTTCCCGCGGGCGAAATCTAAATCTGACGTGATGAGCTCAAAAAAGGATACTTGAAAGATGTCGATTCGGCTAATCGTTTCCAAGGAAATCGACACTGAGTCTTCAGTTGTTATCGAGATACGGCGTTTTTTTCATTATGAAAAATTCCGAATAACAAAAAATAAAGTATAAATTAATGAATAAAGGTATGAAAATCCAATATACCGAGCGGCAAAAAGTTATGAACATTTTAATGTACGCGAAGTGCTGCTGGTGGCGCCCTCTACAATATACATCAAAACTGTGATCAGATTTCTCATGCTGAAAAACTGCTGAATACCAAATTTTGTTGAAATCGTGCTTTTATTAAGGGAAATATTACCAAAAAACTTTTCAAAAATTATAACTTTGACACCCTGTAGCTTTTTTTTGCATGCACACTTGTACTGAGGTAAGTTAGGTTCAATCGAGTTATTTTTAGCCCCAGAATATGTGGTTTAATTTATGATCTACCTTTTTGTTACACCATGTATAATGCATTCTTTTATATTTCATTTTCAACCAAATTTAAACTTATCTAACTAACATTTACAAATATTTGTTGAAACTTCGGTGGAGATGTGCAAATTTCGTATGAAGTTTGTTTCTTCTTAAACTTTACTTAATGGAAACCGCACCAATTGTTATTAGCCGTCTTTTATTTTCACTACGTTTATTATTCACGCGCTTTTATATCTTTCTTTGCATTTTTATTTTGGAATATCGATGATAGTCTTTCAACCGGAATTGTTTTATTTAGAGTTTATGTTGACCAGTCAGGTATTCTATCACGAGAGTTTTTATTATTTCTTGTTGATTCGTCGATGAATTAAAAATCATTCTTTTTATAATTTTGATGTTAACTCCTTGACTTTCCAACTAAGAGTTTTTAATCTTGAGCCGTCCGATGTTCATTGATTTGAATAATGTCTTTATCATTGACCTAAGTTTGTTTTAATGTTTTTACACCTGCACTCATAATTTAATTCTTTTCACGTTTGCCTGACACCAATTAATCTGCACTTTATATTTAATCTTGCAAACTGTTTTATATCCCACAAATTTGACACTTTAAAATGGTATTCTAAATTTAAACATCCGTTCTTACTAAATCTTAATGGCAACTAAACGAAATTATTATGTACACGAATAAATTTAATTTCTTTCTTAAATTAATTATAGGTCGGTTTTTAGAAATCTTATGCTTTAATTACCTTAAATTTACGTTTGATTTGAATAGAACATTCTTTATAAATTTAATATTAATCAAATTTTTTCAAAATATTTTTTTATTATTTAATTTAACCTTTTTAACCTTACTTTATCGTTCTCTTTCAATCTTATAATTTTCCTATTCTTCTATTTATCTTCATTTTTTCTTCGCTTTATACATTCTCAAATATATTTCAACTCTTTCTCTCTTGCTTTCTTTAACTTAACTCAGATAATCAATGATCAACAGTTTTCTTTTCTTAAATTCATTCTTACTTTTCTTATTCTCACAGCAGATTGTTTCCTTATCTTTCCTCAAAGTTTCCTTTTCATTACCATTTCGTATGTGCTTCAATTGGCTTTTCTTTTCGGCGTTTACATTCTCCATAGTAATTTCTATTCTATTGGATTAATCTTGATTTCCATTAACTTCTTATTTATCTTCTTCATTTTCCATTTCTTCTTAAACTTTTAGCGTTTCTATCTTTCTTTCTACCTTTGATAATTGACTTTTCATCCATCCTTCCTACTAAAACAACTTCTATTTATCTTACTTATTTTTTTAACTTGCTCCTCCTCCCAACCGAAACAACTTTTTTATTAATATTATTAATTCCTATCTTATTTATTATATTCACATAAAATTTTCATTTTCAATATTTCTTACCGATTTCAATTTTAAAATCATTTTCTATTTACTTTCTCTTTTGGCATATCTTTTTCTTTGTTCGTGTCGTTTTCTACTTTCAAATCGTTTTTATTTCCATTTTATTCGTGTTGATTTTGGTTCCTTCTTCATTTTTCTTTTTATATTCAATTTCATTAATTTGTTTTTCCGTTTCTTCTTTATCTTCATATTTAAATTCTTCTTCTATATGAATTTATATTCCCATTTCAAATCTTCATATTCAGCCTCTTCTTCTATATTTTCATGTATTTCTTTAATTTGTTCCTTCTCATCATTTTCTTCATATAATTCTTCAAATTTAATTTCCTTTTCTATCTCTTCCATATTTATTTCCATTTGCACTATACGAGGATATATTGAAAAATTCTTAGCCTATTATAGAACCAAACAAAGTTTCAATGTCAAAATATTTTATTACTCAACATATTCTCCTCTTAATTGGATACATTTATTACAGCGTACCTGCAACGTCTCTAGACCTTTAAAAAAAAATGTTTCTTCTTCCTCTGCAAACCAGACCTCCACAGCTTCTATTACCTCCTTGTTGGAAGAAAATGTACGACATTTTAAACTTTTTTTCAGTTGAAGAAAGAGGTGATAGTCGGACGGAGCCAAATCGGGTGAATAAGGGTGAATAATTCAAACCCTAAATCACGAATTTTTTGCATGGCAACATGAGATTTGTGTGCAGGGGCGTTGTCCTGCAAAAACAAAACACCTTTGGATAGCTTTCCGCATCTTTTCTCTTTAATATTTTCCCGTAGAGTGGTCAGTAATGTCGAATAGTAATCTCCAGTTATTGTTCTACCCTTATCCAAAAATCAATTATGATTACTCCATGGCAATCCCAAAAACTGAAGCAAGAACTTTTCCAGCAGATTTTTGGACACGAAACTTCTTAGGTCTTGGAGATCCATTTTGCAGCAATTTTTCTCATGTCCAAATTGACGTGAACCATATGATGAACGCGTTCGTATGAAATATTCAGTGCTTCAGATATCCGTTTTACCCCAATTCAACGGTCTGATAAAATCATGTCATGAACTGCATCGATATTTTCGGGGACTGACACAGAAACTGGCCTTCCCGATCGGTCATCATCTTCAATTGAAAATTTACCTCTTTTGAAGCTTGCATTCCAATTTTGACGGTCGCATACGAAGGACATTGATCACCAAGGGTATTCAGCATATCTTCGTAAATCTGCTTACCTCTTAACCCTTTTAAATACATGTACTTGATGATGGCTCGATACTCCAATTTTCCATTTTCACAATTTCGGTGGACATCTTTTTCATTTAATTTATTGCGTGACTCTGGTTTACTTTTTTGACGTCAAACTTTACACTGACACTTCTAATAAGTTATTGTTCGTTGCTATGGTAACGCAATATTTTGTTTATGCAAGGAACTGGTCTAGGCTAACTAGATATCAATACATCCTCGTAGGCATTTCATTCATTACTTCTTCATTACTTCTTCATTTATCTTCATATCAATTCATTTCTTCAATTTCATTTTCAGTTCCTTCTTCTTCCTGCTCTTTACTCATTCATTTCTGGTACCTATATCTTCCATTTCTAATTATTTATCCCGTTTAATAATACTTTTTTATTTCTTTGTTCTTTTTCATCAGAAGTATCTCTATTTATAAACTCATTCTGTCCAACATGGTTTTTGAATTCTCGTTCATGATTATCTTCTTGATTAATTTCCTTGTATTTCTTGTTTCCATTTTGTTCATATATTTGATTATATACAACAAATAAAATATTATCTTTACCTACCTTACCTGTTTACATTTTTCAAATTCAACAACAATATAAAAATTTAAATTCAATAAATTTTCAAGCACAAATAAATGTCACAAAAAATATTTTCGTATACCTTGCAAAAATTTTATCAATTTTATTCAACCCAAATGTAGGCCAAATCATTAAATAAGGTCATCAACTTTAATTACGAACGTTTCCACAAAAAAATTGAAATCGTTATTTGTTAACTTTACACGCGTAATTCATATTATTGTTTTATTCAAATACGTTTCAAATAATTACATCTATTAGCAAAAATAACTTTCTAAATTCGCCCTTTTCCATATCTTATTTAGGTACTTTTTATCCACATATGCGTTAAAAACATTTTGTTTTTAAATTAGCACTACAATACAATAAATGACAACAATAACTTTTTACTTTACAATCACATGTTTACGTCACATTTAAATTATTTCAAAATTTCCGATTTTTAAGTAAAATCAAGCCACACGTACCTTGGGCGCCATTTAAATTTATACAATGATTGTAATTAACTAATTTGAAAAAAAATTAATTGAACTATGAGATTCAAATTTTTTGTTTAAATAGAATATACACATTTAAAAAAAAATTAATTTATCCTCAGAGTCTTTAGGTTCGTTTAAACCAAATTATTAGTTTAGTAAAATAACAAATTCAATCTAATCTAAAAAGCTTTTCCCAATAAAAATTCAAATACATTATGTTGCGTGCACGATTAATGAAAAATCTAATTAAATCTAATACATTATTTTATATTTCATTTTAATTGAAACTTATCTAAATCACATTTACAAATATTTGTTGATATTTCAGCCGTCATTTCAAACTAAGAGTTTTTAATCTTGAGCCGTCCGATGTTCATTGACGACTGATTATCATCTCCTTCTGTGCACTTGAATTAATGTCATTATTCTTAACATTAAGTTCGTTTGTACTTAATGTTTTTCACACCTGCACTCATAATTTAACCTTTTCCAGGTCTCCCTGGCGCCAACTAACTTTTATTTAATTTAGAATTACCTTTTATACAAATGCTTTTCTAAATTTAAACATCCGTTCTTATTAAATCTTAATTGCAAGTAAACGAAAGTATTATTTACACGATTAAATTTAATTTCTTTCTTACATTAATTATAGGTCGGATTTTAGAAATCTTATGCTTTAATTACCTTAAATTTACGTTTGATTTGAATAAAACATTCATTATAAATTTCTATGCAACATCATTCTGTTATACCTAACAAGAATATGAAAGACAAAGTGTTATAACATGAAATTATTTGATTTGAGTGAGACTAATATTAATAGTTACCTTCGATATACCCTCGTAGTTCATAAGATCTAATTTGATTTTGACTTTATATTGTTACAGAAAAGTGTCGCGGAGGAATCCTTCGATAGTTTCCTACTTGAAGCCGTAAAAATGTAATAATTTTAATTAAGGAACCGCTAAAATCGAAAGAACCGTTTGTCGAACCAACTCTTCCAACTCCGCAATCATTGCTGCTTCAGTTTTCGGGACGACCTATATTTACTTTAACCGATGTAATTGATGAGCAATTAACGTCCAATTATTGGTTGTCGGTACCTTCCTATGAACCGAGCGCTGACGTAGACAATGTAATCTTGAAAAATCGAAGTTTTAATGTTTTTCTAATTTTTAAATTAGCAGGTCACGTGCGACTTAAACGAAGTATGCCGTCAAAATTTACCAGCAGATTTGAATTTAATTCGAGAAGTCGAAAAGATATGTAGGATTTATTCGGTGAATAACAGCGAACAAGATGATTCGAAATCGAAGGGCGTTGAGGAACAAAAGACAAAAGTAAAAAAACCTTCGGTGAGTTGTTCATTTTAGGAAATGTCGTAAATTACCGAATTTTTTTTGTTTTAGTCACTCCCCTTGCTCGGCGCGGATTTCCACGTACGATACAAGTCAGAACGGATTTGTTTAGGTCGCGACCCCCTAACACATCTCGTCCACCTTCGTTGCACGTTGACGATTTCGTGGCGTTAGAAACTTGTGGTGCACAACCAACCGGCCCAACTGGATACAACAAAATCAGTCGAGAATTTCTTGCAACATCGCGCGTATCTAGAGGCACGCGTGGAAGATCTTTCGTTAATCCCGAACGAATTTTGCAACATAGACAAATGTAAGTGTATTAAAAAATTATTATGTAGGTGCATAAAACTAGGAAGTGCGTATAGCCTGTAATTTTTCTATTGCCGGAGGAACAAATTTAAAAAAATCGGATGGCTTGTGTTAATTAAAATTGCAGATTTTAACTAAAAACTTCCGGTTTGACCGGAAATACAAAAAAACTTTTGATAATTAAAAATTGCCCATTTCCGACTTTTCTTGTATACACTGTGTCAAAGATAAGGAGGGCCACTATGGGTTTCTCCGAAACGGTAGAGCATATAGCCTTGGTTAAATGGGACAAAAGTTGCGCCCTCAAAGGCCCAAAAAATGGCGGTCAAATATCTTCGAAAATTTTATACGTTAATAAATAATATACAAATAATTGTTTTTATATATTGATTATATTTGACACTTGAAAAGATCAACTACAAAAACTTAAAACTTATCACTAAGCAACAATAATTTAAACTTCTGTATTGACGCAGCTGGCCAGCGTCTCTCATACCCTACAATACTCCCCCCCGTAATAACAATGGTATTCTACTAACTTTTTAGGAAACGTAACTCTTTTACCCGAACGTGTTTTGACAACGTGTTCGTCCTGGATTTTGAAGTTACCCATTAAATCAGATTTTAGTATAGATTTGTTTAGGTTAACAGTGGAGTTCAATGTCGTGGTTTTATATGTCGGAATAGATTCTGTATGCGGGTTGTCTTGATCAGATGAGACAAAAAAGGTTTTAACCAGTCTAAAGCAACTGAAACTGTTCTTTTACATCTTTCAATTTTTAAACAATTTTTGTTTGTTTCAACCACGCGAAAGGGACCATCATATGGCGTTTTGAGCGAACTTTTGACAGAATCATATGGTGATGAAAACGTGTTTACAATCGGTGAGGTTTTTGTTTATGAAAATTGATTTGCGGTTTCTGACGGTGATTGGAACTGGTTTAAGATTGAGTGAATTTTTAAATTCCGAGTAAACAAAGAAATATCGTCTTGTCCACGACTAGCCTCAAAGAATTTTCCAGGGAGTCTTAAAGAAGTTCCGTAAACCATTTCCTCTGGACTGGTTCCTAAATCGTCCTTAATTGCGCAGCGTAATCCCAATAAAACGCTAGGTAATATTTGTGGATGATATGGTGATGTGGCGAATTATTGTGATGCCTAGTAATTTTGTGAGAGAGGAGAAAAGTGACGACTCAAACTGGCTTCCCTGATCTGAGGTTATTACCTGGGGAACACCAAAACGGGCAATCCAATTTTCGTATAAGGCGGACGCTGCTGTATCTGCTTTACTATCGTGTAAGGGAATAGCTTCCGGCCATCTAGAAAACCGATCAATGCACTTTAAACAATAGACATAACAATTCGACGGTTTTAACGAACCAACAAGGTCTATCTATATGAATGTGACTGAATCGCAATTTAGGTAAGGCGAATCCATCAATAACATTTCTGTTGTGACGAGAAATTTTTGGTTTTTTGACAATGAATACAGCCTCTTGCCCAACTTTGCACATCGTTTTGTGGTTAAACCACACGAAGTGTTTGTTAATTAACTTCACCTTGGTTTTAGCTCCGGGGTGTGCTAAATCGTGAAACTCATATTTTTTTTCTCTAAATTCAAACGGTATGTACGGTCGCAAAACATTTGTCGTTGTGTCACACAGGATAGTTACCTCACTCCGGGAACTTTGATGGGCTTAAGCTTTAACGAAGATCCCGAAAGATTTAAATTAAAAAAAAACTATCACTCTTTTGGGCTTGTGCCATTGTTTTGAAATCAATGGAGCCCGAGATTGAGATCTGCTCAATGCGTGACAGTGTGTCAGCGACGAGATTATTTCTTCCAGACACAAGTTTTATCCGTCTTCTTTGAAAATGCATGTATTAACGGCTTGTGATCAGTAAATATTCCAAAACGTCGCCCCTCTAACATAAATCTAAAATATTTGATTGCACTATAAATAGCCAAAAGCTCTCGGTCGTACGTGCTATAACGTTTTGTGCTATAACTATCTAATTTCTGAGAGTAAAAACCCAAAGGTTTTAACTTACCATCTTTCATTTGGTGGACTACTGCACCGATTCCTAGGCCGGATGCGTCTGTAGTTAAGGTTATAAATGCTTTACCGTCAGGATGTGACGGTACTGTTATTGTTCTTTTCATTTCTAAATTTCCTAACTAAATTTAATAGGGTATGCCCATGCCCATGGTTTTAGTTAGGTGGTTAGTTACTTTTTTCGTTTAATATATATACATGCTAGATGTCGAGAAACTTATCGTTTATATATATATATTAAACGAAAAAGTATATATATATTAAGCAACTTTTGCCGACAGGTATGTAAAGCAGTTACATAGTCGATTCTTCAATAATTATAACCAACATAATAGTTGGCAAGTATAAAAATTTCGAATCGCCTGCAGTAAAGTACGCAAGAGGTTGTACAAAGATGTCGAAAACTTATCGTTTAAATATTGTGATCGCTTCAGTAGGGCATATAGTCGACAGCGCGTTTGTACAATAGTGAACTTACACTCCCGATGAGTCCCAAAAGGACGAAACAGCTGTCAGGTGATTCTCAGTGTTTGTTTGCTATTGTACAACCTCTTGCGTACTTTACTGCAGGCAATTCGAAATGTTTATACTTGCCAAGAATCGACTATGTAACTGCTTTACATACCTGTCGGCAAAGTTGCTAATATATATATATAGAGGGGGGGGGGGGGAGATTGTTACAACTTTTGTCTAAAGTAATACAAAAGGTTCTGTTGTCATCCTATGTAGAGTATCTGTAGTGTAGAAGTAAGGCTTGACAGGGATGTGTCTTTATGTTATTGTTGTGGTTATTTCGTAATTGCAAATTAAAAAATTACCCCTTAAATATGTAAGGTGAGGTTAGATGACAAGATATTAAAAAATGCCTAAGAAAAGTTGTTCAGAATTAGATTATACGTCTATGTGCAAATTTTCAAAAGAAAATAAGGAATTTTCAAAAATATCAGTTTTCAGGCATTTTTTCGGAAATATTGAGAAAAATTTTGTGCGTTTGATTTGCATAAAACACAATAAAACCAACAAATAAACTTCACAATCCAGTAATTTTGATTTATTAGTCTACCATTGGACGGTAAAGAACAAAAAACATTGTTTTTTTAGGACGGACTTTGTTGCAAACTCTTTGCCGGTCACTGTATATATCAACTTAAATCGTGCTGAATTAAATTAAGCTAAATTTAAATCACAGGTTGTCATATGAGCATTTAATACACGCTCAATTCTGAATGTCTAGCTAGACTTCCGTTACAATAGTTAGTATACATAGCTTTTCTGAATTCATCTTCGACTGATTCGACTTGTACTATTAACGTTTTCTTTTGTTTTAGGTCTTGGTGGAATACAGGATTGAGTCGACGTCCATATTAGAAAACTACCAAACTAGATAGAATTACTTATTTGTACATAGTCTCGTGTAATTTATTATCTTATATTTTACTTTCTTGTTTTTTCTTCTAAAATACAAAAATAATCCGTTTACTCAAAAAATTTAAATCTTAGCTACTTAAAAATTAGAGACGAAACTACCATACGCAACACATTCATAAAAATGAATACATATTATTCTCTTTTTTTGTATATTGATATTAGCGGAGATATTGTTACGTGATTGTTGTTATCTGAGTAATTACTTATCGAATCAAAAAAATCAACAAAACTTGTGTATAATTAAATTACAAAACTTTCATTGAAGTAAAAATGAATATTTTTCTAAATAATTCAAAATTCGAACATCTGTATAGGTTAACGTTAATGGCCAAAAGCTAATCAGATCTGCGGTATTTAAAAAAAAAGGCCATGTGCAAAGCTTCATTAAATTCGTACCGGTGGTTTTCTTGTAATCTTGTTTACATACGGACGGACGCACACAGGCGAATTATCGGAAATTCGTAGCCAAAATTCCAAAAACTCAAAGTGTGTGATTTCAATAACATTTACCTACATTTGCTTTAAGGGTTAACTGAGTGTCATAAAGCATCCATTGTTTAATAAGTATCCTGTTGAAAAATATTTTAGTGCAAAGTAGGCGTTTGTCGAAAGTGTTTTTGTGTTATGGAAGAGTGTTATTTTGAAGTGCTGCATTTGTGACAAGTTTTTAGTGGTTAGTATAATTAGTTATGGAACCTGTTGCCGGAGGTAAGTAGACTGTGTAATAAGTATTATACTATGTATATTTTTGGTAGATTGCTTTTTAGGTTTTTAAAACCATGTAGACATAATTTTGTAAATAGCATTTTGAAAATGTTGACAAATATAAAGTACTTTATTTAACATAGTTGAACTGCAATTTCATGCTTAAATTATGTCTTAAAGTGTAGTTAACCAGTATTAATTACATTTTGCTGTCATATTTTGCGATGTTGTCATATATTTTCTTTTGAATTTAAAGTTACCGATAGAAATTGTATAAATACGAAACTATTAAAATTACGTGTTAATATAAGTGTCTTTTTTCAGATCACAATCATTTTATGTGTCATTAAGGAACTGTCCAAGTATTTGAGAACTTACGATTCTTTAAAATTTAAAGAAAAGTGATAACCTGGTCGAAAAAGTGAAAAATGCTACCGGATTTCTAGAATTGTCAGCCGAGTCCCATATCCAGAAAAAAATAACTTCTTTGAAATAAATGAATTATATAGACAACTTTTTTTAGACAAACTTTATTTGTTCTTTTCTATTTTATTTCCATCATGTTTTGAATATAATATCCAACAAAACGACCGCCTTTATTTTTTATGGAAAAAGATGCCCTTTTTCGTGCATTTTGCGTCACATTTTCCAGCGTCTCGGTGGTAATAAGCGATATTTCCCGGCGAATATTGGCTTTGAGTCTGCGGCTTGTCGATGTAAACTTTGCTCTTCAAATACCCCCACAAAAAGAACTCGGGCGGCGTCAAATCGGGTGAGCGCGGCGGCCAGTCGAAATCGCAGTTTTTCAATATGACACGTCGGTCGAATATCGTGCGGAGTAGCGTCATTGAATCGCGGCTAGTGTGTGCTGTGGCTCCGTCCTGTTGGAACCAGAAGTGGGCCATGTCATTTTCGGAAACACAAAGTCACGCAGCATCGCTCTGTAGCGCGCGCCATTGATCTTAACGGCGTGGCCAGCCTCGTTGTATCGGCGTTAATTGATTCATGGCACAAAATAGACTGAAATGATGCTCGAACAAGCCACTATATATGTCAATACGTCAAAAAATGGCGGAACTATTCAAATTTCAAATGCTATCGCAACAGATGGCGCACCCCTTATATCACAAACATATCTCTATTTAAAACTGATGCACTGTTTTATTATTCTTTCACCTGTTTGTTATTAAAATATCGTTTATGTACAAAAAATATTTTTGGCCAGAAATTTCCAATAATTCGCCTGTGTGGGACGGCCGGTCATCGGGCAGATTTTTTTCTTGCTTCATTATAACGTACTAAATATATAGTCGTATAAGTGAAAAAAAGAGGTATTAAAATTTTTAACTGAAAGATTTACATAATCTTTCAAAGGGAAAAAATAAGTACATACCTTTTATAGTATTTTAATTATAGAAGAAGCACAGAGGAAGTAACAATAAAGGTACCTATGTACTTAAGAATATTACACCCTTCCATAATTTCAACTTAATATAAAAATACACTACGCTACAAAATAAATTTAAGACGATTCTTGAAGTTTGGAAAACCTCGTTAAAAACTCAAAAATCAAAGTTTTTGGAAGCGTCTGCTCGGCTTTATTACATATTTGAACGACACGCTCGGCAGAATTGGGATGTTCTTTATAAAAATGAATGTAGAAGTGAATGTAATTTAACCACACATCCACGTCCTCATTTCCGAACTGCTTGCACGCTAACTCGTGCACTTCCTCCCACTGGATGAAATCGTAACCCACTTGGAAACTTTCCAGTTTAGACATCATTTTGTGAAGGTCTTTACAATAAGGCTTTTCCATTGCTAAGTCTTTGTACATTTTACGTGCGGTTTGGAGTCCCTTTTCATAGCATATCCACTCTATATAGCGTGGCTTTAAACAATCAGATATTTCTTTGGGTTGTTTAATGCCATCCCTATAAATTAACTCGACATAGTCCCCGTTGGATGATAAGTAGTGATAACGTAATATGCTCAGCCAAAGTGGCAATCCCTTCTCCTTCAAACTTTTAATTGCGAGTTTAAACACTTGATCGACTTTCGACGAGTCTCCTTTCACAATTTGTAGTTTAAAACGCATCTGCCATAAATCGACAGATTCAGGGTACATTTTAGTACCTAAACAATATTTACTTAAAAATCAGAATTTGTTTAAATAATCATACCTTTTTCTGCAATCTCTAAAGCATCTTCTTTACTTACATCGAACCAAGAAACAAAGTGTTTTTCTTGTAAGGATGCGGCGGCGTAAGCCTCAGTCAAAGCTTGTTTCAGTGTTGCAGTTTTCAGCACTGTTGCTCCACCAAGATTATCCTGTTGTAATTCGATCAAGAAGTCCAAGTACACACACCATAATTTCTTTTCCACTTCTTTCGACACCTTTTCTAGACCTTCTTTGTATTTTGCAAAACACGCTTCTAGTTTTGCTTTAGGTGTGCGCAATTTCGATCTTGCTTCACTTGATTGATCAGATTTTTCTTCCAAATCGTAGTGCAGACCTAAATGTAAAAATTCCACGTTCAATTGAAAAGAATGTTACAAGAAACAACAAATTGTATACCGGGTGGTCCAATAAGCCGATCTCTCAGCTATACAACGTGTCCAAGATAAGGATGCCCACTATGGGGATCTCGGAAACGGTAAGAGATGGAAGGTCGGTTAAATGGAACAAAAGTTGCGCATTTGAGGGGATGTATTTATAGTCTTTGAAGAACTCTGATATCTCTTTTAGTCTTTGAGATATTTGAAAAAAATTAAATTTTATGATTTTCGTTTTTATTTTTTCTGACCTTATTTGAAGAGATATCAAGAAAAGAATAGCACATTTTCATTGCCACTTTTCTAGCTCTACCTAATGGTTTTATCCAATTTTGATACAACGTTTCGTTTGTTAGTAACCATCATCAACTTTATTTTTTAAATACACGAAAAATTTTTTTTGCCATATTTAATTCTCTCCTTGATACTGAATTCAACGATATGTCACACTTTATATTTTGAGACGTTTCAGATGAGAAAATTAATATTCAATGTAAAATATCGAAAACGTACAGTATCGAAACATTAGAAAACCGTAAAATTATAATAAAAATATGTTTTGTAATTTTAAATAATAGACAAATGAAAAACAAATTTACTTTAAAGGTTAATAAACTCACAAAATATGTTCAAAAAGATTCCCGTTATTCTCCAAACATAAATAGCATCTTCTAACTGTAGAATTTAACACATTCCTCAACATTTGAGGAGTAATACTAGCACACGCTTCGAAAACTAATCTTTGTAACATTTCTTCGTTTTCAATATCGTTTCCATTAATGTAATTTTTAATGTATCCCCAAAGAAAAAAATTCAAAGGTGTTATATCTGGAGAACGGGCTGGCCACAGTACATTTGCACAAGTGCCAATACATCTTTCTGGAAATCTAACTGATAAGTATTCTCTGACAACTCTAGAATTATGTGCTGGTGCACCGTCCTGCATAAACCAACAACCTTCAACTTCTTGGATAGACAAATCATTCAAAGCTATCTCTAATTCATTTTAGAGTAAAATTTGGTATCGTTCAGAATTTAAGGATTCGTGGTAAATGAAAGGACCTATAATTCGAGTACCAAATATAGCAGCCCACATATTAAATCCGAAACGGTGTTGGTGTTTGGCCGTTTTGTACAACCGTGGATTTTCTCTTGCCCAATAATGAGCAATTCTACGATTAAAAATTCCATTATTATTAACTCTGCTTTCATCGGACCATAATTATTTTATTCGAAAAATATTCATTGTCTTGACATTGACGTGTATACCATTCGCAGAATATTCTACGTCTTTCTGGGTCACCTGGTCGAAGTCCTTGGCAGATTCTAAATTTATATGGATGTACTTTCTCCTTCTTTAGAACGTAATGAGCTGTCGAATGGGCTATGCCAGTTGACTCTTCAATGTTCCTAGTAGAAACCTCTGGATTTTCCGTTACAGCTAATAAAACAGTATTGACTCTTTCTTCATTGCAAGGTATTTTGCGAGATTTTATAGGTTTTTGGAACGCACCATATTCTTTTAGATTAACTGCTAATCTGCGAAAAGTTCTTTTGTTACGCATTTCTGGATATTTGTTTAAATACATTCTTTCGGCTTCAGAACAATTACGTTGACACAAAATGTAACACCTCAGTATGTCGAATTTTTCATTATTTGAAAAACTTTCTCCTACCATATTGTTTTTAGGTAAACACAAAAGGTAATTCACTCAAAGACCACCAAACAAACGTAATATGTACAACAATCAATTATGACAGTTATGAAAACAAAATGCAAAGCCAACTTATTTTTATCAAATGCAACAGTACGAGGAAGATGTATTTTAACTGTTTAATTAACAGTATTTTCACTAAATACATACTTGTGAGTTATTTTATTCGCAACAGGAATTAGAAAATGAGAAAACATAATTTTATAATAATTTTAAGGTTTTTAATGTTTCTAGTATTAGTTTTAACTGTACTTTTTCGATGTTTTACATTGAATATGAATTTTCTCATCCGAAACGTCTCAAAATATAAAGTGTGACATATCGTTGAATTCAGTATCAAGGAGAGAATTAAATATGGCAAAAAATATTTTTCGTGTATTTAAAAAATAAAGTTGATGATGGTTGCTAACAAACGAAACGTTGTATCAAAAATTGGATAAAACCATTAGGTAGAGCTAGAAAAGTGGCAATGAAAATGTGCTATTCTTTTCTTGATATCTCTTCAAATAAGGTCAGAAAAAATAAAAACGAAAATCAGAAAATTTAATTTTTTCAAATATCTCAAAGACTAAAAGAGATATCCGAGTTCTTCAAAGACTATAAATACATCCCCTCAAATGCGCAACTTTTGTTCCATTTAACCGACCTTCCATCTCTTACCGTTTCCGAGATCCCCATAGTGGGCATCCTTATCTTGGACACGTTGTAAATCAGAAACTATTTATCTTATAACTTTAGGAAAAAAAATTCCTTAGTAAAAGTGGCTAATAGAAATCGCTGGAAATAAATTTCAAGTTTCTAGGTTAACCGCTAGTGGGCGTAACCTGTGAAGACAAATTTAAAAACCAGTTTTTGTGAAATATGTCCAATTATACCTGGTGTTAAATAAGTAAACTAGAAAGAGGCCTAAATTCCGCACAAATTTGTTTAAGTACTTTTTTTCTATTTTTTCAAATAATGAGTGGGGGAGAGTGGGAAAGTATTTGTGGATAAATATCTATAACTTTGGTTTGGATCAACCGATTTTAACGAAATTAGTCGCATTAGAAAGAGTTTAGATGAATTAATTACATTTACTATAAAACAATTGCATTTAGTTTCATTTGTCATAGGTAGAGGGTACTTTCAAATAAAAATAATTAAAATTTGTTTTTCTTAACAATGTTTAATAGAAACACGTAATTGTTGTTATATATAATGAAACTGGATCAAATTCGTAACAAAATGTCGCAAACCGCATGTTGATAGCTTTTGTCGAACTGGAAATATAAATAAAAACGCATAAACATACGTAAGTATAGTATTTACTCACCCTGTAGTATAACTTAAATTAAAAAATAAGTAAGTACTTTCAAATTTGTTTTATAGCAGAAGAATCTTAGTGTCGATACCCATTTTGACCATTGTTATTTCATACGATTAAAAATGGTTTTTTCGAAACTAAGTAGGCTGAGACAATAAATTTGACAGGGACTTCAAATTGTTTATTTATTGACAGCAGTCAAAACATTGCGTTCTCTTTAAGAAGCGTTATATTATAATTCGAATTGAAGATTGCACTTTTGTCATAGATATTAATATTGTTAATATTAGTAATTCATTATCAGTACTAATTTGTGATGAATACATCAAATGCCGAATTGTATGATATGATTGGAGTTTATTTCGAATGTGACCAAAATGCCACTATTGCCTCACGTATACATTCCTGACAGGAGACATTATAGCAAAGAAGTATTTTAAAAAAGGCAAAAAAAGTACGATAGCGCCCCACTAAGCTTTCGTGCGCACGCAGTCCCCTCCCGTAAGTCAGTTGCCCCACTTAAACTAGGCGTAAGCTCTTGCGTTAAACAGCAGTTGGTGCCGAATACCTATTCCGCCTGGTCCTGCCGTGAAAACTGAGTATGTCTGCTTTCTTTTAATTTAAACCGCCAAAGATACCGCTTTGGCTAGTCCGACCCCGACCCGCATGTTGCAGAGATACCGTTTTATGTTCCCTTAACTGTTCTTTTTCTATCCGTGTGTTGTATTTGGGGTGACGCATTTTCGCGCCTTAAGTACACCACTCAAACAGTTGTCCAGGTTGGCATACCGCATTTTCGTGTGTCAACTTGGCCATTCCGCCTTATTGTTCCTATCCGTGTGTTGTGTTTGGGGTGACGCATTTTTGCGCCTTGAATACACCACTCAAGAAATTGCCCGGGTCGATATAGCGCATTTTCGTGTGTCGACTCGGTCACTCACACTACCCACCGTATCACTTAACCGACCGCCGGCACCGCTCTGCTACATTACCGAAACCCTCACCCCTATAAATGTCAAATCCGCTGACTGCTTTTGGGTTGCATGGTTTGTGCTTGTACTTTGATACATGCTGATTTCTTGTTCTGTATTAAATAAAGAAGTTTTTGAGTTTTAGTGTGTTCTCTTTATTTCTCCGAACTGCTTCCCGAAGACGATCAGACCTCTGGAATTTTTAACCTTCACTGTAGCTGCCCGACGAGCACACGGAGAGTAAACGTCGTCATCAAATCTGGCGCCCGAGATCCGTCCGCTTTTATTATTTACAGGAACTAAACCGAATTGGGAAGCAAGCGTCACAAATAGCGCCCGAGCAGGGACCAAGCGTCACAAATGGCGCCCAAGCAGGGACCGATCGTCTAAATCCAAAATCCACGAATCCGTAATCTTCTTTTCAGATTACCAGTGACTCCTGATTGACAAGTTCCGGAAATACCCGAAGTTGAACCGAAGCTGTTAGAAGCATACGAGGGATCTTTGTCGACATCAAGGAAGCTGATCCAATCATTTCCGAGTTGATCCGACCACTACCGAACCGTCTATACCGTCCGATAACCGTTTTCGCTGTGGAAAACTACTACTTTCTCCATAATACTCCGTCCGCAACACCTTCAAACCGACTACTTCGGAACCGTTCCGAATTTTTCCGACCTATAAAACCCGTTCTAAAACCATTACCGTTAAAGATACCGTCAGGTTACCACACACCTGAAATTATACCGTCTCCGAAGAACCGACCCTCACTATTTCTGATCCGATCCGATATTAGTCAACCTCTACAAATCCAAGAAACCCGAAGTTGCCCCAGAACTAAAGTAATTAGTCATGGCCACTTCAAAGACACCGAAACTACCAAGCGATACCGAAGGAAAAGAGGACACCGTGGGGTTAGAAGCCGCTGATCCCCGAGTAGGTCTATAACCTAAAGAAGGACCAGTTAACTGCAGAAATGGCACAATTTGGATTGAGAACGTCTGGTAAAGTAGACGAAATACGACGAGAGCTTGTCGGCTTTATCCGTTCAGGAAAACGATCACCGCAGCCACCCGTCCACCCTGAACGACAAGCTTCTGCCACTGCAACGCCACCAAATCCTTCTGATAACCGTCGTCGCCTAGAACAAGCTAAGATACACAAGTGGAAGCTTAGCTTCAATGGGAGAAGTGATCCCGTAACCTTCTTGGAGCGTCTAGACGAAGCTTGCAAGCAGCATGATTTAACTCCAGACCTACTCCTACCAGCACTCCCAGAAATTCTTACCGATAACGCTCTTCTATGGTACTGAAACAACAAAAAGAATTGGAGTTGCTGGCAAGATTTTAACCGGGATTTTCGACTGTTCTTCCTTTCAGCAGACTACCAGATCAACTTAGAAGCCGAAATTAGTCGCCGAACACAACGAACAGGCGAATCAGGTATGAACTACCTGATTAGTCTGCAAACGTTAATGCGGCGACATGGCAGCTTCACCGAAGAGCAGGAAATATACTGGTTGCACCGCAATTTATTGCCCGAATACCGATTATACATTCGGCGCAATGATATTGTAAAGGTGACCGATTTAATGAGGCTCGTCAAAGAATATGAAAGTATCCAAACCGCCGATCCACCATTACCCCGCACCGAAAGGCCCACCACCACCCGAACACCTGCACCGTCTTTCGAACCTCGAAGAACCCCCAACGTTCATCGTTTGCCAGGACCGCGATCGTTGAACACTCACCGACGGAACCTGTCCACGTTGCCAATCCTAACTTTTGTTGGAGGTGCGGCCAGATCGGACATTATCGAAACCCTCACCCCTATAACCGTCAAATCCGCTGACTGCTTTTGGGTTGCATGGTTTGTGCTTGTACTTTGATACATGCTGATTTCTTGTTTCATGTTAGATAAAGAAGTTTTGAGTTCTAGTGTGTTCTCTTTATTTCTCCGAACTGCTTCCCGAAGACGATCAGACCTCTGGAATTTTTAACCTTCACTGTAGCTTCCCGACGAGCACACGGAGAGTAAACTTCGTCATCAAATCTGGCGCCCGAGATCTGTCCGCTTTTATTATTTACAGGAACTAAACCGAATTGGGAAGCAAGCGTCACAAATGGCGCCCGAACAGGGACCAAGCGTCACAACGGGTTAGTTTATCATATTCTAAAGTGAAGGTTTAGGTCAGAAACTTGTAATTCCCTTTAAACTTTAGATTCAACTGTTATTTGAATATTTTTCACCAGTACTTATTGTTCTGTTTTTTAAAGTGCATCCTTATCATGTAATTCTCCACCAAGCTTTCTATTGATAGAGATTTTGATGCAAAGCTGAATTACTCCAATTGGATGTTAAGTCTTCTAGAAGAACAACCGCATATCATGTCAAAGATTTTGTGGACAGACAAGGCTACGTTTAATAGTGCGGGTGGTGCAAATCTGCATAATATGCATTATTGGGATGAAGAAAATCCGCACTGGATGGAGGAAGTGCAGCTTCAAGGTAGATGGAGTCTTAATGTTTGGTGTGGTATAGTTGATGGAAAGATCGCAGGTCCATATTTCTTTAATGAAACTTTAAATGGCGATATATATTTGGATTTTCTGGAAAATCAGTTGCCTGTTTTATTGGAACATATTTTCTTACAAACAAGAAGAGATGATATTTCAGTATAACGGGTGTCCTGCGCACTTTTCCAGACGAGTTAGAGATTATGTGAATATAAGAAATCGAAATAAATGGATTAGAAGGTGATATTTTTATGGTCAGCTAGATCTCCAGACTTAACACGTCTGGACTTTTATCTGTGGGTAAGATAAGATTGAAGGATTGACTGAACCTAACTCGGCCAACAACGCGAGACGACATGAAACAGCGCATTAGAAACGCAATAAATAGTATATGAATAGCTGAGATTGAAGCAGATGTTATGTCTACCCGTCACATTTTTGTGTGGACAACGATGGAAAACAATTTGAACTTTTAATTGGACATTAAGTTTTAATGATCGAGATATTTATATGATATTCTTTCACATATTTAATTTTTTCCACTACTAGCTGTGAAGTGGGCAAACTGAGAAGTTGAATTTCTCTATTAGTGGTTCATAATTTTTTTTATTGTTGACTTAAGTTAATAATGGACAAATTCAAATTTTTTTGAATCCAAGAGTAGTTGTTTAACAAAAACGAGTGAAACATAATTTTGTATATCCAGGAGATTATCTTTAACGTATTTGCTGCTTAAAATTACCTAACACGATAAAATTATTTGAATAAAAAAAATGCCATTAGTTTAAAAATCGCGCCCCCATCCCGTAACCGCAAATACATAACCTGAATTTATTTATGACTCAGTTTTTTCAGGTTTCCCAAAGTAGATTTAACCAGGCGAGTTAAGTTACATAAAGAATTTTAAGTAAATTACAAACCTTTTCTTGTAGGTGTTTTGAATGGTTAACAGAATGTGGAAGGTCCGATCTGTTGCATAAAAATGTCGACTATAAAAACTTAACGAGTATGTGGCGAACACTTGCCACTCCTAAATGAATTACAAGTGTCAATTTCTGAAACCTAACATTCAAATGATGCAAGGTATATTGGCGAAGCAATAAATGAAATTTTTAGATGTTTTATACAAGTGTTTTCAGAATCGGTGTAAACAAATGTCCGTATCCATCTCCACCTATACCCAAACTACTAAAGCTTGCAGCTCAAATACTCCTAGGTAAAGAAAATTACGGAGGAACATTCTTAAATTGCAACGCGAAAAGAAAGCATTTCAATTGAAGTTAACACCACCCAACGATTTCTTCAAGAAAGTGGGGCACAAATTGTGAAAGCCCAAGTGGACTGAAAAAATAAACCACTAAGAAGCAGGAGATATACAGAGGAATACAAACAATTTTCACTAAAATTATATTTTACGAGCCCCAAAATGTTAGTTTTAAAGTAGGTTTTAAATTTTTTGCCAGCTCAAAGTGCTACGTGATCATGGTTAGAGTTATATATAAAAAATTTAAACAACCCTTGAACTACATCTTTACAAATACGATATGCAAAGGTGACAAATTGAAGTCGATAGTATTAAACTGCATAGAAAAGCTACAACTACAATGCGGTGCCAATGTTAGGGCAGTAGTAAAATTTTCGAAACCTAATTAAAAGAATAGATGTATCACCGGAAAAACCATACCTTCTTGTAAACGATAAGAAAATCTATTATTTCTTCGATGTCTCCTATTTATTGAAGTCGGTGCAAAATAACTTGCTTAAATACAATATAATCTTTAATAACAAAAAAGCATCTCGGAAAGACATTAAAAATTTCTACATGTCAGCAAATCTAAACCGCTGCGATTGGCTCCTAAATCAACTAATTTACATATTACTCCGAATAATTCTCAGAAAATGAGGGTGAAATATGCCACACAAGTGTTTAGTGAATCAGTTGCAGTTGGTTTATCAACGTATGTAGCTTTTAATGCTTTTTGATTTATTTGCATTCCTGTGCTACTTGATTTTTACAAGAAAAAATGTTTATTTTTACTATTTGCCTACCGCCCCTCGCAAAATAAACTGGTGCAAAGACAATAATGACAGACTTCACAACCTTGGTGTATAATATACTATTAAGCTATAATTCAGGGCGAGTAAATACTATAGTTACATATGTTTATGCGATTTTATTTATATCTCGAGTTCGACAACAGCGCTATCAACATGCGGTTTGCGCCATTTTGTTACAAATTTAATCCAGTTCCATTATAATTTACAATAATTAGGTCTTTCCATTAAACATTTTTAAGAAAAACAAATTTTAATTTTTTCATTCGAAAGTACCCTCTACCTATGATTAAAATCGCGTGATCTAAACCAAAGTTATAGATATTTATCCACAAACACTTCTCCACTCTCCCCCGCTCTTTATTTGAAAAAATAGAAAAAAAAGTACTTAAACAAATTTGTGCGGAATTTAGGCCTCTTTCTAGTTTACTTATTTAACACCAGGTATAATTGGACATATTTCACAAAAAACTGGTTTTTAAATTTATCTTCACAGGTTACGCCCCCTAGCGGTTAACCTAGAAACTTGAAAGTTATTTCCAGCGATTTCTCTTAGCCACTTTTACTAAGGAATTTAGTTATCACGTTATCAGATGAATAGTTTCTGATATATAGCCAAGAGATCGGCTTATTGGACTACCCGGTACTTTACATTATGAACAGCCCGTTTGAAAAAATGTTTATTGAATTAAGTTCCTCAAATATAAAATAAATTCATTGAACTCTGAAAACAAGCAAGCATTTTAGGACACATCGGAATGCACAGAATGTATGAAATACAATAGAAGTATTGCCATTTTTTTAAGCAATGTATATAAAATGCTAATCTTTTCAGTGGTGAAACAAAAAACACTAACCTTTTCGTTCCCGTTGTGCTAACGTATGCCAAACAAGTTCGTTATCATTGTAATCACTCATAAGTTTTGAAATAATCATATCTTGAACTTCTATTGTGCAACTGTGTTCTTCGAGCTGTGTCAATGCATCAATATAAAACGTGTAATCATTGACGTTGTCAAAAATTGTGTGCATTATTTCTTTTAATCGTTTCACAGCTACTTTGGCCTCAGAACTATTGTGATCTGCATTGAATATTTCAACTGAGATGATTTCTTTGTAGAGTAATGTACACCCTTTATGTATTTCAATTGCTTTTAATAACATCATCATGGCTGTGTTTACATCTCCTCGGTCATAAGCATGAAAACCAGCGGCTACTTTCCACATTTCTGGTTTATCTGAATGCAACTTTAAAAAAAAAATAATTTAGAAATGTTTATATCAACATTTTAAATGATAAACATGCGCAGAAATTATACATACCTTTATCATCCTAGAGATAGTCTCGATGGCAGCATTAGAATAATTGACTTTCTTACAAAACTTTATAAACGCCAAAAATATAGAAACTTCAGTCGGAAAACGTTGCATAGCACATTCATAAAGAACCTTCAGCCTCTTAATAATCCTATGCTCTATGCTATTTCTTTTCTCGCCAATTTTAAATTTGTCACGTCTTAGCTGAATATCTTTTAATAAACATCTTTCGTATGCGATATAATCTTCGTAGCTTTTTAAATCTTTCGACATTGCATAAATTTTATGTTCAAACTCCTTTCTCCTCTTCAATATTGTTCTAAAATATAACTAATTGTTGTTTATTTTTGGGAGTCGTCTTAAATCTCACCTTGTTTCTTCCACAGTAAATAATTTTATTCTTCGCATTTCCTCAATCTCCTCGTGCATGGACTCTAGACGCTTTTGCACGATGTCAGTCATGATGTAGAATTATTTTTTAAAACACCCCTTAACTAAATAACAATCAATAACAACCACACTTCTGGTGTGCTTGTGGTAACTGTGCTGTTGCCTCGTGGTGCTGACACAGAAAAAGTTTACTTTTCTGTGGTGCTAATAATTTCGAGCAGTTTCTATGGTTATGTATGACGTCAGAAGCTATGTCAATGTTAAAATGCACGCCATTGCAACTGTGCTATACGATTGGAATTTTTTTTAATTTTTACTGTTTACAACTTGATTTTCTCAAATCAAATTCTCTGTAAACGTTGATTGTGTATCATGTACCTATAACCGTTGTACAAGTTTCGCAAAAATGCGAAAGAAAAGTAATGGAAGATTTGTAGAGAAAATTGAAAAAGACTCAAAGGAAATCAAAAACTATTCTATAAAACATTGAAAACTTTAAAAACAGAGATGACACTGAATACAAAAATAACAAAAGGATGGAAAAACTTGAAAAAGTATCGATCAAGCTTTATTTATCTTTTAAATTAACAAATTGATTCTGTTGTACATTAACTATAAAAACTAAAGCCACATTAGAGCAACAAACTCCGCAAAATATCAACTTATTTTCTCTTTCTGTCCTTTAACCACGCAACATTCTTCCGTTAGATGTCTTTATTATATTCCTCTTCTTTTCCTCCATCTATCTTCTTCTGTTGTCCACCTCTTTCATTCTTTTTGCCCTTTCCATTCTCTCCTAGAAAAGTTCCTTTCTCACTTCCTGTCTCCTAAATTCTCTACACTCATCTTCCATGAGCTCTCTACTTCCTCCCAATTTTCCCCACACATCCTACACATTCTTTCTTCATCTTTTCTCCAATATTTGTTTTCATTTTCCTCATTCCCTATTCTATACCTCGCCACCATACGTTTTTCTTTTATGTTCAATCCTCCTGTAATATATTTTGGTATCCCTTATACCATTATGTATTTGTATTTTTTGTTATAATTTGTTCCTTTTATTTTCATCTCTTTCTTGTTTTTGGTTGTGGTTGGCCCTTTGTGTTATTTCTTCTTCCATCCTTCTCCTTATTTCCCTCAATCTTCTTACCTCTTCTATCGCGTAAGCCCCTCTTCTTTTCTCTCTTCTTCTCCATGCTTTGTTCTTTGCAATTCTACCTCCTTCCAACATTCATATAAAATTAACTTTTCTATCTTCCATCCTTACCTCAAATCGTATTGCTCTCCTCCCTGCTTGCATTCTTATTTTTTTTATTTTCATTTCTACCTCTATTAAATATCCTTGATTCGATTCGATAATTTTCTACATTGCCGTTTATTTTTTTTATCTTTCGATTTTCTTTTCCTTTGTTCTCCATTTATTATTATCCCTCCTTTCTTTACTGTTCTCGTTTTAAAGTCTCACCCTATAATAAGTTTCTTTTCTTTCCCTTTTCAATTGGCTTCTCCAGTACTTCTCTCGTCTTCTCCATTTCTTTTCCATATATCGTAATTATTTCGTATATTTTCCCTTCCTCTGCCCTTACTATTATGCTCATAATTCCTTTTGCCTCACTTTTATTTCCTATCTCTTCTTTCTCCCATTCCTTTCTTACTCCTGTGATTATTCCCCCTTTACCCTCCCCAATTTTTTTCTTTCTGCAAATTGTATTTCCCATTTAAATTCCTTTAGCAACCTATTGTCCCAATTATCCCAATCTTTTTCTTCCAGCAATATCTCTACCAGTCCTACAATTTACCTCCAGAAATCTTCTCCTTTATTTCTTAATTCACTTATCTTTCTTTCCCTTCCCACCCCGCTCCCCCTTTCTTTAGTTTTTTGCTATCCTCTGTCCCAAACCACCTTTTCCTCCACTCATCTCCTTCCCACTCTTTCTACCCATAACATCCCATATCCCACTTTCACTCTCTTCCCTTCTCCCTTCAATATTCTAGCTTCTTTCCTTAACTTCTCCTGTATCTTTCTTTCTTTTTTCGCCAAATCATTATCAATATAAATTTCTTTAACTCTCAATTTTATTTTTTCTTTCATTATTTTCATTTTCTCTTCCCAGCTTCCCAATTTCACCACTATCGCACTCGTTCCTACTTCTTTCCCTATTGCGTATGTGTCTGTTATATCTACTTCTGCCCCTATTTCTTCTCTTAACATCGTTTTCACCCCTTCTCTACTTGGTTGTTCTATCTTTATTGGCCCATGACGATATTGTTCCTCCTTCTTTCTGTTTCTTGCTTTTTTTTTCTTTTTTAATTTCTCCCAATCTTTTATCCATCTCATCTTTCTCTTTTATCCAATTTTGCGTTTCTGTCGCCCATCCTTTTTTTTTCCATTTCCTTTTTCATCCTTCTAATTTCATCTTTACATTCATTAAACCCCTCTATCATATTTCTTCTCAATTCCAATATCAACATTTTTATCTGTTCCATTGTTTTATCTTCGTGTTCCATCTCTCTTTCTTTCTTGTTCTGGCGTCCTCGGTATTTTTGTGTTTCTTCCCTTTATCCCGTCATCCAATTTATCCATCAACCTCGTTTCTCTCTTTCTTTTCAAAAACTCTTTTACATTTCCCAATCTTTCACGTATCTTTTTTTTTCGCTCATTTAAAACTTCCTTATAGGTATATGTCCACCAAATTAAATTAATTTTCTATACCACTAATAAAAATATGCAATCAAAATTATATTCTTGTAGGTATATAATCCGTGAAATTTTCGTTATAAATTCGTATTTGTATTTCTTATCTTGCCCGTTATCGTTTTATTAACAACACGTATGTTCTGTTATTTACACTATCTACACAATTATTATAGGCATACACGTTACTTAATTCAATTTGTTTTTATTATTTACAAATTACTAACTATTATATATTGTAACCAGTCGTGACCCCCGTCTCCGCCAAGGCACTACCTATTTTTGCTAAAATAATAATTTTAATTTCCTTAATTTTAACCCTTGTATACAAAGTAATAAAATAAGTAAGTAATGATACGGTAATATTATTTTTTTTCTCTACAAAAAACTTATTTACAGTTTTTCTCTAAAATAATTTGGGGAGCCAATATTTAAACATTAAGAATTTAACATGGAAATTCTACACCCTGTATAAAAATAATAGTAATTTGCTTAACTTCTTTCTTGAATTTTACAGGTACTGACTTTACACTTAATAATTTACGTTTATTATTCATAATAATTTCGGAGGGTAAAAAAGTTTTTCACATATTAAACTTATTTCCTAATGTGCCAATATCCACAACCGCAATATCAATTTTTTCACAATTATTTTTGCTACTCCCTTGTACGCTTTGCATTTCTTCTAAGAAATTAAAAAAAAAAACGCATGTCTACGGCATCTACACTGTTCTTTTTAATATTTGTGCAACTGACGTATCCATATTTATTAATTGTCACAAAACTTACGGTAACTAATTTTATAATCTTGTAACAATGCAGTAACTTCGAACCTCAAACCACTTTCATATTCCTATTCAAGAAACGTGCATCGAGACAGGTACGGTGGAACTGACTTAAAAATAAAGGAGAGGGAAACTGAGAAATCTCGTCGCAATTCAACGGTAGAGTCATCTAGGTTTCGTCGTACTTTTGTGTCGTATTTCGTCTATATAGGATGCGCATCTCTCCGAAGTTTGTAATCAATGGTTTTACCCATACAATAATCGGTACGTTTTTTCGAACATTAGAAAATAATGACGCAACTGTCTTCTTTGATGACACTATATATAACAGTCTAAATAGACCAAAAATTGCAGTCTTACACATAACCTAAGAAGGGTTAGACGAAAGCGGTACGCTAGTTGTACCGCACGTGTTAAAACTTAACAATTCGGGTTCGTCTGTAATAAATACATTTTTACTTAGCGATTTTCTTATCTCTTTCATAACATGGATATGATTAATGGTAATATGATACAACTATTCCGAAGCTAAAATAAGATAATATTCTAAAATAATACAAACTTTTTAAGATTAAACAAGTAAATCTCTAGTAATCAACAGCTACCGACGAAATTATGTCGTTGCTAGATCACACTACAAACGAATGACGTGGGGATAGACGATCGCGTGGACATTATAAAATACTGACAAAATTTTGTGCAAATGCTCTTGCCGTTTTAGATATTTTAGATTTAATTATTACCCTATTTAATGAAATTTTGCAACCTGTTTTATAAAACATGCAACTACACCTTCACGTTCGTATTTTCTTTCTATCTGTTGTAATAGTGATGCAAATGCTGTTCAAATTTAAGCATTTATTTTGATTTTTTGAGATCTAATAACTATTAAAAAAATAATAAATTAAGAAAAAGTCGAGCGCCACCTTCTAGATTCAACTTCCTTACACGCTATTACAAAATTTCAAGTTCAAAAATGGTAAAACGGCTTTCCAAGATTGAAAACGGCAAAGGTCTAAAAGTGTACTTTTTTGTATAGGTAAACGCCACTATTAATACGTGTTATCTTATATAAAAATATATTTGTCTGGGTAAGGGGGATCGAACCCACTACCTTCGCATAATTACCACGACGCTTTAACAACTTGACCTAATCAGCCTCTTGCCTGTGGTGTGTGTTCTGTTTTTATTTAAAAAAGCGGTCTGACCCTTACACAAGGTTCATTATAAATGTATACTAATCGCAGATGAAAGTTAGCAAGTAAGTATGTTTATTGTCAGTACGGCTCTACATGAAGACATAGATTGGTACACAATAATTGTCAAGGTTTCATATATAATCACTAATCAACGACATTGTAGTATACAATGGAGATACAGAACATTCCTATTCTAAGTAATCGCATTGAAAATATTCTTTTAAGTTATAAAAAGGGTTGCAAATAAGAGAGTTTTACGTGTCAGCCTGAACTGCTTATATGTGCTTATTTGTTTTATATTTATAGGCAAATTATTAAAAAATTTGAAGCAGTTGTATTGTACGTTATTCTGAAATAATAATTGATAGTTTTTGTTTGACTACTTATTACGAGTTAAAATGCCTGCAATAACTCAATATTCATAGAGTGCCGGCGCGCCACGCGTCACTAATACACGATAATGTATAAAATAAAATAAAAGATAATAATAATGATCAACATTCTAAATTGTAAATAGGAAGTAGTGTTTAGCAGTGATATTAAATAAATAGCTGAGCTGTTAAAAAGAGAAAAGTAGCTGTGTGAAGGGTTTGATGACGAGGATCGATGAACGGTACTAAATTTAGCAAAGAAACAAATCTATTAAGCCTCTTATGCACTGCCTGGTAGTCCGTTCGGATAACCGGAAGTCTGAAATTGGAGTGCTGTGGCCCGACTGACGGCAAAACGGACGGTCGCTATACGCACTACGAGGATTCACTAGTTTGCGGTTGCTCGCCATTGAAGACGTATACAAACATTACCGATGCTAGCGACTGATTACTTAATTATCAGCTATGAATTTTCATATAGAAACGGTTTATAATTGAAGTTCAAAATAGGCCAGCAATCTGTAATACGAAATCCGCAGAATATTCTGATAAAATGTTACGTCAAAAAGCTTGGGAAGAGTTGTTGGATACAGATGGAGCTGATTTACACAGGATAAAAAAACAACTCTAAGTTCCAATTTCAGCATTTCATATGATGATTTTTCAAATTTATCTTCCTCGCGTCTGCCCCAATAATAAATGTACGAGAACTTGTCGAAGGTCGCATGTAACACGTCACGTATAAAACGTACAAGGTTAGTGTAATTTTAGAACATTTAAATTTGTACCAAAAAGAAATTAAATTTGAGGTGGAATGTTAGTAGTTGCGTAAATGTCGTGCATCTAACGTTATATAAATTGCTATTCATATTTGTAAAGAAGAGTACTTTCGATTATTTTATTTTCTGAAATTAAAATTTTGTTAAATCATAAACTACGTTTTTATTATGAATCCAAGACTTTGGGATATTCTAAATTAAAGAATATAAAATTACTTTTCCGAAATCGTCACTAAAGTGAAGAAAATACGAGGAATAGAAGAAAAAGTAGATAGTTTAAGAATAATTTAGAAACCGAAAGCAGAAAAACAAAACAAGGATATATTTATACAAATAATGCTGAAAGAAATTAGACAAAGTCGGAAAATATGGAACAAAAACAAGAACAAACTAGTGCAGAAATGAAATAAAATCGTGAAGAATTGAAAAAAATTATAAAGAAACAAATGAAAACATGAGATCAATGGAAAAACGAATTGACCGAAGATATGATCAATTGTTAGTAGATTGAAATCATCGTAACGGTAAAACAAAATGTAAAATAAATACGAAATGTTATAAAATGGAAAATGAAATAAAAATATGTGAAGACGAAAGGATAAACAATAAAAGACAAAGAAATAACAACAAGGCAATTAAGAGATTATAATAGAAGATGAAGTGGAAGATGAATATAAAAATAAGAAAGAAGATGAAATTGAAGAAATGAATAAGGATATGAAAGTAAAGGAAAAATTCAACACATAGGTGTGAAGAAATAAAAAAAACCTCAAAGTACTTTTATGGTATTTTTTTTAATTACAGAAAAACCACAAAAGAGCTACCAATAAAGTATGTACTTAACAGTACACCCTTCTATAATTTCACTACGCTACAGGATTAATTTGGGATGGTTCTTGAAGTTTAGAGAACCTCGTTAAAAATTCAAAAATTAAAGTTTTTGGAAGCGTCTGTTCGGCTTTATTACATATTTGAACGACACGCTCGGCACAATTGGGATGTTCTTTATAAAAATGAATGTAGAATTGAGTGTAATTTAACCACACGTCCACGTCCTCCTTTCCGAACTGCTTGCACGCTAACTTGTGTACTTCCTCCCACTGGATGAAATCGAAACACACTTGGTAACTTTCCAGTTCAGACATAATTTTATGAAGTTCTTTACAATAAGGCTTTTCCATTGCTATGTCTTTGTATATTTTACGCGCAGTTTGAAGTCCCTTTTCATAGCATATCCACTGCAAATAAAGGGGCTTTAAACAATCAGATATTTCTTTAGGTTGTTTAACACTATCTCTATAAATTAACTCAATATAGTCCATGTTTGATGATAAGTAGTGGTAGCGTAATATGCTCAGCCAAAGTGGCAATCCCTTCTCCTTCAAACTTTTAACTGCGAGTTTAAATACTTGATCGACTCTCAACAAATCTCCTTTCACAATTTGTAGTTGAAGACGCATCTGCCATAAATCGACGGATTCAGGGTACATTTTAGTACCTAAACAATTTTTTCTTAAAAATCAGAATTTGTTTAAATAATCATACCTTTTTCTGCAATCTCTAAAGCATCTTCTTGTTTAATTACATCTAACCAAGAAACAAAGTGTTTTTCTTGTAAGGATGCGGCGGCATAAGCCTCACTCAAAGCTTGTTTCAGTGTTGCAGTTTTCAGTACTGTTGCTCCACCAAGATTATCCTGTTGTAATTCGATCAAGAAGTCCAAGTACATACACCATAACTTCTTTTTCACTTCTTTTGACACCTTTTCTAGACCTTCTTTGTATTTCGCAAAACACGCTTCTAGTTTTGCTTTCGGTGTGCGCAATTTCGATCTTGCTTCAATCGATTTATCAGATTTTTTTTCAGAATCGTAGTGCAGACCTGAAAGTAAAAGTTCCACTTTGAATTGAAAAGAATGTTACAAAAAACAACTAATTGATTGTGTACTTTCAATTATGAAAAGCTGTTTGAAAAAAGTTTATAGTATTAATACTGCAATTCAGCATTACTTGCAATTCTGTAGCTCTGTCAAATTTTTTAAGGTATGTCTAAGGATATACAAGAAACCGTAAATACTTAAGAAAATCTGTAGCTTACAGCAACACACAAAATTGCAAATATTTAGGCTATGATCGCTACGATTTGTACACAGAATTGCAGGCGTAGTTTCTCAAATGGGTGAATATACGCTGTTTGAATTCCAATGGTCCATAGACAAATTTGATGGTAAACTTATTGTATTATTGTTTCTGTATGCTTAAACAATAAAGAATATGGTCTTTTGACCCACATAGTCTATTCACGATAATTGTTTAATTTAAGGCATTCATAGTTTAAAATAGTATATATTATCTGAATCACGAAAGATGAGCCCTACGTCATCACTGTTCGAAACTATCAAATACACACGTTCAATATCGAGTATGTTCTGTTTTACAGTCAAAACAAAGATGAATGATTATGAGAACGTGAGAAAGAGATAAAAATAATTCCCCTCTTTATTTTTTTACGAATTATGACTTCAGTTGTATTTTTAATAAATAATCTCTGTTTTACCGATTCTGTGTTCGACAATTACAACGATCATATCCTGTCATATTACTTGTATTAATTACTTTGAATTATGTTGTGTTTTGTCATTAGTTGTACATATTCGTAAATATTTATTTTGAATTTACATTGAAGTCAATTGTACTAAGTAACATCTACAGATAAAAACTACTGTAGGTGCGATAATTTTACTGCAATGGGAATGGTTTTTATTAATATTTTTAAAGTAAACTCCAATAATAGTAAATAAATGTTTTGTTTCCATATTTTATCTCTTAAATCGGTTTTAGTAAACTACAAAAATTTCTAACCTAGAAGTGTCAGTTTGTAAACTTTGATAGTTAGACTGTGGCCCTTGCTGTCACGTTTATAGGATAGAATGGTTATAGTTTCTGATTTGACTTTAGTTTTTAATATTAAATCATACGCATTTGCTTGATGACGTAGGGCTCATCTTTCCTGATTCAGATAGTATGTATAGTCCTCTAGCCACCCCATTAATAGATTATAATGATTTTATGACCAGATACTTTAAATACGTAATGCCATTTTTTTTAATATGATCATATTGTTTTATAAACATCAAAACATATTTTATCAAAATACACTGTAAAAATATTTATTAGTATAAAAAAAAACTTATTTTCATGTCACGTTACAATAATGTCACTTCATCTGGCGAAACTCAAAGAAGTAAAATTTGATTTAAAATCGCAAAGGTATGCTTTTGTCCTTGAACTACGCGCGTACAACACTGTGAACGTGTGAAGTTAGAAGCAAGCTAACGACGTTGAGCAAAACTGTAATAATATTGCGTCAGTTTGTGATTCACTGTAGAAAAGTGTGTTTGTGCCAGTCGTTGGAGTATTTCCTTTGGTAAGCGTATATTTTTGTATTTTATCGTTAAGAAATTGTATATTTGCACAATTCAATGTTTATTGTGTGTAAATGTCATGTATTACGTTAAACTGTCAGAAAAGCGAGTGATCTTGTTTTAGTAGGTTATGTGCGATTTTGTCACTTCTCTGGCATATTTCATGCCAGAAGAAATACATAATCGCCAGGGAAGTGACAAAACTTTCGTTAATATTTAAAGGCTTCATTTCATTTGTTCTAGATACTCGAGCATAATAAGACATCATGGCGAATGTTAAAAAGAAGCAAACAAGGGAAGAGAGGTTAAATCCGTTAAATCCGGTTAAAAATGCTGTATTAAAAGAATAAGAAAAGCAGCAATATAAAAAGAAAAGAGACAAATTAAGAACATAAATGATATGACTCAAAAGAATAGAGATCGCGTAAAGCTCTAATTTACCAGAAACTATCCACTAACACCACCTACTTCTGATAATGAAGACCAACCTCCACTTCCACAAAACAATATCGCTATGGATACTAAAAGGCGATCAGAAATTCAGCGAAAACTACGAAATAAACTTATAAAAAAACACATGATTGTCAAAAGAAACTACGGCGCATAGGAAAACCGAAAATCACTCCAAACTCAAAAGTGGCCGATCTTTTACAGAACAATAGTAAAGAGAATGTAGAAGAGGTGAGGTGGTCGAAAATCAACTCAAAGAAAATATAAATTTGACAACGAATGATAATAAAAAGAAGATATTTAAAAAAGTATAAAGTGGCAAAATAGTCAAGAAATATAAAGTGTTGAACTAAATTAATTAAATAATATTGTGGGGTAGCCGTCTCAACCCCATCGCAATCAACACGAATTTTACATCCGCATATTACGAAGGAAACGCGGAAATCAAACAAACGATTGCAATTAAGAAAACGCTGACAGCATTTCTTAACCCCCTTGATTACAAAGCAAACTAACCTACTTCGCACGTATAAAACGAAGTAGGTACGATAACAGAAATCAGTCACAGTCGATAAGTCAGTCAAGACTCAGTCAAGTAGTTACAGCTACAGTAACATTGAAAAAGCAGCAGTTGAAGTATTGGTCCGAGTTCGAATCCATCGGTCCAGTTCAACCTGACTTGCGATCTTCAGCTCGACATATGATACCATGGTGTCGAGTATCATCACGCAACACATAGTACGCGACTTACTATGTTGCTGACCTACGTCGCTTTCATTCATAATTGTAAATAGTGCAGCTCGATTACGGTATGTGCAAATAATAAACGCTACTAAAAACCGACTCGATTGCAAATTCTTTCTCTGGTTCGAGTATACACCCTAAACGCCACAATATGAAACCTATAAGGCAGTCATCTACTGCAAATAAAAGTTTGTTAGATTCGACACGGAAGACAAGAAACGATAAAACTAATTCGAAGTTAGAGAAAATAGTCGCAGAGTTTTTTGAAGAAGACTGCAATAGTAGATTATGCCCAGGTAAAAAAAATAGCATTACAAAAGGTAGAATAAAAAAACAGAAGAGTTTGTTACAGGACACCTTGAAAAATCTACACACCAAGTTTATAAAAACAAAAACTATAAAGTTAAGTTACACACTGTTTTGCCGCCTACGACCTTTTTGGGTTGTAACCCTAAACATCCACCAAAGAGAAACTTGTATATGTATAACTCATGCAAACACGGAGCAAACCTTGGCTTCCCTAAAACAGGCAAACATTATAGATTTTCCAAACTATCAGAGTATGCTTAATTATTTATGTTGCGACCGATACAATGAAAAATGTCTTATGCGAGAATCTCTTAACTTCAAAACACGTTCGAAAATATACCAAAATAACATAAACTGTGCTGTGATTCATATGGACTTTTCCGAAAATTATAATACAAAATATTCTTCAGAAGTTCAATCGTTCCATTTTGGTGGGTCACGCACGCAAATTAGTTTGCATACTGTGGTCTTATATACTAAGGAAGAAACAAAATGTTTTGCCACAATGTCAGAAAACCTAAACCATAATGTACCGTTAATCTGGGCTCATCTAAAACCTGTCATGGGACTCCTTCCGTCCTCAGTAGAAAACGTTTATTTTTTAAGCGATGGCCCTGTTACTCAGTACCGTAACAAATATATGTTTTTTATTTACTTTGTAAATTGACTGAAACCTATCGAATATTTGTGATGTGATTTTAACTGGAACTATCATGAAGCCGGTCATGGTAAAGGCGCTCCAGATGGTATTGGAGGGACATGTAAACGAACCGCTGACAAAATTGTAGCTTTAGGAACTGACACTGGTACGATTAACAACTTTGCTAGGAATTAGACAAATATTGTCCCGGCATTCAAATTTTTGTGATACCCGAAGAAGAAATTGATTTTCAAAAGAAGATAATCGACCAAACATCAAACCTTTTACTGGTACACTAAAAGTACATCAAGTACGAGGAAACTATCTGAGCAATACGTTGTACATGAAGAGCCTCAGCTGCTTTTGTAGCAATTTTTGTCCTCACTTCCACTTAGGCGACATTAAATACCCCAAAATGAAAAAACCAAATTGGATGTTGCTGCAGTATACACCGATTCTGAGGAAGTTGTGCAAAACAAAATGGTTGCTCATACATCTACTCATCTGATTACTACTACAGACAATGCAGACACTGCTATGACTGTCAAGAACGGAGATTTTGTACTTGTGGAATACCATATTAATAATAAAAAATATAGATATGCTGGCGTATGTTCGTCAGATTTTGATGAAGAAGAGGGAGAGATCAGGGTTACTTTTTTAAAGATCTCCAATAAAGATGGTACTCTTTTTAGAATAAATGACAATGACAATGTATGATATGTTAAATGGGAACAGATCTTGACCATATTACCAGTGCTAAATATACGTATCAAGGGTAACAGAGTATTCTACAAGTTTCGAAAGCCAGTTGATGTATTTAAATAAAGTAAATTGGTTATTGCTTAGTATTTAAGTAAAAAATATTTAGTTTCGTGGAAATTATTGATTCTGTTCTTTGTAAAAAATGAAAGTTTTCATTTATACTGTGCACTGATATTTTTTAAGTTTATTTGTTTAAATAGCCTCGAGACTGATAGGTGTATCATTAGATAGTACTATTGTTTTGTTTGTGAACGAAGTTTATATTTTTGTTTCATTTATAAATTTTATTTAGATTAAAGCGCCTTAAACATGGCTTTTAAGTTTTTTGAGCGTTTTATAATAAAACATCAAACAATATAAACGTGATTTTCATCTCAGATGAGACTGATAAGCAGAAAATATTAATTCTGTTATTTGATAAGGGTAATTAACACTTAGCATTTTAACAAACCATTAATATTAAAAATAAGGTTGCATTTAGAAACTGTGAAGACTGAATGTATCTTGTATATTAAAAAATATCCAAATACTATAATTTATATATGTTTTATTTAATATTAGTCCCCTTTCTTACCTAATAATCAATGGCCTGTCACTTCCCTGCTTTGATTTGTCACCACTCTGCCAATAGTGTCACTCACTTAAAATTCAAAAAAATGGAAAAATATTCTGGCTCTTATCATTACAAATTAAAAAATAGCGTCAGATAGAGAAATTATCAATATTGAATGAAACAGATTACATTTTCTTCAGGGACACAAAAAATCAAATACCGTATATTCACCCAAATATAAAGTATATTTATTATTCACGCTAAAAACGAACAAACATTTTAGGACACATCGGAATGCGCACAGGGTGTTTCAAATACAATAGAAGTATTGCCATTAATTTAAGCAAAGAGTATATAATTAGGGAAGGGAAGCAATGTCCGTTTTAAAATCGTATCAGCCCCTAGTACCCGACTAACCAAACTAATTCATTCTAGAATTGAACGGTTTTCAACAGATTTCTTCGTTGTAGTAGACACAGAGTTAGTTTTTTTTTTTTTTTTTTTTTTTTTTTAATTTTTTTTTTTTTTTAAATTTTTTTTAAAATAGAATTCATAAAATGTCTCTACTTGTCAAAAACCGTTTCCTATTTTCTAATTACTAAAAGTTGGGGTTAACTTTTTCGGTTTTTTTACATAACTTTCGCCTTAGCCATTCTTCAATTCGGAAAAATTCAACAGATTCATTTTCTCCAAACAGGACCCGAAAATTTTTTACAAAATTCTTACCCTTTTCGAAAATTAATGCCATTCTAATTTTGACACATTTATACTTCTTATATAGTTCCTAATAATTTGACACCTTGTTGAAACTGGTTGTCACTTCATTTTATAATAAAGGAATGAATACATATACATATTAGGTGTTTGCAAGTTAAGGCCACGTTGAAGAGAGTTCGGTGTTCGCTTTCGAGACAGAGTCATAAAACTGTCGAATCTATGCCCAGGGGTGTTTATTGTATTGGTATTAACAAAATGTCACAACAAAAGATTCTTCTGATTTATCGACAGGTAATTTGTTTGGATTATTGCATGATTTTCTGAATTCCGTTGAATTTAAAATAAAACCATCGTTAGATTTCACAGTGGTCGGAAGTATCGCGATACCGGAATCGCGATACTTTGTCAGTATCGAAGGTAGTATCGCGATATTAAAAATAAAGGAACTATCGATATCGGTATCGCGATATTTATTTAAATTATCGACTATAACAGAATGCGATACTTAAAGTCGATAAAATATTTGACCGTATATCGGTATGTAGTACATTGAGTATTGAAATTGTAAATATTCAAAACACTTTCAAATGAAAAAAAGTTTTTAAATATTTCTCCACAGATTCAATGTAAAAAGCCTAAAGTAAATAATACCAGGTGACACAGGAAAGTGGGTACAGTCAATATCTTTTTTCCTATTAAAGATAAGAATTTGAAATTTGGAGCGTTTACTAAAGACGACCTTTTGAGTTTAATGGGATAAAAATGATTTTTGTGTCACTTCCGGTTAAACCGGAAGTGACCAAAATTTTGGATTTTTAAACAGGATACCCAGTACTTTTTGACATTTTCGGAATCAGCGGATTATTTTACACACGATTTGACTATTTTTGAAAACTTTTTGGCAAAAAAAAATTATTTAAATTAATTTTTAGGGAAAAAAATTAAACGCCGCCTATGGTCAAAACTCATTAAGAACCTTCTAGTTATGGCTAGAAAAATTAGAAACCGCAAATTTTTAGCACGTGAATTAAGTTATACCTCTTTAAAGTTTCCTAAATCACTTTTATCAAATTTACTCAATTTTTTCAAATGTAAACATGCCGGGTACATCAGACAGGAGTGAAGAAGATTTTTTTTCCAATTTTTGGACACCAAATTTTTAAAAATCGGCCGAGAAATAACATTACAGTAAAAGAAAAATAGAAATTAAGAACATTTTGAACAAAAAAAAATAGTAACCCTTGGTTACTTGACAGCTTAGCAAAGCGAGAAACAAAAGAAAGTCGCGGTTTCTAAAACTCAATAATAATTTATTTATCAAAACAGATTGTCATTCCCGTTTTGAATTTGCACTTTAAAACGTTTTTTGGTTTGATTGTTGTCGATAATTAATAATAAATTCACTAAGTTATTATGAATAACATTAATGATAATAGGGGCTATTCCCAAAATGAAAAAGTTGACATGTTAATTTACGGCGAGTGTAGGAAGAACGGCCGTCAAGCGCAACAACTCAACGCGGAGCGGTTTTCGGTAGGCGTCAACCATTTTTTACGTAAAAAGCTGGAAAATTTTATGAGAAGGAATACGGTAAGAGAAAGGGAAGATCGCTTTGTTGGTTGTGAAAATTTGGAAATTAACGTGTTGGCGTTTGTTAATATAAATGCTACGGCGTCGTTAAGAGAGATTGCTTTGGAGGTGGATGCGTCAAGAGAAACTGTGCGTCGAATTCTGAAGAAGCATAATTATCGCTCGTTTAAGTACAATTTACACCAGCATTTGTACGATGGTGATGAAGACAGAAGACGGGTTTATTGTACTTGGCTTCTACTAAACAAGCATAACGATAACGATTTTGTGAAAAAAATTCTGTTCACGGATGAATCTAGGTTTTGTAATAATGCAATGTTTAATCGGCAGAATTGCAGGTATTGGTCACAAAACAACAGGCGCATTATTAGACCTGGTCGATTGCAAGAAAGATTTGGAGTCAATGTTTGGGCGGGGATTCTTGGAAACCGAATTATCGGTCCGATTTTATTCCAAGGCACGCTGACTGGAGTTCGGTATTTGGGTTTCCTACGAAACCAAATCCAGGAAGCACTGGATAACCTGCCTTTACGGTTGTTAGCCCAAATGTTTTTTCAACAAGACGGTGCTCCGCCCGATAATTCTAGAGACGTCACGCAGCATTTGTTGGAAAGTTTTGGAGAGAATGTCATCTCTACTCATTGGCCAGTGCGTTGGCCAGCACGATCCTCAGATCTCACTCCTCTTGACTTTTATCTGTGGGGTCACATCAAGGGTATTGTTTATGCTACACCAGTTTTCAATCTTGCTGAATTGGAAGAACGCATTTTAAATGCATTTAACGCCGTCACTCCAGAAATGTTGGAAGGGTAGCAGAAAACAATATCAGAAGAGTCAGGGAATGTCTTGCTCAAAATGGTGGTCACTTCGAACAATTGCTGTAAACGGTTTATGCCAACACAAAACGGTTCTTTTCAGAGCCACAGAATATTTTTTAAAAAGAATTTACAATCCAAAGGTTGCTATTTTTTCTAGGAATTATTTTATGATAATTGCATACCTTAGATTTTTTATTATTTTTACAGTGATGTTATTTCTCGGCCGATTTTCAAAAATTTGGTATCAAAAAATTGGAAAAAAAATTGTCTTCACTTCTGTCTGATGTACCCGGCATGTTTACATTTGAAAAATTTAAATAATTTGATAAAAGTGTATGAATGTAAGCTTTCGCGGCTGTTGTCACTAAGATTATTATCTTCCGGGTTGAGCCGTGTTCGTCTTTCCTTCCTTCGTTCTCTGCTTGACGTTTTGCTAACCATACTGTTAGCTTCTTCAGAAGTTACTCTAAAGACTGATGTTGTTGTCTTCTGCTCCTCGTTATATACCTATGTTCCGTCACGTTTGGTTGATGTCGATCAGTAACGGGTGGTTGGTTTTCGATGGTTGGTTGATTTTATGTTTGTTGTTGACTAATTTTGTGGTGACATTTTTTTTGTTTTTGTGAAGAGTATTTTCCACGTGTTGCTTAATCGGTAACCATCTTCTCGATTATATCTATTTTTCATAATTTCTAAGGATTCTCTGATTATCCTTGGATAGTAGTTGTTAGTCCTTGATAGAACTTTAGCTTCCTCGAAGTTGATGATGGTTTTCCTTTTTCGTGTAGATGTTGCGATTGCTGATTTATCTACCGCTCTGACCTTGGCGTCTCGGTGATGTTCTTTTAATCTACATTTTATGTTGCGTCCGGTTTGATCAATGTAGACCTTTCCACATGAACAGTTAATTTGGTAGACCACTTTTGTTGAGAGTTTCGGCAGGTTATCTTTATTAGAAGGTAGTAGTTGCTGGATTTTTCTAACCGTTCCAAACCTGACACCGATATTCTTCTTCTCCAATGATTTTCTTAATTTGTCAGTTACTCCAGCAATGAATGGCAAACGAGCGTAGGTGACCTGTTCCTTCTCTTTTTCGGATTACCTGCGACAGGCGGCTCTTACTTCTTTCCTGGTATAGCCGTTCTTCATTAGGGCTTGTTGGACGTGTCGAAGTTCTTCTGCCTTGTGAACCTCGTTAGCTCTATGCAATAAAGTTTTGATTAGAGACCGCTTCTGCTGTGGATGACGGTGTGATGTGGCATGGAGGTATCAGTGGGTGTGTGTCTTTTTACGATATACACTATGAGCCAACGTGTTGTTATCCCCTCGTTTAACTAGAACATCCAGGAAGGGAAGCTCCTTATTCTCTTCTGTCTCCATGGTAAACTTGATCTTTTCGTGCTGAGTGTTGAGGTGGTTAAGAAATACAGTAAGTGCTTCTTTCCCATGAGGCCATATGACAAAAGTATGTGAACCAGCATTTCGGTTTTTTTTCGCTGGATTGAATGGCTTCTTGCTCGAATGCTTCCATAAAGATATTCGCAATAACCGGTGATAATGTTGATCCCATGGCTGCACCTGATTTTTGTTCGTAGAAATCTCTGTTCCATAGAAAGTAAGTTGTATTCAGACATATTCTTGCTAACTCTGGTATGTCTTCTCTTAACCCATGGGTTGTGCACAGTTGTTTTATGATATTATGTGTATCGTCGACTGGTACGTTAGTGAATAGCGATTCTACATCAAAACTAACTAGTATATCGTCATTGGTTACTTCCAGAGTCATCAGTAATTCGACGAAGTGTTCGGAGTTCTTCACAAAAGATTCAGTTCTTCCCACGTACGGTTGTAGAAACTTAGCCACGTAAATGATAAAAGTGATTTAAGAAACTTTAAAGAGGTATAACTTAATTCACGTGCTAAAAAATTGGGGTTTCTAATTTTTCTAGGCATAACTAGAAGGTTCTTAATGAGTTTTGACTATAGGCGGCGTTTAATTTTTTTTCCTAAAAATTAATTTAAAAAATTTTTTTTGCGAAAAATTTTTAAAAAATAGTCAAATCGTGTGTAAAATGATCCGCTGATTCCGAAAATGTCAAAAAATACCGGGTGTCCTGTTTAAAAATCCAAAATTTGGGCCACTTCCGGTGAAGTGACACAAAAATCATTTTATCCCAAATTTCAAATTTTTATCTTTGATAGGAAAAAAGATATTGACTTACCCACTTTCCTGTGTCACCTTGTATAGGTATTGTCAAAAAAATATTTAAAGAAGTGTACCTATTCAGCTATTTATTTAAAAAAAATTTCCATTACTACTACTATTAGCAGGACCACCAGAATTTTAAGCATAAATACAAAAGATTGATTGATTGAATAACATAGCCTGTTGACATAAGTAAAATAAATAAAGGGTTAATCCGATCATAACAATGTGCCGATTCATTTATGCGTATATAAATTTACCTGCTGTCCTTTCCATTTAGATGACCGACAGCAGCCCGGCCCTAGGGGTGGGCGAACCGGGCGGTTGCCCAGGGCGGCAATTTTTAAGGGGCTGCAGATTTTTGAAATAGACAAAATTGAGACCAGAACTGATTATTAATTTCTTTATATTTTGTTATTTAAAACGTGACGAACTGTACAAAATAGAACTTAAAAGCTACGACAACAGCACATTCTTGCGCGCTGGATCGAATTTAAGAGCTACCAACACTTACTCATAAACTAGTTACTTATGTGTTTTTGATGTTTGTTTATTTCTACTATGTGCTTCTACGGTTATAGCGTTAAAACACGGAGTTTTTTTATTTTATTTAGGAGGTCTTACAACGCACGTTACAATTACAGTCAAAATATTGTTTATTTTTCTTAAATTGGTAATTACTTGTTAACACTTCTATAGAGTTTGCGCAATAAAATTATAAAATCACACGAACAAAGTTGGAAGGGATTTCTAGTTTAGTATCCCGTCTAGTTTACAAACTTGTCAAAGTTTTCTAGACGAAAAAAGTATAATGTAATACAAGCTTAGGAAGGTCAAGGGAATGATTATGACCGTTGTTGCAGGTACACAAAAAAAGAGAAATTGCCGGTATTTCTATTACTAGGTACTTATTATTAATTACGTTACAAAGAATTAAGCATCTAATACCTTTCTTACTTCCGAAGACAATTTTTGATTTGTAATACGAATTTAACGTTACGTTGTGCAATTTCACTTATAAATCAAGTCGAGTTTGGTACCCTATGAGAATTTCATTTGCAGAACTTCATACGGTTCGTGAGTTGTAAATGTTTTGTTATTATTCATTATTCGTAGCAAAAAGCGCAATAAATCAATAGTCAGTCCGTTGGTAAAAAACTTTGCTATATAATGAAATTTATTACTACAAAGAGAAATTTCAACTCAACCCGAACTTATTGTCTCGTCGCGGCGGCTATATCTGATTGAAGCTAGATTAACATAAAAGCGGGAGCTTTTTCAAGGCTTTGTTCAATAAAAAAAGCCTTGAAAAAACTCCCGCTTGAGGGGCGAAACGTCGGCCAGTTAAACGTAAAAGTTTTATATTTTAAACCATACCCTCCAACCCCGAAGGGTCCCTAAAAAGGACAAGTTTTTAAATTAAATCAAAAATTGGAGGAAACAACTTAAGTTATGCATAAATTTTTTTGCATACATACAATTTACTAATTCTGTTTTGTTTAAGAATAGTGAAGAAGTCGGATTTTAAAATTTTAAGTTCTGTAATCATCCCTTTTCAAGTAGAAGTAGTATTGTATTGTTTTAAAAAAATATGAATAGAAAATATTTTAAGTCTGACCGTCGATGGTCTGACAACACTGTTAACGTACGTATGACAAGTAAGGTTTTTATCTCTCTCTTACAGTAGGTTGTTAAAAGCTGCTTCTTTTCACACAAACTCTCGGTTCTCCTAGAATTGTAAATTCATTGCTAGGCAACACACAATACACGACTACTATTTATTCCAATACTTTGCTTCTCTTGCCTAATTATATACTATTTGATTTAAGTAATGTATATAAAATGCTAATCATTTTACTGGTGAAACAAAAACACTAACCTTTTCGTTCCCGTTGTGCTAACGTATGCCAAACAAGTTCGTTATCATGATAATCACTCATAAGTTTGGAAATGATCATATCTTGAACTTCTATTGTGAATCTGTGTTTCTCGAGCTGTGTCAATGCATCAATATAAAAAGTGTAATCATTGATGTTGTCAAAAATCGTATGCATTATCTCTTTTAATCGTTTCACAGCTACTTTGGTCTCAGAATTGTTGTTATCTGCATTGAATATTTCAACCGAGATTATTTCTTTGTAGAGTAATATACAATTTTTGTGTATTTCGATTGCTTTTAATAACATCATCATGGCGGTGTTTACATCTCCACGGTCATAAGCATGATAACCAGCTGCTACTTTCCACATTTCTGGCTTATCTGAATGTAACTATTTAAAAAAATAATTTAGAAATTTTTATATCTACTAGCTTTTAAATGCATCAATTATAAGCACTCGGTCGAAATAATACATACCTGTATCATTTTAGAGATAGTCTCGATGGCAGCACTAGAAAAATTAACTTTCTTACAAAACTTTATAAACGCCAAAAATATAGAAACTTCAGTCGGAAAACGTTGCATAGCACATTCATAAAGAATCTTCAGCCTTTTAATAATCCTATGCTCTATGCTATTTCTTTTCTCTCCAATTTTCAATTTGTCACGTCTTAGCTGAATATCTTTTAATAAACATCTTTCGTATGCGATATAATCTTCATAGCTTTTTAAATCTTTTGACATTGCATAAATTTTATGTTCAAACTCCTTTCTCCTCTTTAATATTGTTCTAAAATATAAATAATTGTTGTTTATTTTTAGGAGGCGTCTTAAATCTCACCTTGTTTCTTCAATAGTAAATAGTTTTAGTCTTCGCATTTCCTCAATCTCTTCCTGCATAGACTCTAGACGCTTTTGCACGATGTCAGTCATGATGGAGAATTATTTATTTAAACACCTCTACGAAATAATTGTATTCCATAAACCATACAAAAACTTTATATTATTTATGACATAAACCGTTGTAATCAACGAATAAAATAAATAACAGCCAACGTAACTTGTAACTGTGCCAGTGGTGGTGGTAATTTCCATATGTAATTTCGATCAATGAGGCATCCAGGAACACAGAAACATCACTCCGGGAATTTTTTGGGCTTTCGTGAAACTCGCGCACTCGCGGCGCACATTACAACATTGATTATAAAATTTTACTAATATGGCCGATTGTGGCGGAGAAACCCAATATTTGAATAAAAATTGTACGCACTTGTAAGTGTAATTATGATGTTCAATTGATTTTAATACTTGTTTGTGTTTAAAACAGTACATCGATGTATTACAAACGTTTAAACGACAAACACGTTGTCGTATTCTTTAATTACCTATTACAAATTCACTTTTATTTACATCTCTTTGTAGTTCGTCGAATTGCAAAATAAATTTAAAATTGTAGCGCAAAAAATATAAGCTTAATTCAAAATAAGCAAAATCGGATAAGCACAAACAAAAAATTAATTCGTCATTTACAACGGTAGCTGACAGATTTATTATACACGCACCCCACTACGGATTTCTTAACAACATAAAAATTTCACAAGGTTTGAGAAGAGTGTTTGTGTTTGTACATTTTTGTAAAATATTCCCAATTTCAGCTATAGGTAAAAAACATCATGTAGGGTACCAAATTCTAATTTAATTAGAAAAGGTGTCGTTTGAACACCCTTGTGTCCGATTCCAATTAAAGTTTTTATGTCTGTACACCAGGATGAGAAATATTTTAGTCTTAAAATTTGCTAAATTTTAAAACAAAAATAAACGACAAACAAAAAACAGCATAATAGTATATTATACACCAAGGTTGTGAAGTCTGTCATTATTGCCTTAGCACCAGTTTATTTCGCGAGGGCGATAGCCCCGATCAAAATAAGGTGCGTAGGCAATAATGGACTTCACAACCATGGTGTATATACTATTTTTTCCACTACTAGCCAAATTTAAGCCAAAAATAAAAAATAAACATTTTTCTTGTAAAAATCAAGTAGCACAGGAATGAAAATAAATCAAAAAGCATTAAAAGCTACATACGTTGATAAACCAACTGCAACTGATTTACTAAACACATGTGTGGCATATTTCACCTTCATTTTCAGAAAATTATTCGGAGTAATATGTAAATTAGTTGATTTAGGAGCCAATCGCAACGGTTTAGATTTTGTCCGACATGTAGAAATTTTTAATGTCTTTCCAAGATGCTTTTTTGTTATTAAAGATTATATCATATTTAATCAAGTTATTTTGCACCGACTTCAATAAATAGGAGACATCGTAGATATAATAGATTTTCTTATCGTTTACGAGAAGGTATGGTTTTTCCGGTGATACATCTATTCTTTTAATTAGGTTTCGAAAATTTTACTACTGCCCTAACATTGGCACCGCATTGTAGTTATAGCTTTTCTATGCAGTCTAATACTATCGACTTCAATTTGTCACCTTTACATATCGTATTTGTAAAGATGTAGCACAAGGATTGTTTAAATTTTTTATATATAACTTTAACCATGATCACGTAGCAGTTTGAGCTGGCAAAAAAATTAAAACCTACTTTAAAATTAACATTTTGGGGCTCGTAAAATATAATTTTAGTGAAAATTGTTTGTATTCCTCTGTATATCTCCTGCTTCTTAGTGGTTTATTTTTTAAGTTCACTTGGGCTGTCACATTCTGTGCTCTGCTTTCGTGAAGTAATCGTTGGGAGATGTTAACTTCAATTAACGTACTTTCTTTTCACGTTGCAATTTAAGAATGTTCCTCCGTAATTTTCTTTACCTAAGAGTATTTGAGCTGCAAGGTTGAGTAGTTTTGGTATAGCTAGAGATGTTAACGGGCATTTATTGCTTCGCCAATATACCTTGCATCATTTGAATATTGGGTTTGAGAAACTGACACTTGTAATTCATTTAGGAATGGCAAGTGTTCGCCACATTCTCGTTAAGTTTTTAGAGTCGACATTTTTATGCAACAGATCGGACCTTCCAGATTCTGTTAACCATTCAAAACACCTACAACCAAATGTTTGTAATTTACTTAAAATTCTTGATGTAACTTAACTCGCCTGGTTAAATCTCCTTTGGGAAACCTGAAAAAACTGATTCTACCATCATATTTAATAAATAAATAAATTCAGGTTATGTATTTGCGGTTATGGGATGGGGGTGCGAATTTTAAACTAATGCCATTTTTTTTATTCAAAAATTTTTATCGTGTTAGGTAATTTTAAGCTGCAAATACGTTAGAGATAATCTCCTGGATAATGTCAACAATAGAAAAAATTATTAACCACTAATAGAGAAATTCAACTTCTCAGTTGGCTAGGAGACGCAATAATTGTCCACTTCACAGCTAGTAGTGGAAAAAGAAATATTAAAATTACACATTTGTAATTATTATAAATAAATAAACACTTTTTTTTGTTATTTTCGTTGTGTTTATTGAAATTCCTTAAAAAAGAAAGAATATGGGCAGGCGCTTGAAGAACTCGTATAGTCCGTACAAAATCTAAACAGCCGCACAAATCATATTGTCAATAAAAATAGACGCACCGCGAGTGCGCGAAATAATTATTTACGTGACATGTGAGTAAACAGATTCTTTGGGAATGAGTGCCGGATTCTCGAATATTGTTAACGCACAAGTTGCGTATTCTATTTTTTGAACGATATTTTTCTCAATTCGCACTTTCAAAATTCTGATATTATAACATTCAAACCACAAAAATTAATTAGTGAGCTGTGGCTACAACGAAAATGCACATAATGCATACATTTGTCATCCAGTCCTATTTAATTGTCAAACTTTTATTTGAAGATTTGAATTGTTTTTGGCATTTACAAAAAATACAAGGTGCGTAAATTGCATTCTAAATAACGAAAAATGTAAGTACATCAACAATTTGTGTGTACAACGCACGCTAGTAGCATTGATTATAAAGTTACTGGAAGATGAGTAACGGTAAGTTAAAATGTGTACCAGCTTCTCCCTCCAGAAACCGGACTCTTTTAACCCGCTCCACAAACTATACTCGTAGATTGTGGTGCCACGGCTGTGATTGGTGTTAACTTCTACAAGCTATTCAAGGCCGCAATTTCGTTTAAGAATGTTAAGGTAGGCTCCGGTTATTTCTGCACTGCACCGATTTTTATTTGCTTTTACTTTTTAATTTTGTTTCAAAACTTTAATATTGACTCAATGCTTTAATAAAACAACACTGTAATTTTAATAAATCAAATTTATTTACGTTTTTACTTACATAAACAATTTATTTGTCTAAACAATATTTACTTATCATTGCATTCAAAATTACGTCGTTTTTCTCCGAAATCAATGGTACGACTGTTTTCAATTTCTAATTTGATTTTTGTTTTTTTCCTCACATATTATCGCGTCCTATGGAAGAAGTTATTGTTATTATTCTTATTCTAATTACATAAAATAACGAGTGGGATTAAACAGACACAGGGGATTCGGACTCGAGAAAGACGGAAGAAGAGTTATTTAATGCATTCAGAAGAAGTAAAAAGATAGGTAGATCGCCAGAGAAAGACCGTAAGAATGAAGAGAAAAGTAAAAAAAAGTACGTGGGAGGCAAGAAGAAGATGAAATACGAGATGTATGTATGAGATGCTAAGAGAAATTAAGTTAATAAAAATAAACCAAGAAAGAACGAAAGGGAAAATAAAGGAATTAAGAAATGAAGAAATGAGAGGAAAAGGTGGAAAACTTAGAAAGAAAAGTGGAAAACATAGAGAAAGAAAAGAGGAGAAAAAATTTAGTCGTGAAAGCGTTGGAAGTAAACGGAAACTACCAAGAAATAAAGATTCAGGTCCAAGATATGTGAAGGGGTTGGAAGAAAAGTGGAAGAAGCTAGAGAGATAAAGAAGAGAATAGTATTAATAAAGGTAGGAAGTTTAGAAGAAAAATTAGAAATATTACGAAATAAGAAGAAGTTACGAGGTACGAGAATCTATATTGACGAGGACATGAAACATGAAAAAGGAAAGAGATATAAAAACAAAGATAAGGTTAGAGGCCAAAAAATGTGGAAAGGGAGGGAAAAAAAGTGATTCCTAAAAATGTGGGTGGAAGGAGAAGGACGAAGGGACAGGGAAAAAACAGGATATTATTTTGGAATGTGGCAGGAATCAAAAACAAAGAAGGGAATTTTGGAATTATATTAGAGATTTTAAAATGGTGGGGCAGGTGGAAACCTGGATGGTAGAGAAAGATTGGGAAGAGTGGAAAGACAAGATGCCTGAAGAATTTATATGGAACATACAGTTCGCGAAAAAAACAGAAAAGATGGAAAGAGCAAAGGGAGGAATAATAATAGGGGTGAGAGAAGAATGGAAAAAAGAAAAAGAGGGAAGAGAGGAAAGAATAATGGGAGTGATGAAAACGAATATAGAAACAGAAGAAGGAGAAAGGTATGAAGTAATAACAATTTATGGAAAAGAAATAGAAAAATAGATAAAGTAATGAAAAAGGAGATGAAAAAACTAATATTAGGGAAGCAATTTCAATGCAAGGATAGGAGAGGAAGGAGGTATGATGGTAAATGGACGGGTAAAGAAAAGAGTATCAATAGCTAAAATAATAAAATGGGCAAGAAAAAAATTGGTAGAATTTTGTGAGGAAAAAGGATGAACAATATTAAACGGAAACATGGAGGATGGAGGGAAAGGGAATATACGTTTATTGGAGGAAGAGGAGAGTCAGTAATAGACTATGTAATTACAAATGAAAGAAGTATATTAGACATAACAAAGTTCAAAATTGGTGAAAGTGTAGACTCTGATCATCAAACGTTAGAAGTGACCTTGGTGGAAGAAGAAAATGATACAGAAAAAAAGAGAGGAGTGGAAAGAAATGAAGGTATGGACGGATGAAAATATAGAAAGATACAAGGAAAAGATGGAGAAAGGAGGAATTGAGGAGGAGATAAACAAGATAATAAAAGAAATAGAGGAAGCAACAGAAAAAAGAAAGTATAGAGTGAGAACAGGAAATTTGGAGAGACAAAATGAATGGTGAAATGCGAGTGCCAGAAAGCAAAGATAGCAATGAGGGAGAAAGAAAAGAAAATGGAAAAATGGCAATTGGTGAAATAAAGAGAGGGAAAAGAAGAATTCATAATGAGGTTAGAAAGTGAGATCGAGGAAGAAAACGAAGGACAAGTTTGGAAGTTCGTGAGAAGAAGGAAGAAAGAAAAAGATGATAAAAGGCAAAATAAGAGAAGGAGGGATTAAAAGGAGGAGATGGAAAAAGCGATAAATAAGATTAAAAAGGAAAGCTGGTGGCACAGATGGAACACAGGGGGAGCAGTGGAAATACACCGGGGAAAACATGAGAGAAAGATAAGAGGAATATTTGAAAAAATATGGAAAGGAGAAGGGTTACCAGAAAAATGGGAGAAGCCATAATATGCCCAATATACAAAGTGGAAGATAGGAAAGAAGAAAGAAAAAAAGATTTAAGGTTAACTTTTGATAAGGTGGAAAAGGGATTGTTGTGAGAAAACTTGAAAGAGGCTGAAATAAGCAAAGATTTAATAGATGCAATAGAAGAAATATACAAAGAAACAAGGTGCAGAGCGTACAAGTACAAGAGTAGGGGAAAAGCTGGGAAGAGAGTTTGGGATAGAGAAAAGGTTGAAACAGGGTTGTCGACTGAGCCTTGGTTTTTTTTTCTTTGTATGTAAGAGACTTCAGGAAGAAATTAAAGGACGGCAGATAGGAGGGATAATGGTGGGAAGAAGAAAAGTGTGGGTTCTAGCCTACGCAGATGATATGATGGTCTTGGCAAAAACAGAGGAGGAAATGAAAGAAATGACAAAAGTGATATATAGATGTTTGGAAAAAAGAAATTAGAATTAAATGTAGAAAAACAAAAGTTATGGATTTATTAAGGTTGCAGAAATATTTCAGCCAAATTTTTGAAAATAATTTATTAATTATCTTATCAATTTGAAATTTAAAAAAACTATAGAAAGATAAGTAATACACAAAACTATTTCAGTAGGTATATAAAAATAATATTAATTTGCTTTGTAAGTACATACCTTCTGTCTTGAATTTTACCGGCACTGCATTTTTATGTAATTGTTTTCTTTTATTGTTTATAATTATGTCCGACCTTAAGAAATGTTCGTCACAAATTAACTTATTTCCTAAATCGTCAATATTTTTACAAGGGCAATAACAATGTTCCCACAATTTTTTTCCCACTCGCTGGGGCGATGTACATCTTTTATTGGGAATTTAAAAAAACCTTGGTCTCTGTTGTTCTTCGTATTGTTTTTGCAGTTCACATACTCGCACTTTAGCCATTGTCATAACAAATCACTTCCAGACACACGTATAAACTCGGAGCAGACGGTGACGTTAATTCAACGCGCACTAGAAAGCAACTAAAAATATTTCGCTGAAAATTGTCAGTGGAGCCATCTACAAATCGGTGAAATTGTCGGTTACATTTTCCCCATATGCGTTGCGCATCTTTAGTAACTTTATAATCAATGTTTAATTATGAACAAAAAATAAAAATATACAAACCTCGTACCTTACAATTTCAATTATCAATTATTACAGATCTGAAAGAGTTTTTGATATATTAGGGATGTAAAGTGATTTCTCGTAACTAAAACTGTGTGCTTATGCAAATATTTTTGTAGCAAAATGCTCTATTAACCCAGTGTTTTGCTACATTTTTGAAACACTAGTACGTAATTCTATTGTTTCGGTAGGCGAATGCAATTTACGCACCTTGTATTTTTGTAAATGCCGAAAAACAATTCAAATCTTCAAATAAAAAGTTTGACAATTAAATAGGTTAACTCAGACTGGATGACAAATGTATGCATTATGTGCATTTGCGTTTAGCCACAGCTCACTAATTAAATTTTGTGGTTTGAATGTTATAATATCAGAAATTTGAAAGTGCGAATTTAAAAAATATCGTGCAAAAAATAGGGTACGCAACTTGTGCGTAAACAATATTCGGGAATGAGTGCCGGTGCGTTGGCACGTTTACGCACATGTCACGTAAATAACTATTTTGCACTCAGTGCATGTAAAACTACCAGATAAGTACGTCAATACGCCTACCGAAACAGTAGAATTACGTACTAGTGTTTCAAAAAATGTAGCAAAAATACTGGGTTAGAGCATTTTGCTACAAAAATATTTGTATAAGCACACAATTTCAGTTACCAGAAATCACTTTACATCCCTAATATAGCAACAACTCTTTCAGATCTGTAATAATTGAGTACTGTTTCTAATGTAAGCTGTACTGCAAAAAACCCCTATCCATGTGAACCAACTGCTGTCAAAAAATATATTTGTGAAATATTAGCCAAATTGGCTGTTGAATGCCGAGTTCCACATTCTACTGTAACGCACTTACTGCATGTACTTTCACCTTTTCATCCCGAACTTCCTCTTAGTAGTCGAACTTTAATGAGGACACCCAATTTAACATCTGTGAATAATTTAGAAACTGGTCAATTTTGTTACTTTGGAATAAGAACTGGGCTTTTAAAAGTTGTATTTGATATGAATTCTGTTAATGAAATTAAATTAAGTTTTAATGTGGATGCATCCCATTATTCAAAAGTTCTAAACTACAATTCTGGCCCATTTTGGGGTTAGTTAAAAATATTAAGTATAGCAGACCCTTTGTGGTTTCTATTTTTGTGGTAAAACTAAACCGAAGCCTTTAGATTTGTTTCTAAACCCGTTTATTCAAGAGTTAACCATCTTACTAGAAAACGATTTTGTTACTGCAGGAGGGAAGAGTTACAAAGTAAAAGTGGAAAGTTTTATTTGTGACGCTCCGGCGCGAGCCATTCTAAAATGTACCAAATCTCACACAGGTTATTCTTCTTGCGATAGATGTGTTATACATAGGGAATATTACAAAAACAAGGTTGTGATGGACGGTTTAACTTATCCAAAACGTATACAAACGAATCCTTTCGACAGCAACTATTACCTATTGATTTAGTTGAGTCGTTTCCAATCGACTATATGCACAATATTTGTTTAGGGCTTGTTGGAAAATTGATTCACACTTGGATCTGGAGCCCTTTAAATGTTAGACTGCCACACAGAAAATAAATATTATCTCTGAAATTTTATGTAGTTTTAAAAAATGATACCGCAAAGAATTTAATCGGAAACCTCGATCTCTTGAGGAGTTAAGTTATTGGAAAGCCACTGAATTCAAGACCTTCTTAATTTACTTAGGGCCATTGGTCTTACAAGATGTTTTAGATATAGCAGTATATGAAAATTTTCTGGCATTTCATTTTCAATTTCTATATTAATATCGGAAAAAAATCTAAAGAAGTTTTTGTTATCTTGTGTAAAAAATATTATCAATATTTTCATTACACATTCAAAGACTTTATATGGTTTACAATTTATAGTCTACAATGTTCATTTGTTATCGCATATTTGTGATGATGTGAAATTATTTGGTAAATTGGACAATTTTTCGGCATTTCCGTTTGAAAATTATCTTGGACAGCTAAAGTCTTTAATAAGAGCGCCAACTAATCCTCTGCAGCAAATTCACCGTCGATTTATAGAAAAAGATTTGTTAATTTCAACACCTTTTTTTCCGCTTGAACATTTAAAATTAAGTATTGAGCATTTAAGGGGTCCTTTGATATACGGTCAAACAGTAAAATGGCAAACTCAGTTTTCCAAACTTAATTTTCATAACACAATATTAACAACAGTTAGTCACAGTAAAGCTGATAGTTACTGTTTAACTTTTAATAGTGATAAAGTTATTGAAATACATAACATAGCTACAAGCTATAATAATAAAATATATATTATAGGTAAGGAATTTCTTCAATATTCAAATTTATATCTGTATCCATATCCATCTAGAGAACTAAACATTTCTGTTGTTGAAGACTTGTCACAAACTAAGATATGGCCTATCAATGAAATTTCTGGTAAAATCATTTTGTTATCTTTTAAAGAAAAATATGTAGCCATGCGAATTATTCATAGTTTAGACTATAAATATAATTGAACTTAAGTAAGAATTTAAGTTAACAGTTATAATGACATTGTTAGAATATTTAGAATTGAGGAAATAAAATGTTTGAGTTTGTAATCATGACATTGGCAGTTTTGTTTACATATTTGGAAAACCTTTTCTTCTATATTTTAAAGACAGAATTAAAAATAAAATGTTATTGTAAATTTCAAATTTTCCAAAGAAATAAGTTTGTTGCTGGTTTATTTCTTTATCTATACTTACCTACATTAAAATGTTATTAGATCCATTACTTTGAGTATCTTATAGAAAAAAATGGTAATTTAAATCCTACATATACCTAATTCATATCAATGTGCTAATAGCATAGATCACCTTTAACTTATATTGTCATATGAATGAAATTACAGCAATTATAATGAATCTTTAAAGATTTAATTATAATCGATGTAATGAAATTGGTAATTTCAGTATACTAAACAAATTTTTGGGGAGGTAATCGACCCTGTGAACAATTTGAAGTAACGTCAACTTAACGTTATGTTGACGACATTTAATAGTCTGAAACTCGGGTTTAAGTTACTTTAAAATCACGTCTGTAAATGACGTCATCCGCCCGAGTCATTAGGAGGTCATTTTCACGTCCAAATAACGTAATATAACTAGTGATTTTTGGTAGTTTAGTCACCATTTTTGACGCCATTTTCACGTGTTCCTGTTGCCTAGGTAACTGTTTATTTGTAGGCAAATAATTAAAATAGCTATCTTGATCAGTTTAACGAGATTATTATAATCCCCCTGATGTTTCCTATTCAGAAAAATATCCCGTTTTTAACAAATATACAGTAAATATAAATTACAAAGCTTTTTCTTGCGATACACCGCAAAGATCCATTATTTTAGATTAGTAATAACAGAGAAAACAAGATAAAAAAGAGAGGAATACTATTTCGCATCCGAAGTTCGGACTGAGTTAAAATAATTTTAATATTTTCCGAATTTCGCACAGCCATGTTTTTCGGACAAAAATTGCGAAGTTCGTATCTGTGAAAACTAGGCTTAACCTGGTAAAATCTTGGGCATTTATTACGGGACACCCTGTATATTATCTATAAATTGAAAAAATGACTTTGTTTTAGGTTTTCCAGCTAAGCTGTCTGATTCATAGATAATAATTTATCTATGGTCTGATTCAACAAACCCTGATTGCATAGATGAAAGACTTATAGCCTGATTGGGTTCCAACATTGCATATGGGATATAAAACCAATGTTCAAGAATCAGCGGTACTAGCAAGATATGAACGAGTTGATAAGCGAAGAAAACTCCTTGATGTTACAGAGGTATCATTAATTTTTATATGTGATTTCTAGGTCATTGACTTCTAAGTTACCTACACTTATTATGAAGAAGAAAAGTTTACTTTTTCTTTAAATTCTTCACTGCTACGCAGAGTTTCCGGAGTTCTATAAATTAGTATCATGTGATTATTAATTGTGTTGCAACATGTGAGAACTTTTAAAATCATACAATTGTCATAAAAAGACCAATCATGCCAATCATTACATTTCAGCTTTTTGTTTAATTAGGTATACAGCCACTCTTGCCCGTGGTTTCATTTAGTGGGCAAATTTTTGATAAACTCTGTTAATAGTAATGTAATAATTAAATATTTAGCTAATTCCTGCTAGTGTTGAAGAGGATGAATGTCAACTTTGATATAGTACGTGTTTCTGGAGCACCCTGTACAATGGAAAATATTTTTAAAATGTGGTTTCAAATAATCTCGACATATGTACGCCTTAAGATTTCTTACATTATTTGTCGTTTTAGTGGTACAGAATAATTTGTTGATAGTGCCCCACTCTGTATAAATTTAATGTATAAGTCAATCTTCCGTTTCCACATATTTCAAAAATGTTATTTCTATTCTATGTATGATAGATTTAGGAAGCTGATTATTTGGCCTGATAGAGACATTCTTAAAAAAGGATGTTTTAAATCATTTGGTGTAACTGTGATTATTGACTGTTTGGAAATATACATAGAAAAACCGTCAAATTTGTTAACATGGGCACAATGTTGGTCTAATTATAAACATTATACTTTGAAATATTTAATTGGCATAACGCCACAATGTTCAATTTGCTATATATCAGTGAAGGATGGGGTGGAAGGGCTTCAGATAAGCATATTATCAAAATTCTACATTTCTTAACAACATATCACCTGGCGATGTCATTCTGGCTGATAGAGGATTTTTAATATCAGAATTTTTTCACATATTAGGTGCACAAGTAAACATCCAAGCATTTACAAGAGGGAAATCTCAGCTACATCCAACAGAAATTGATTGTACTAGAACATTAGCAAACTAAGGATTCACATGGAAAGAGTAATTGCCACAATACGCCAAAAATATAGAATTTTAAGTGATACAATGCCATTATCTTTAATTATTGTCATGGATAGTAACCAATTGATTATAGATAAAATTGTATAACAGTTGCATGTGCACTGATAAACATTTGTGATCCGAGTTTATTATAATTTCCTCACTGTTTATATTTCTAATATTTTTAATAGTAAATTTATTGTATATATGTAATATTAAAAAGCGCTGTTCAAAAGTAGTTCATTAATGATTTCAAAATTAAAACATCCAAAACTGCAATTTCGTTTATTTACTAACAATTTGCACAAGTCCATTCCTTATTGGGTAATTCAATTAAGCCGATACAATCAAAATGAAACCATTATCACATTTGATCATTGGGCGACCATCATCCATCATAATTACATAGTCACCATTTCATAACTCTATCCCCTTTTTGTAAAATACCTTCCCATCAGTTCTGGTGCAATTATTTTTTCATTAAATGTTACGGCTTTCGGGTATTCACTACTCCAAAAGTCTTCATCAAAAACTATTCTTTCACAAAAAATCCCTTTTTCGACCAAACTACAAAATCACAAAAACGAGCTTTTGTTATGTTATTCTGCATCTGAACTTGATAATAGTAACTATGAGATCGATTCAGTTGCAGATTCTCATTTATTAAAACTGAACAGGAGTTTTTATGTTCAGCATATTGATTAAAATTTAACGATTTTAATAAATATGGACACTTCACTTCCAGAACAACAATTACAATTAGTAATGCCATCAGGAGAAGCAGCAAATCTTGGGTCGTTGGTATTTATGCACAGTCCAACAGCTGAAACTGTAAAATTTTCATGAGTGGATTTCATATCCTGCAAGTATTCACTTATTGCAATGCGTTCCATGTTTCAAACAGACAGTGGTGGGTTGGAAACAGATCTACGACATACTGATTTAAATCTTGATGCCGTGATTCTGCCAGCTCGTTGATTGTACAATTCGTCTGATTCATACTCTGATCGTGTTAATTTTTCAATGTTCTCTATTACATTGTAAAATTAAGTGTACCACCTTCTGATAGCAGTTGTTCATAATTTAATATTTCTAACTTCGCTTTATATATATTTAAAATTGAATTTAATAAGGTGATTCATTTTTACTTTCTAATCTGCTAGCAAATGGGTCCACTACTCTTATTATAACTGCGGAATCCCCAGTATCACTAAAAGAATTTAACATGTCTACTACTAGCTCATCTCCTTCTATCGCAGGAACTACGTTTTTAACTATGCTGCTACAACATTCACTCCATTTCATCATTGATGCAGGCACTATTGGTACTTTAGTTACTGTAGGAACCATCCACATAGAACGAACATCTGTGCACGATGTGTTCTGTTTGCATGTATAAATGAACTCTAATGCAAACAAAATTGCCCCAACATGGCTGCAAGCTTCACCTGCACCAGCCATAGATGTACAATGAGCTGTAATGACACTACCAGTATCTTGACAGATGATCCAAAAGAACGTAATGAATGTTCGGTAGATCGTTGGGAATGTTTTACGTATTTATAATGGGTTAATAATATATATAATATGTATTTTACATTACCTTGCCAACAACAATAACAGTATTGTTTTTTGACACTGCACCACAACTTTAAAAGAATCCTGCTTCAAAATATTTATAAGAGTTTTGACTTTTATAAGCCTTAATTTGTTCACCTGTGTAAAAACTATGTGAGAGCAAAAGATAAATTATGTCATAAATTAAGTAGTAATATATTTTTAATTCAAAATCTATCACAAGTTGTAATAAGTGTTTTAACACTACGGACTGCATACTATGCACTAGTCTTTTGTCATATGAATTATGCCTTGTGTGGGGCCACTGCACTGATGTAAAGAGAATTTTCTCTCTGCAGCGTCGAGTTGTAAGAATTTTAGGAAACTTAAACTATCGTAATGACTATAGAGAGGTTTTCAGAACATTAAATATTCTAACTCTACCGTGCATGTAGATTGTACAATGTTTACTCTACGCCTTTAAGAATACTAGTAAACTAGATAAGCAGTCTGTTATACATACTAATGATACCAGGAAAAAACATAATTTGCGTCTTGAATTCCATAGACTAAATAAATCTAGAAATAGTATAAATTATTTAGCTTATCAATATTGCAATATGTTACCAAACTGGTTAAAAAAACAATTTTCAATAGTTTTAAAAATAACATCTTTTTCTTAAAAAAGAATCGTTTTATAGTATAAATGAATTTGGAAATTTTAAATTTATAACTTGAAAGATCCAGATAGCACCTTTACAAAGTTCCGTTAAGAGGCTGCTTTTTTTGTCGAGGGATGCAAAGGAAAGTTTTGGCAGCTGGCCTCCGACTGTTAGAGTGTTAACAAAGAAATTTTTCTTGCTACGTATTAGTGTGATCAATTGGTACACCATAATCCTTTAAAAAACTTTTTATTCAATAAATAATACTACCGGTTTCGATAACACGTGCTATCATTTTCAAGTATTAAAATTAACTAAAACTAAGACATTGTAGTTGCAATCAAACAAAAATAATCATAATAACTTTAATGAAAATTCGGTAAAACATTTTAACAAATTGCATGTTCTGTGACAGAATTATTTATTGAATAAAAGTTTTTTTAAAGGATTATGGTGTACCAATTGATCACATTAACTTGTAATTTACTTTATAAGCTTGGTAACAAAATATGGGTAATGTTCATAAATTTTGTTTTTACCAAATTTAATAATTTGCGTTGATTTTTTTTGTAATTAGTGCGTATTGCAACCTCGTGTTTCGTTGTGCAATTGGGGTAGAAAGCCATCTAACGTAGCATTTCCATTCCTTTTCTTGATTACGCAATTTCAACAATTTAAAGATACACCCGCTTTTGATTGTAACTTATACTTAAAAAACTAATTATTGCGGCCTTGTGCTTTTCTTTTCAATTTTTAATTTTCAGCGCGATCGTGACCTAACATTCGGATTGCATTTTTTTTTGTAGAAATAATATTGGTATAATATTCGTTATGGCGTATTCCAATCTGTTTTATGTTATGTACACTACGTTCCATTTCACGTTGTAAATAATTTAATCGCATGTTTTTGATTGGCGGAACTGTTATTTTGTTGGCGCTTCTCTTTGTTTGATCCCTATACTATTAAGAGAATGAAAGATGCTTGTTTTTAATCTTTTAATTTAAGACACATTTTAAAGCGCTCTGTTGATTAAATAATGATTTAGAATAAAGCAATACCAGTGTGTGAAAGAACCTTGTTGTACAATTAATATTTTCTGTTCCGTGAGAGACGAAGGTCAGGAGGATGGCTCATAGTCACATTTATTTCTACTTATTTTAATATCTTTATGTATCTTATTGAGTATATGTGAGGACTGCAAAACTTGCATTAAATAGACTGCAATATGGCCATCTCAAAATTGACGCGATCTCGAAAATCCAACTGAATAGGCAGGTAGGAGCTTTCGCGACTGGTGAAACTCGCCTGTTACACACGGTGTTATACACTGTTAATTAACCTCCTTGATTGAAAACGCATGTATAAATGAGCTGAGTTGATATATTCTAAATCGGAAATATTTTTGCATCTACATTTTAATAATGATGGTTGTTCGGGTTCAAATATGAAATGCGATGAATATGGTTCCCCAACCTGATACATGTATTGTAATTGTCTTTATAATAACAATTGCTTACCATGAATGTTAATTATTTCGATACATACTTTATTGGTTATGTTGTGTTTGTTTAATTGTTAAGGCGGAACCTGAGGTTTTCTCTTACCCTTCTTTCCTCAGGCAGCATAGGCAAAGGGGTACACTCATGAAATTTAAAACTTGGACACCACAATTTCTGTAAACAAAAGTTTGCACATTGTGAAGCGGGCTTAAGGGTATCATTTACAATTCTAACAGCAGGTAGTCTCAGCAGGGGTTATCTTATAGAAGGACTGTAGAATGAATCATTACACTAAGCACGTTTTAGAAAATAGGTAATTTACGTTGCTTACTTAATTTTTTCTTTAAAGAATATATTTGAAGGTATCGCTAATTAAACACCATAGCTCGATTAATTATCGAATCAAAATTTTGTTTAGGAAATGTTTACAAAATAAAATTAGAAATAATTTTGATTTAAAAACGTCTACAAGCAATAACTTTTAAATTAAATCAAAAACTAAACATGGTTATTTGGGTTGACTGATTATTACTTATTTTTAAATAAATCTAACCTACTAATTATTGTAAGTTATTAAAAAATCATTAAACTCTCTATTCATAATATTTAGTCCTTACAAAATGTATATTTTATGACGTTTCATTTTTTCTGTAGTTAATATAAAAAGTGAAAATAAAAACTAAGGCAATTCTTATTGTCAACGTATATATTTAGTTTTTGACAAGAATTTATTACATAATTATAATTAAGATACCAAGTTATAGTTTAAAATTAAATGAAAACGTTTTTTTTAAATAAAGGTATTACTATATAAATAAATATAAGAAATCAATAATGGGTGTGACCTCCATTATTATTGATACATTCTTGGAGGCGTCTGCTCATTGACGCTATCAAGGTATCAATATAATTAATATTAATCGTTTCCCATGCGGTATCAATGGCTGCAATTAGTGCATTACGGTTTACTGGTATAAAATTTGGCCCTTGTTGTCTTCGGATAACAGCAAGTATTCGAGCCCAAACATTTTCGATAATGTTAAAATCTGGGCTTTTGCTGGCCAGGGTAACAGCTCCAAGTTATTTGCTTGTATCCAGTTGCGCACAACCTGCGAAGTATAGGGTCATCATATCCCGATAGTTAATTATCGAATGTTCCAAGAAAATATGTGTAAATAGTAAATGGAATCTACTAACGTAACGTTAAGTCGTTAATTATAGTTACATAACTCTCCTTTCATAAGATATAGTTCATATTAATATGCTTATTGTAAAGCTTCGTACACACCTGAACAACAAACCGAGGAACAAACAGAACAACGAACCGAACGGCAATCGGAACATTAATTTGGACGGTGCTACGTACGAATTTTAGAACAGATTCGCAAGTCCTGATTGTTCCACGAACGGTTTGCGGCGTTCCCGCAACTTGTCGGTTTTTCTCCGACATCAAAGAAAATGCGCGCGAATGCGTTTGCAGGTTTGGACGAATCTAAACAAAACGGCGAACAAACTTATGCGGGAGAATTAAATTATTTATTTTTTGTCCTCCCTTTTGTGGGTTTGTTGTGTTTAGGTAATATTATGGAGTTGACAGAAAAAAAATGTTTTAAATTAATCAGTGTTTAAGAATGCAAGAAAAAAATGATGTCCCTATTAGCATCATTTGGGCGGAAAATTTCCAAAATAAAAAAAAAGCGAAGTAAATTATAATTTTTTACTCTTCTTTGTGCGTAAAATTTGGTTGGCACTATCTTCTTGTTTTCCGCAATTTTCTCTTCTCAATAATAAATATATATGAACTGAAAACTACTGAAAATAATTATGGGAACAGCACAAACGTTCCGTTTGTTGTTCGGATTGTGGAAATCATAAAAGATCGTTTGTCGTTCTGTTTGACTTTCGGTTCGTTGTTATGTTTGTTGCTCGGTTTGTTGTTCAGGTGTGTGCGTTTACAACTTAAGCAACAATTTTTGGCGAATAAAGATTAGTTTGTGATGTAATATTAGAAACACAAATTTATATCATATCAAATTTATGACAACTTAAAACCAAGAACGTGTATGTTATTGCTAAGAAATTATTAAGGAAAAGCGCAATTGCAGTGTAAATATTTATAATTAGATATTTTCGAAAGTTTATAAGTCCTCTATTGTAATCTTAATACTTAAAAGAAAATCCTGTCCATTAGCATTATAAGGAAATGGCTTTTACTTTATGAATAAGTTTCAATAACAATAGAATATCCTTGCTTGTTTAATTTACTTCCTTTGAGTCATATTGCTCTAAGGGTTGTTACATTGGTCATTAGAAGTATGTAATAAATAAACAATTACCTACTGTTTGAGAAGGGGTAGTGTGAACCAATAAATAAAGTAAGAAATGTAAATTCCATTTTAGTTTAAAATTTCAAGTGTTGTGAAAATGCCACCTCATCTCGGTGCTGATTTGAAAGCGCGGATTGTTTCGGAATTAGCGGCGGGCCGTAGCGTGCGTGAAATTTCACGTATGTTAGATATACCAAAAAGCACCGTAGGGCATTACCGAGTAAAATGGAATCTTGAACACACTTTGGAAAGAGCCATCGGAAGTGGTAGACCTAAAGTATCTACACGTGCTCAAGATCTCGAGTTGTTTCATTACGTAACAGAACAACCATTTGCTACATACCCAGGGCTATAGCAGATACACATTTTCCCGGATGCCGTATAACTGCACAAAAAAATTAAAGGAGATGGGAATAAAGAAGTATAATGCTGCTGCGAAAGAAGTTCTCAGTGACGAAAATATGAGACGTCGTCTGGAATTTGCAAGGCGATATGTGAACGAACCTTTGGAATTTTGGAATCGAGTGATTTTTAGCGACGAAAAACGTTCAATAGCCGCAACGATGGACCACTAAAAGTTTTTAGAATGGAAGGAACTCGTTACGAAAATAATCACATATGTCCTAAAAAACGAAGTGGTTATTTTTCTGTGAATGTGTGGGTTGGGTTAGCGCGCGGGGTCCAGGAGTTTGTTGGGCTATCGATGGACGTCTTGATTCTGCTGCGTATTTAGATATTTTGGAAACTATTATGAAACCTTCAGTCGAAGTGTTTTATCCAGACGAAGATTATATTTTCCAACAAGTAAGTATTCTTATTTCACTATACTTTCTCCAAAAAATAGTTCGGGATCTGTTGAATTAACATTTTCATAATGTATTTTGTTGTTAAAGGACAACGCCCCTATTCATACTTCGCGGGTTGTGCGCAATTGGATACGAGAAAATAACTTGGAGCTGTTACCCTGGCCAGCAAAAGCCCAGATTTTAACATTATCGAAAATGTTTGGGCTCGAATACTTGCTGTTATCCGAAGACAACAAGGGCCAAATTTTATACCAGTAAACCGTAATGCACTAATTGCAGCCATTGATACCGCATGGGAAACGATTAATATTAATTATATTGATACCTTGATAGCGTCAATGAGCAGACGCCTCCAAGAATGTATCAATAATAATGGAGGTCACACCCATTATTGATTTCTTATATTTATTTATATAGTAATACCTTTATTTAAAAAAAAAAGTTTTCATTTAATTTTAAACTATAACTTGGTATCTTAATTATAATTATGTAATAAATTCTTGTCAAAAAACTAAATATATACGTTGACAATAAGAATTGCCTTAGTTTTTATTTTCACTTTTATATTAACTACAGAAAAAAATGAAACGTCATAAAATATACATTTTGTAAGGACTAAATATTATGAATAGAGAGTTTAATGATTTTTTAACTTACAATAATTAGTAGGTTAGATTTATTTAAAAATAAGTAATAATCAGTCAACCCAAATAACCATGTTTAGTTTTTGATTTAATTTAAAAGTTATTGCTTGTAGACGTTTTTAAATCAAAATTATTTCTAATTTTATTTTGTAAACATTTCCTAAACAAAATTTTGATTCGATAATTAATCGAGCTATGGTGTTTAATTAGCGATACCTTCAAATATATTCTTTAAAGAAAAAAATTAAGTAAGCAACGTAAATTACCTATTTTCTAAAACGTGCTTAGTGTAATGATTCATTCTACAGTCCTTCTATAAGATAACCCCTGCTGAGACTACCTGCTGTTAGAATTGTAAATGATACCCTTAAGCCCGCTTCACAATGTGCAAACTTTTGTTTACAGAAATTGTGGTGTCCAAGTTTTAAATTTCATGAGTGTACCTTTGGCTTTTAAATATTTACACAATTTTGTCAAAATTGATCATTTTATTTAAAAATGAATTAACGTGCAATATAATTTACCTACGTTATCACCAAGCTTGTGTTTTATTTCATTGCTGATATTACTACATTTATCACTGCAGTCTAGCGGTTGTTAGGAATTTTATCTTGGATTCAACGTAGATGTCTTTAGCTAGCTTTTCACGCTTTTCAATTGTCCAAGTTTGCTTCGGGTTTAGTGGCGGACTATTCAATTCCAATCAAATCACATTTATTTGTCTTTTTAGAATAACAAAGTGATTAGGTTCTTTCACAAACTTTTTAAACTTAAAACTAAATACGAAATTTAACTAAAAAAACCTTAACAATCATTTTCTTTTTATCCATATTTGATTCCATCCATTATTAAATCGTTGTATTTGTCGTTATATCTTCCTTGTCTAATCTTCGTTCTTCTCTCCTGCACCTGGTTATGTTTGTCTTTTTTTTTACTATCTCTTCTTTCATCTTTCTTCCTTCACCTCTTAGCTTTGTTTATTTTTTTTTCTTGTGTATCCTCCTCTTTGATAATATGATTTCCTATCTTCTTTACCTTATTTCACTTTTTGTTCCTCTATCTCTTTCTAACATATGTACAGCATTTTATTCTCCTTTCTGTTTACCATCTTTACCTTCAGTTTCAATGCTCTGTTTCGTGTTTGAATTATTAGGTATCCTGGTCTTTTATTATCTAATCCTAAAGTCCACCTCTTTGAATAATTAATTCCTGTTTCCCTCTTCAACCTCCCATCCCTCTCTTCTCTAAGCTTTCAGTATTTTCTTTTCTTCTCCTCCATCACTTTCCTCCTCTCCAACACTTCCCTCATCCATTGTTTTCCTCCTCCTTTCTCTCCTAGTAGTAACTTCCATTCCTTTTCCTCGTGTTTTGTATCCCTGCATCCCTCTTTCATATGTATTATATTTTCCCATTCATCCCCACACAACCTGCATAATCTCTCCTCATCACTCATCCAATATTTATTTTCATTTTCTTCATTTCCCGTTCTAAACCTTATAATCATTCTTATTTCATTCATTCCTTTTCCCTCTGTTATGTACGTTGGTGTCTTGTCTATCATTATTTTTATGTATTTCTCGTTATATTTTCCTTCCTTTATTTTTGCCCTTCTTTCCTGCTTCTGAGTATCTTTATCTCTTGCAATTATTTCCTCTTCTATCTTTCTCCCCCCTCTCTTAATCTCTTTATCTCTCTCTCTCGCGTATCCCACTCTTTCATAGTATTTTTCTTTCTTCTTCCCCATATTTTACCTTCTGTGCCTCGATCTCTTTCCAACATTCATATAGTATTTCATTTTCCTTCCTACTTCCCATTTTTTCTTCATACCTTACTGCAATTCTTCCTGCTTGTATCCTTATTTTTCTATTTCTAGCTCTTCTTCCGCTATATACCCCGGTGTCTCCTTCTCTAGTCCTAACGCGTCTAGTGGCGGACCATTCAAATCTTACTTTTTCAAGTGCCTGGGTTACGTTTGTTACATTACAAACTTTAGAACATAACTACTTTTGTTGATGAGTTAAAACTGCACCCTATGTTGTATCTCTTGTATTTCTTATATTTTATTGTATCATATACATGTGCTTTTTTGCAAAATTGAAGCCACTTGTTGTACACAGTACTGACTGAACTGTTACTCACCGTAATAAACTTTTGAATTTAAATTTGAATATCCATAGCTGTAACAGATGGAAACTGGTCTGTATTATAATTTAAATCCTCGTCTTTCAAAGCAAAATGGATCTAAACCCACAATGCTTATTTTAGCAGTATGAGCAGCGACGTCACTAATACTCGACTTTAAACCTTTTGAGATAAGCACTCTACTAAATCTCCCATTTTCCGTCTTAAAATTCACACAATTAACAAAAAGAACGTTGTTTTAAAAATTCAATTAGTGGTTAATGGTTTGTATGCCCACACGAACTCAACAGTCATGGCGTCATCAACTGTTTTGGATATCCTCAAGTGTTACCACCACAGGCTACCACCTACTCGGACATATTTTTAAATACAATAATTTAAACCATTAAGCAGATAACTCAACATTTGAAGCATATTTTTAAAATAATTTACGACGAACACGTACAGGCGTGAACTTTAAAAAAGCCCATCCCCGAGGCGTTTTACAAGTAGGTATTAATTTTGGACATCCTTTAAATGTTAATAATACTTCAGGTAATTTTTCTATTGTATTAAAATACCGACGCAAAACACTTTAACCAGTTTCGTATTGAGCTAGTTTCAATACCGCCTACCACGATTTTCAAAATGCATAATAATCTACAGTAAACAAATAATTATCTTTTCAATTATTCAACAAAATGACACTGAGCCGTATTCACCGATGTTTTTAAATCTGTCTCTAAAACTAGTTTTAGTAAAAGTTACTCCCAACCATGTTTAAGTACGCAATTAAATTTGTCTTTAAATATAGTTACTTCGTAGTTACTAAAGTAATTTTTGAGTTTAAACGTAGAGGTGAATGATTATTCTAACGACCTTCATTGTTTAAGTGCAAATCGTTTTAATTGTTTTCATTTTTAAAATGCATTCTAAAACATCTTATTAATTTGTCCCAGCTTATTTGATTTTGCAGATTCGATAAAAAATCCCTTGGACAGTGGTTGCCATATAAATGTTGTATAATTATAATTTTATAATTCATGTTAGTTTAAGTAAAAAAATGAGTTGAGTATTGAGTTTATATCGTAAATTATTGTATGGTTTAATAAATCTATTAATTGAAAAGCAACGTTTCTAATAAACAAATGATAATCATGTTTACTGCATGTTATTATGTATTTTGCAAATCGTTGTTTATATGTGGGCACCTTTTTCTATACCAAACTGGTTAAAGGGTTTTGCGTCGGTTTTTTAATATAATAGAAAATTTACCTGAAGGATTATAAACATTTAAAGGATGCCCAAACTAAATGTTTACCTTTAAAACGCCTCGGGGAACGGGTGTACAAGCACTACTTTCGCCTCCAAAATACGTTGCATCCGGTATACATTATAACCTATAAATTTGTAGACACTAGGAACATGTACAAAATATTGTATGTTCTTTATTTGTGATTGTATAATTCGTGAAATATGTCAGCTTCAATCGTACGTAAAAGCTTAGCAATTATAGATTCCGATTTTCAAGGTAATTATTGTTCGTTTTGGGGTTTTAATCACTTATAATTGCACAAGTAAATTTGGGTTGTTTAATAAGAATCTGTTGGCTAGTAATTTGACGAGAAAAATTGTCAATTATTAAAAACACGACACTGAATGATCCATGAGAATGTGCCATTCGTTGGGGCTTTGACAGTTTTTCGAATCAAGTTGCTAAAGAAAACAGATTAGAATTTAAACAACACAAATTTACTCATTAAAATACAAACCTCAAGTATAATTCGTCAGGACAATTTAATGCCAAAGTATTTATTTTGGATACATATAAATAAATAAACTGTCAGATTGACAACTTTAAATATCAACAGAGACTGCGATAATTGATTAAAATATTCTAAGTGAAAAAACCACTAATGCAATTGTTGCTGTAAAAGTTGCAGGTAGCTTTTGCCGATTTCAAAATGACAATTGCACTGCGGCATAAGCGATTTTTTATACATGAATTAAATTGTCATTACAAAATTTATTTTTCAGACAAGGGCAAATCGACCAAAAAAACTAAGAAACATAAAAAACAGAAAGGTAAGAGTGTCACCGATTCACAATTAAATTAAGAGTGAAGTACTTGTTTTTAGTAGTACTTCAGACTAAACGCAAAGTAACAGTGTCAGAAATACAAAAGAAGTCTAAGTCAAAGGAGCAGATACTGAATGACAATTTGAAAAAATTGGAGCTTATTAAGAAAATATGCACCATTGATTTAGATCCAGCAATTACTCGTAAGGTAAACATCTTTTAATTGTTTTGGTTTATGTCGGTATATACATATAAAGCTTTACATTGTAAATTTTGATGTACACTCATGAAATTTAAAACTTGGACACCACAATTTCTGTAAACAAAAGTTTGCACATTGTGAAGCGGGCTTAAGGGTATCATTTACAATTCTAACAGCAGGTAGTCTCAGCAGGGGTTATCTTATAGAAGGACTGTAGAATGAATCATTACACTAAGCACGTTTTAGAAAATAGGTAATTTACGTTGCTTACTTAATTTTTTCTTTAAAGAATATATTTGAAGGTATCGCTAATTAAACACCATAGCTCGATTAATTATCGAATCAAAATTTTGTTTAGGAAATGTTTACAAAATAAAATTAGAAATAATTTTGATTTAAAAACGTCTACAAGCAATAACTTTTAAATTAAATCAAAAACTAAACATGGTTATTTGGGTTGACTGATTATTACTTATTTTTAAATAAATCTAACCTACTAATTATTGTAAGTTATTAAAAAAATCATTAAACTCTCTATTCATAATATTTAGTCCTTACAAAATGTATATTTTATGACGTTTCATTTTTTTCTGTAGTTAATATAAAAAGTGAAAATAAAAACTAAGGCAATTCTTATTGTCAACGTATATATTTAGTTTTTTGACAAGAATTTATTACATAATTATAATTAAGATACCAAGTTATAGTTTAAAATTAAATGAAAACTTTTTTTTAAATAAAGGTATTACTATATAAATAAATATAAGAAATCAATAATGGGTGTGACCTCCATTATTATTGATACATTCTTGGAGGCGTCTGCTCATTGACGCTATCAAGGTATCAATATAATTAATATTAATCGTTTCCCATGCGGTATCAATGGCTGCAATTAGTGCATTACGGTTTACTGGTATAAAATTTGGCCCTTGTTGTCTTCGGATAACAGCAAGTATTCGAGCCCAAACATTTTCGATAATGTTAAAATCTGGGCTTTTTGCTGGCCAGGGTAACAGCTCCAAGTTATTTTCTCGTACTTCATAACAGAGGGAATAACTATCTTGTTAGTGAAATTATTGAGGTTATTTTTACTGCATCGCTTTCTAGTTGTAAAATTACCTGCAATTTTTTCTGCTATTTGCGCTCCTTTATTACATAGAGTAAATCACGTGAGTCCCTTTTGCGCATGCGCATATGTTATCACTCATACAATGCATTACGCACCTCATAGGTATTGACCTAAAGGTGAACTTATATTTTTGAGTTAGGTAACGATATTGTTGATTATTATTCAACAACGATATGTGGAATGACTGGAATTATTTATTGACAATCAATTAAAGGTACTAAGAGATTTAACCCAACTAGAAATTAATTTATCTTGTAACGAATTGAAGAAGCACTACTTTTGTATAAACATTTATTTAGAGCACACGACTTTAATAAACCAATGGCAGGCGTGACAGTTGACATAGAAAAATAACCGCAGGTTATAGAATGGAATTTGTATAGTTAAAATCACAGATAAGGGCCAAATCCATAGTGGTCACTCAATCTCAAATGTAGTGAAGACTACACTCAGTTTTAAGTGTTCACTTAAAATCGGTATCCATGAACAAGTGACACTTAATACTTAATTTTTGAGATTGAGTTAGAAAATTGAGTAATTAAGGGCTGTCAAATGTGCACTTAAATGTTACTCAATTGTGACTGAACTGAATATTTGTTAACAATTAGGACGTTTTTTTTAAAATTTTATAAGAGTTTATATTAGTTTTTATAAGTAATAATATAATATTACGGATAGAGACTTGTTAGATTTGTAGATTTTATTAGGCATGTGGGAGGATTATGGTTTAGCAATTCCAAGGTAGGTATAGGTATTTTCATAAATCGGCAAAAGTAAAACTTTTTAACATAATAGGGAGTACATAAGAGATGTGGAAAATCCACTAGAGAAATATAATAATGAGCAACTAATTGCACGTTTTCGATTTGACGATGATTCAATTTTGCTTTTCGTTGTGCCATTGACACTGCATCGGTCTTTTTAAATTTCAATGCGGTTTCTGTACTTAATAATTTTTTCCAAAAGAATAGTTTTTCCACTCCACCCATATATTTTTTTGGTTTATCCATATTTTTGTCCCGTCGTGGACCTGTCAATATTGCTAATACATACGATAACGTGATTTTCATTTCAAATTTTATAAACAAATTTCCCTTAAAAATAACAATGTTGCCAAACTATCACCTAGTAAAATTTAAGTACACGATTTAAAACGTTTGTGGATACGAAATTTGAGACTTTCTTAAATCTCAATTGTAAGAAAATTTTAGTGTAGTCAGATTTGAGATTGAGTGACGACTGTGGACTTGGGCCTAAATATAAGTACTAATGCTAGAAAGAGAGCACTGAAGGACGACAGTAAAATATCACGTGACGAGTGGAAGTGGGAGATATACAAAATGTGGCATGTATTTTATAGGTTAACAGTGACAGTTGACATGTATTTTAGGGTAACAGTAACAGGGCAGAGCATAAGGCGTTTGCCAAAATGGCGTCTGTGGGGCAAACAAACCTTTGTTTTCATTCGAATGTGTGTAATTTCTGTTGATTTTTTGTACTTTGAGTGGTTGTTTTAATTAAGTTAGTTATAGAATCTGTGAAAGAGTATTTCAACTGAATTTATGTTTAAAATTACAAATAACAGAGATTCTAAAAAACTTAACACTGGTACGATTTCCTCTACTGTAACAGTTCACTACACAATCAAATCCTGGTATTATGGTATGGTACATTACAAATCAATTAAACGTATAAACTATATTTTTATCTTTTTATTAACTAATTACAATATACATGTGTCTTGTTTGCTATTGCTACCTTGGTAACCTAATTAAATTTTTAATTTGTTCTTGTTTTAATAATTTAATACTTAGAAGCGTTAAGGAAATAAAAATTTTAAAAAATATATAAATATGTAAAAAAAAAACAAATAGTTAAATTGTATTTGAGGCCTGAATGAAAACCAATGTACTTGCTTTGGCAGGTGAATTGACCAGCCTCTCTTTGGCAGATAGTCAATGAAAAATGTAGACATGTTTCTGTATATTATCTGTCAATAAATTATATTATTATTATTATAACATATGAATTAGTTTGTAGCTGCAGAGTGAATTTGAACTTTGCGCCATACATACCCAGCTGTTTTCCAGATAACAAGTGGGGGATATAAAATCAATGTGTGACCAGAAAACAGCATCTTCTCTTTCTCTTTTCCTTTTTGTATTAATTATCTGTAAGCAACAACTACAACTTTTTGTATATAGAAATTATTTACAGTGTAATTCGTGAAATTTATTTGAAGGACTGTTCCTGTACGGATGGTTGTCGAATTTGAATTGGAACTTAACAGCATGTTAATGTTGATTTCGACTTCTTCATTGTTATTTTCGATTGAGTTTAAGATTTTATTTGAAATATTGATTTTATTTTGAATGCTGTTTTCCATGTCCTCCATGTCTCTTTATTGTAGTAATATCACCTCCGCTATCTACTAACACTGTTGCAGACGTTATATGAAAACAATGTCCAGTGTACAAGTTTGGATTCGGGAGTTTTAAGTACGATGCAATTGCCTAAGTTTCCAAATTTATTGATGCCAATGTTTTGGACAGTGCATTTTTCATTAGTGTAGTTTATAAAAAAAGATGGACAAATTTGCTTTTGGGAGTTATAAGTAAGTTGCAATTACTTGCCGAAGTTTCTACATTTATTGATACCAACATTTTAGTCAGTATGTTTTCTATTGGTAAGCCCGAAATCCATTTCAAAACTACTTTTTAAGTGTTTCATAGTTACTGTTAACTAATTGAATTACCACAAGGTTTTGTTTCCTTATAATTTAACAACGTGGTGTTTCAAACTACGCACAGAGATGTTTTTGATAATATGATTGGTGTGAATATGCAGAAATACAATGCGATTGGTTAATGTTAATAAAGAGAATCAGTTTTATTTTGGGTTGCTTCAACATTACTGTTCAGTAATTTATTCAAAAATTATTTTAACTTGGAAAATGTAATTTTAGAATATTTCTTGTAGAATGAAAAACTGCTTACACGTTTTGTTTCTTTGTAAGTTTAACACGGTGGTGCTTCAAACTACACAAATAGATATTTTTGATAATCCAATTCGTGTGAATATGCAGAAGTACAACAGGTTGATTTTAATAAAAGGAATCGATTTTATTTTGGGTTGCTTCAACATTGCTGTTTACGATGGATGAATAATTTCTCTAAAAATTGTTTTAACTTGTAAAATGTGATTTTATCTTTCTTATAGGACGCAAAATGGCTTACATTATATGTAGAAAAATATTTCAATTTGTATTTGTATTTTTTGCATGTCTGTCTCTGAAATTAAACGGGTACTTCCAGACGTCGTAGAGACTTGAAAGTTGGCATGCCGATGGGTCTTGCCTTCAAACGAACGGAAAAAATCCGAAAACCGGAAATTTTCATACAGAGGTGGGCCAAGGGGTCTTCGTCCGCCATAGGTGTAATATTATTCAGAGAATAATGGAATCAACCTACATGCACGCGGAGTCTAGCATTATTAAATTCATGCATTAATATTTGCCCGTCAATGGACGGGCTTCTTACAAATACATAATATTCACCTGTCAAAGTTGTATAGCTTACTTGATAAATATTAAAATTGTTACAAATCAGTCTTCATTATGAAAATTTGAATTTTCATGACAACCTGAACATTTAGCTGTAGGACACTATAGCATTGTTTGATAGGTAATTACATTTTACAGTTGTTGTTGATATAAAATACAGGGTGTTCCATTTAAATTAAGCAAGTTATTGCGGTTCAAAACATGTCATTATTTAATCTTATTTTGTACACATCATGTATATGATAATTGATTTTCACAAGTTTTACATAAAATCTGATCAATTGATAGACTTCAGAGCGAATTTAGTTTAGAGAAAGAGAACAGTTGCTGAGATATGAATCGGCAAAATTGTAACGACTTTTTCATAAAATACAAAATATCTCAAAAACCTTTGGCTTAAGTAAGGTAAACCTCTATAAAATCTTTTCTTATTTTGTTCGTAAAAACTGAAAATGTAATAATATACAGGACATTTCATAAGAAAAAACACAACTTTGATACGTTTTGTGTATTTTGGAACACCTGTATATTTCGAAAATAATTTAAAAATATTCCTCCGATAGGTCTCTATCCCAGATATATTTTTCCAATTTTATTTATTAGTTGGGCAGTAATATTCCGTGTCGTATACAGTGAATAACCCTGTATAGATAACAAACAAATTATAGGCATATTTATTTATTGATTTTTGAATAAAATTAATTTTATATATTTCTTGTTACCATATTTTGTTGATTTTTGCTTTGCTTCATGATACAATCTTACATTCAGAAATATTTCAATAATTAATTTTGTTAATTGCACACGATGAGTGTCTAAAATATCCTGCGACAAAATATGATTATTAATTACTGCGGAATAAATGGGGTACCTAAATTACTCAAAATCTGTAAACATAAAATTACTTTCTCGGAGATATACAGGGTGGGGCACTACTAACAAATTATTCTATAGCATAAAAACTACAAATAATGTTAGAAATTTTAAGGCATACATATGTCGAGATTATTTGAAACCATATTTTAAAAAAATTTTCGATTGTACAGGGTGCTCTAGAAACAAGTGCCATATTAAAGTTGGGTATTTTAAATGAACCACTCTGTATTTTTTTCTCTTTTGAATTGTATGATAAAAAATAATGTATGTTCTTTAACATTGCAGACCCTCCAAAAAAATGCAATAACTTCAAGATAAATAAGAACAAGCAACTTTGGTTTACACCACCTTACTAAGAGTCTTCAACATCTCTTTTGCAATATTTACTCATGTTATGATGTACAGGGTGTTTTTAATACTACCGCATAAGACTAACGAGTTAAAACTTAAATAACTTGCTTAACTTAAAAAAAACACCCTACATTTCTGTAGCTTGTTGAAAGCTGGAACTAATTACCTTTTAGTCGGTATTAGGATTACCAACCCCTAACTCTGATAGTTTTTGAGATATTTTAAAATTTGATAGTTTACGATGTACTGGTGTCTAAGTTACCTGTGAAATATTCCTAATATGGACATTATCTTGCAACTTTCAGTTTTAAATATTTATTTTTTTCAGAAAAAATAAACACAAATGTGCTTATGACTAGTATCCCGGGCTCTAAGAGTCAGTCGAATTACGCACACCGGTCACAATTTACTAATGTTTAACAACAGCAACTGTTATTTGGTACTTTAAAAATCGAACATACTGTAAACATCGATAAACTTTAACTTGTTAACTAAGAATGTAATACAAATCGCTCTAATAGTAGTACGATAATTTCGAAAACCATTATTTTTAGAATTTTTTAACAAAGTTACCAATGTTTACAGTGTAATCAATTTTTGCTGAAACTAATTAGGGTTGTTTTTGTTTGTGACAGGTGGGCGTGATTCGACTGACTCTTAGAGCCCGGCATAAGTCATGAGCACATTTCTGTTATTTTGTTCTAAAAAAAATTTTTAAGGTTAATATTTAAAGCTGGATTGGCCTATACATTAAAAATGTTTGCAAGATAATGTTCATTTTACTGATATCTCACAGGTAACTTAAATTCCAGTAAATTGCAAATTGTTAAACTCCCAAATTTTAAAATATCTCGAAAACTATCAGAGTTAGAGGTTGGTAACCCTAATACCAATTGAAAGGTAACTAGTTCCTGATACACCAACAGGCTACAGAAATAGAGGGTGTTCCATTTAAGTTAAGCAAGTTATTTAAGTTTTAACTCGTTAGCGTTATGCGGTAGTATTTAAAACACTCTGTACATCATAACAAAATAGTAAATATTGCAAAAGGGATGTTCAAGGTTCTTAGTAAGGTGATGTAAAACAAAATTGCTTGTTCTTATTTATCTTGAAGTTATGGCATTTTGTGGAGGGTCTGTAAATCAGGTAAAATCGATTTATCTCAGAAACGGAATTAAGTAGGTATAGGAACATGTTAACAAACATACATTATTTTTTTTCCTACGATTCAAAAATAGAAAAATACTGGGTTTTATTTTAAAAAAAAACAAAATTTTATAAATTATTTTTTTTTTAAAAACCAATAAAAAAAAAAATATAATTAAAAATTTTTTTAAAATAAAATAAAAATATTTTTTAAATTATTTTTATTTTTTTTTTTTTTTATATTTAAAAAAAAAAAAAAAATTAAAAACACCCCCAAAAAAAAAAAAAATATAAAAAACTTATAAAAAAAATTATAAATAAAAACTTAAATTTTTTTTAAAAATAATTATAATTTTTTATTTTAAAAATAAAATTTATTATTTTTTTTTTTTTTTTTAAATTCTCCACTTTTTATTAAAATAAAAAAAATTTTTAAAAAAAAAATATTATTTATTTAATAAAAAAAAAAATAAAAATTTTTTTTAAATTTTTTAAAATTTTAAAAATTTTTTTTTTATTTTTAAAAAATTTTAAATTTTTTTTTTTTTTTTTTTTTTTTTAAAAAAAAAATTGTAATGTAACCCAGGTACTTGCAAAAGCAAGATTTAAATAGCCCGCCAGAACACAAAGCGCGCTTGGCCGGTCGCAAGTGAAAAGTTCCTACGACATTCAATTTAGAACATAACACTTCCTGCTAGTTTATCCGATGATCATGTTGTAACGTTGTAGTAGACACACAAATTAAATAAAACGCAAACGTGGGGATTAATGAATTTATTAGAATGGTAACAAAAATAAATTTGGAATGAATATGTAAGTCGAAGCAAAAAAAAACAAAAGGGGGGGCACCTCTCTGCCTAGACGACCCGAGGAAAGAGAGGTTAGAAAACCTCGGGTTAAGTCCGACATAACACAAACAAAAAGAATCATACCAGTAAGGGTCCATCGGGTTCGAGATCAAATTTTCAATTTGATCGACCGATTTGAAAAATTAGAGGTCCTCGTACACAAATGTAAAACCAAAAACACAGGGGTGTCGTTAATCAGGAATAATGTAATCCAGCCCATTTTCACACACAATGCGATTAAAACTGAAGAACGTTATAGTGTCAAACCTGTTGGTTTGCAAGGTGGGTCGACAGTGGCCCTATTTTTCGGGTTCGCACTGCGAATGTTCTTAAGAACTTGGGAAGCATCAGAATGAGAAGTACAAATTTCAGCCATTGTAATTCTACTTATAAAGATTCAGTTTCACATACACAAAAATCAAATGAGCAAAGGTCAAGGGGCAATGGCTGTTGTATCCTCTCTCCGATCTTCATCCCTTAGGTTATAAAATATTAGTAATTCAACAAGGCCGACTCTCACATCTGGATTCTCATTATTCCCAACTCAAACAAAACACTCCAAAAGATAACAAAAAAAGAGTGATTAACGTTTACATTCGTGTACGATCTTATTCTGCAATTATTGCGAGTTATTTACACCGCTACCCGGGATCCTTACTTACACAAAGACAAAAAACAGCTATCCTAAACACGTGGTCAAACTATGCATACATGCATCATAATCTGTATATGATTTATTACACAAAAATAGGAAGCAAAAAAAAAAACTTATTACTAATCTTACATTACTAAGAGATCACCCCACAATTTAATACCTTTGTTTAAAAATGGTTTAATACAGACCTAGAATTCGTCACAAAAAAACGTTGTTAGCGTCACTAAAAACGGGAACAAGATGCCGCGTTCCGCGATCAACCCCTAACCATCCCTTCCCATTCTAGTGCTTCCCTCTAAACCGTGCGCGCGAAATACAAACTAATAACATATACAGAATGGTGCAAAAGTAAAATACATAAAACAAAAGAAACTACCGCGTAAAATTTAAATTCAAATCGAGCCATTTCAATAATATAATTTTCAAATGATTGTGAACTGGTTTTTAAAATCTTTAAAGATTTCTCTTCAATGGGAATATTATATTTGTTTTTTTTTTAAACTTATTCCTACAATTGCTTCCTTGGAAACCGCTTCATTTCAAGTAGTTTACGAACCGAGAAGCATTGAAAACTCTCTCACTTAATGTTTGAGGCAGCGAGCTTTAAATTCATTCAATTATAACCAAACAATATATGCTTTTTCGTTGATTTTGTTGCAGCGTGCAAACTCTCATGTTGTTGTAGTTCCTGTAATTTTATTAAATGTTGCCTTCTAATTTAATTCCCGTCCATGTCTATAAGGCTTCCTTTATCTCCCAAACTATTCCTTACCAATTTCAGCATATGGCATGTGTCCCAAAATATAAAAATTTTGTTTTTTGTAACAGGTTTAATAATCCAAGGTTTGAAATCATTGGAAAACATGTCAAAATTGGCACGAAGTTGATTGCACATGTTAAAATTAACAGGCGCTTCATCAAACGTAATTGAAAATACCTTTGCACCTGTTTCTGCAAGTAATTCAAAATATTTCAATAAAATATTTGCTCTTTCAGTACCGCTTAAACCATGAATTAAAAAGTAACCCAAAGGGACTTTCCAATGCCCATTAAGACCAACGACTAAAAATAGCTTCAGTAGCATATTTGATTCTTTTGGCATATTGGTACCAAGATCAACACCACCATAAAATGTACCATCCGCATACAATAATTGCGATCGTATAGACATTTCATCTAAAACGATGTTCATATTTCTAACATTAATAGCTTTAAATGCTTCATTTGAAAACCCTGGCTTCCCATCAACCACGCTGTACCACTTTCTTATTATGCTTGGGTGTGGTAAAAGGTTCCTCCAAACTCTACGTACATAATTATAAGCGGTGGACGAATAGAACTGCAGAGTAAGTGCAAACTTGCGCAATTCAGGAGAGTATGGCATAGTTCTACGTTTTTGAAGCTTTTGGCTTATTATTTTCTTCAAACTTTCTGGAAAATCCGTCCAAAAAATTTTTTATTGTCAATTAAACTTACAACTTCCTCACATACATACCATCATGAACAGTTTTCCGAAATTAAGTTTTTATTCTTTAGATTAACTAAATCAACTAATTTTTTTACTTTTTTGATAAGACTCCGGTTCTTTTGCTGCAGAATTTTATTTTTCTTTGCTTGTACCTTAATTTTATGACTTGCTAAAGTTAACATTCTTTTAGCTGTTCTTGAAGTAACAAGATGTGGAGACTTGATTTTTCCAACATATCTTTTCCACATTATCGCTTCTAGTGGAAGGTATATCTTCCTGGGCGAATTTATAAACCCAACTGAATTTGTAGTTTTAAAATAGCAAAATTGACAAGTGGCGCTAATTACCCTAGGATATTATATCATTATAGAATGTAGATGCAAAAAAATTTCAGATTCTGAATATTACAATTTAGCTCAGTTATACATCCATCTCCAATCAAAACTGAAGAAGGTTAGTTAACACCGTGGGTAAGAGGCGAGTTTCACCAGTCGCTACGCTCCTACCTGTTTTTATCATCTTGGTGTAGTAAACTTAGAGACTGCTATAAGGATACTAAATAAATCCTTGAGGGATGTGATCGGTATGAAGCGATATAGATAAAGCTTTAAATTGTCCATAGTTTTCTGTAAAATTTTTTTCTTCAATTATTAATGCCACTAGTGATTAGGTGCTGTACGTGAAACTGCAATAATAGGCGTTAAAGATTGCGCCACTGTATACTCTATCTACAGTTCTGTATACAATTTTATTTCAATTATTATTATTACGTGAGAATTTCGTCACGGGGTAGCAATTTACTGTGTAAATGGATTCAGGTTTAAATTATTTATGTGACTTTTAATGTTTGTTTGCGTACTATTGACAAATATATTTTAACTATTTCAGATTATACAAAGAGGTGTAACGAAGAAACCAATTCCAGCCGAAGAAAAGAAGAAGAAGAACGAGAAGACTGCATTCACAGAAGAAGATTTTGCTAAATTTGAACAAGAGTATTTTAACGAGTGAGCGTAATGAAGGACAGACATTTGGGATCCATCGGTTTAACTTTAAGCTTCGCTACCTTAGGTTATATGTTCTTTTATTTAACAATTGTGCCCGTTTTACCTTTGACGGAAAATTGTCCTTTAGCCAATACGATTCAGGGATATTTCATACTCGCATTCTGTGGTATATTTAGTTTTTCGATTATAGGTACATTGTTACTTTATACCTTTTATGTTATGAAGTATTGTAAATAAACAAATTAATCTTAATAAAATAAAAGAAAGTTTATAACAACGCTTTATTTTGCGATAATTGTTAACAAAAACGTGCAAGAATTAGCAGCCAATAACAATTGCGAGAATCTAAGTGATACGTTTTTACAGATAGAGCAACAATAGAGTAAATTACTTCTCAACATTAAACTTCCTACAATTTTAACGAATTATTTACGCCGTTATTGTCATTATATAAGTGAATAAAGATCCTAAACAGTTTTACGCTTACATCTAAAATAAAAAAAAAAGAAACAATGTAAAGTATAACGTTATCATTTTATTTATATTTTTCGACAAATTCCAGGTGAAAGGTTCTGAATTTCTCCAACATCGTTTTTAATTTATTGGGTTGGGGTAGAATCGTGGTTCTGAAATGGAATGTTCCAGGTTTTTGACCAAAACCCGATCCTGGCACAATGCAAATCCCTGTTCTTTCAAGAAGTTCGAATGCGTAAAATACGTCCGGGTGTTGGTTACGTGATGCGGCAGCCTCGACAGCTTTTGGTGGCAACGATATCCTGGGAAATGCGTACATAGCTCCTTGTACTGGATTACAGCTGAATCCTTCGAAGGAGTTAAATGCATCCACCACCATCTTCGCTCGTAACTGCAAAATATAAAAAAAATCATTATGTGATAAAAAAGAAAAGTTAAATATATATACATTTAACGAATCCAAAATTGCAGTTCGTTCTTTTATGTATAATTCATAACTGGCGTCGCCTTGGACAGGTGGATTGACAACCGCGTCCATGCAGATTTGGCCAATAACAGTGGAACACAACATCGCGCTGACGGATTTTAGATAGTGGCGTTTCACTTCGGGGTTCATGTTTATCACTTCAACGTATCCTCCTCGTAGACCACACTCTCCCATGTACCCCTTGGAACACGACATGAAACTGGCCAATTCCATGGACGAGTAGGGCTCTCCCATTTCCATTAATACCTATGACAAAAGAATTCCCTATTAGTATTGAAAGATCTAATTTTGCGTTTAGAAAGTCCCGTTTAAATTTGGCATTCTTGGCCGGAGGTTGCAAGAGAAGGTTTTTGGAATCTGAATTCTAACTTTTACAGTATGAACATCCTTAGACAAGTAACATTGGTGCAAAGACGGAGCTATCACTATCACATGAGCGTGGAAAAATAACAAAAACCACTTCAATTCAGCATATGAAAAGGTTCAATGAATGCTTGTCTTGTTTTTCACTGTTAACCTTAAATACATGACTGTCAATGTTAACCTATAAAATACATGACACGTCCATATCTCCCATTTGCACTTACAAAGTTCGTATATTTAGTCTAACTGCACAACGGTATTAGATCCTCGTGTCCTGAACGTTCGATTATCTTCTAGAATTTATTCGAGAAGTATGAAGGCAAATCATGCATTTATTCAGTTCAGAACGAAGTTAATTTTTAAAGCGAGTGGAAATAATTTCTAAGGCGCAATGTCATTGTATTTGTATCTGAATTAGAACTGATCATGTTAAATAAATAATCTCTTAATAGCGTTGCAGAGTAGAATTCGAACTTGGCTTATTATTCTCGTGGTTGTGAATGCGGAACAAATTATTGCGACCTCGTGCTTTTGGATTCAATCTTTGTTCTAAAAGCGGTGACGACCAGATCATTGCTTTGTACTGATAATCGTTATTGATATTCGTGTTATTGCGCATTCCAACCTATCGTATTTTATGTGTATTTTGTTCGATTACACGTTATGAATATTTTGACCACGGGTGTCTTTGTTTTGCGGAAACCGTTACCTTGTGCGCGTTTTGTTTTGTTTATTTTCTATACAATTACGCAAATATAAAAATTATAATAAAAAAATAAAATAAATAAAAAAAAAAAAAAAAAAAAAAAAAAAATAAAAAAAAAAAAAAATAAAATAAAAAAAAAAAAAAAAAAAAAAAAAAAAAAAAAAAAAAAAAAAAAAAAAAAAAAAAAAAAAAAAACAATGTAAATACGCGCCGCGTCAGTAATAAAAACCGCCCGCGTTTCTTCCAATAGACGCCGTGTCGAGATGGTTTTCCATACGCCCGGCGGTAGTATCGGCGTGTGTGTTTTGCGTCATTTGAAAATACCTGCGAATGCGCCGACACGGCAGTCGAGCCGACAGCTGAGTCGACACAAACCGCTGTGTGTGTATCATCGCCTTTAAGGTTCTTTACTCTGCGGTTAAAATATAAAATAGGGTTCAGATGCCCAAACACTTAGCAAACGTAATCTATCTATACGTACACACCTTACGAACTAAATATAGTCTTTTACTATGGCGGAAAGATTTCACGAATTTCGCGTACACGTCATCAATACAGTCTGTACTCCGAACTCATACAGTGGAAGATGCTATGTCCAATAATTGTACCAAGGCACACGTCGTGGGTTTAATAATACAAAGATACTCGAGCTTACGGAAAGCAGCGAGAAGTTGACAGTGAACATTCCTATGCCATTGCTTCTAAATTGTATTCTTTTTGTATACTTCCGTGGATGTTTCGCTTGCGAGTGTTTACCATTTGCGCGCTCTAGTGGTTGGTAGTGGTATGTTATTGGTTGTAGTCCGCTTGGGTGTGTGCGTTTGTTGTGGATGGTATGTATTAGGGGTTTGTTACAGCCTCTTCCTTCTGACCGGGAAGTGGGACTACTAATTGAAGTGCTTCAGTTTCGCTGTCTGGCGTGAAACGATATATGATGGCTTGTGTCATCAGGTATCCACTGTCCGTCCAGTGGTAGTAGTCGTTTTTCCCGGTACCTTCGAAATGGTCTATCACCTTTTTTATTTCGGGATCTTCGAGTTAGGCTCTCGAACGTCTTTTGTGTTGCGCGTGGGTAAATACACGCTAATGGTGCACTAAGTTGCAGTTTGCTTCCTCTTTGGGGCTGCCAACCACGGCGTTTAGCTTCCCTGGAGTATACGTGAACTGTATGTCATAGACTGGAGAATGAGCGCCCATCTTGGTAGTCGTCCCGTTGATGATTTAATAGAGAATAACCACTGTAATGGTTGGTGGTCGCTGCCTAGGGTGATGCGGCTGCCTTCCACGTAGTCCCTGCATGTTTCTAAGGACCAAACTACGGCTAGCACCTCCCTTTCTGTGGTGGAGTAATTCTTCTCCGCGGACGTAGGCGGCTTGCATATTCTATCGGTCTTTCCTCTTGGTTTTGTCCTTGCCGTAGGACTGCTCACAGTGCGTATTGACTAGCGCCCGTGGGAATTGTAAAAGGCAGAGTCGGAGACCAAGTCCAGATGACCCCTTTGTTTAGTAGTTGTGACAATGGTTTGACTACCTTTACGCAGTCGGACACGAATCTTCTATATCCCGAGCAGGTTTGTAAGAAGGAGCTTAAATGTTTGACGTTCAGGGGTTCGCGATCTCGTATAGTGCTTGTTTTCTTGTTGTCGATCTTGATCCCCTCTGGCGTTAGGATGTGACCGAGATATTTGACGCGTGAACATACGAAGTGTCACTTATCTCGCCTCGTTCGTAATTTAAATTGCTTCATCCTTTGGAATACCAGGTTAAGGTCTTCGATGTGGTCATCCAAGGTAGTGGATAAGATTATGACGTCATCCAGATAAGCTAAAATGGACACCTTGGGGAGGTTTGCCTTGAATCGATTTATCAACCTTTGGGGTATTTCTGAGGCCGAACGGCATCCTTTGAACCGGTATAGACCACACGGGGAGACGAAAGCAGTTTTGTCTCAGCCTTCCCTTTTGATAGCGATTTGCCAGTAGCCCGCTTGCAGGTCGATCATTGAGAATATGGAAGTTTTGGCAGCGTGCAGGAGGTCATCAATTCTTGGCAGAGGGCAGGAGTCTGGTTGGTGACGGCGTTTACTTTTCAGTAGTCCACGCAGACTAGGGTGGTACCATCTGGTTTAGGTAACAACACGACCGGGGGTGCCGATGGAAACTCACATGCTTTGATGACGTCGGCTTCTATCATCTTGTTTATTTCTTCTTGGAGAACTTTCGGCTTGGCCGGAGGTGGTCTGTACGGAGGTGAGACGATCAGCCTCTCTTCCGTGACGTGGATGGCGTGTTCCATGTAGGGAGCCGGTTCTCCCCCTAGTGTAAACGTGTCGTGGTTTCGACGGAGGCAGTCGTTCAAACGTTGACGGTCGGTTGACTGAAGGTGCCGTCCTTCGTTTTCCCGTAGTTCCACCGCTTCTATTTGGTAGATGTTGGTGTTGGCACGGGTCTTCTTCTTTTGTGGCGACCTTGGGAATATCCCTGGCGGTGGTAATGATTTCAGCTGTGCAACCGAGAGGTCAGACAGGGAATCCACAAAAATGCTGTAAATTTGTGGATCTTCTTTGTCTTCTTGGACGTTTGGGCTTTCGCCAAAAAGAGCTCAGTTTATATATCGCTGACGGCGTGGATCGTGCATTGGGATGTTGACGATGAACGGAAGTTGTTCTTCGTTCAGCTGGTGCGGTCTGGCTTTAAAGTTTGGAAAGAATGCGGCCATATCTAGTTGGCTATGTCGATCACTAGCTTCGCGTCTTCAAGGAAGTCGATGCCAAGTAATGTGCGATTTCTAGCGTTGGGTAAGACTAAGAATTCGGTGGTGATCGTTTTTTTTTGTAGGGTCACTGCGGCGGTAGTCACGAGTACCGTTTGTCGTTTGGTTCTCCCGTCGGCTAATGTGACATTCATATCGCGTTTTTGGAACGAGTACTTCTTCTTTTCCAACATTTCGTACAGGGTGTAACCGGTGATGCTCTGTTTAGCACCTGTGTCTAGGTATGCGCATCCGCTTGCGTCTGCTAGTTGGATTCGCACGATCGGTGAAGTGCGTGACTGCTGGTGGGTTGGATCGTCTTCTAACTACCGCTGGGGCCCCGCACCCAAAGCAGGTGATTGGCGGAAGCGTTGTGTTGGTACACGGTTCCGCTTCGTTGGTGTGGCATTGTCGTTCATCCGCACGCTTTTTTTTTCTGTACTCGTCTTTCGTGTGCCCCAGGTGTTTGTAAAAAGCGCAACGTGGTTTCTTGGTCGTTTCTGGGACTCGTGGAGTGGGGTTGGCCTCTTTGATTTTCCGGAGTTCTTCCTTCAGATAGTCGAATGTGGTTATCTTTCTCCGCGGGAGGATCTTCTTCAGGTTCGGGTATAGCGTGCTATATACCATGTCGATCTGGAGGGTTTCTTTCGATTGATCGTCGTCAGGAATCTTTGCGATCAAGACTCTTTTCTCTTTGACGAAGAGTTCCGCGTTATCCATGGAGGTTTGCTTAGTTGTGAAGAACTCCTGGAGTAGTTTATACGTAGGCTTGGTTCGGCCGTAAGTTTTTCGCAGGCTCTTCTTGACTTTCTTCCAGTCGGTGAGAGTCTTCTACACCCCTTGCCACCACGTATGGCGATACCTTTGGTGGCATTGTCGTCGCTAATATTAGTGCACTGTTTGTACACTTCTATGGCATCAAGGAAGGCGTTCACATCTCCCGTGCCATTAAAGCGAGTTCCGCATTTGGCAAAAGATACCGATGTTACTGGTGCGATGGTCCGGATCAGGTCTTGCATTGTTTCTGCCGTTAGCTGAATAGTAGTACTGATTTTCCTCGTTATATGCGGCGTTGTGTTAATGTTAAGGCACGACTCGGTTGGGCACCACTTGTAGAGTTAAGGTTCTTTATTAAAACTCTGCGATTACAAGATAAAATATGGTTCAAACGCCCAAACACTTAACAAACGTAATATATCTATACGTACACCTTACGAACTAAATATAGTCTTTTACTACGGCGGAAAGATTTCAACAATCCTTTATTCGATAATGTATCACTTTGCGCTTTTAATACACAAAGGAACCTGAGGTTTTTTCATACCTTCTTTCCTTAGGCAGCCTAGGCAGAGGAGTACCTTCAGGCTTTAAATATTTACACAATTTTGACCATTTTATTTAAAACGAATCAACTTTTAATTAAATCTACTTCATCTCCATGTTTGTGTTTATGCTGACATTACTACATTTATCGCTGCACTCTAGCGGTTTTATCCTGGATTCAACATAGGTGTCTTTAGTTATCTTTTCCCACTTTTCGATCGGTCAAGTTCGCTTCGGACAAGTAAGTGCCTGGTTTACGTTTGTTACATTACAGTATCGGGTCTTACGGTAAATTCTGCGTTAAATTTCTGACCTCTGATTGTCAATTCTTACGTATAAAGTTGGTAATTTTGTGAAGAAAACGATTAAAAAAAAAGACTATGGTAAGGCTTCACCTTCGCAAAATAGAATTTTCGGTATACTTTTGAACGGGTTGTCAGCGAAGGCTGAACCCGGTCTCGTTAGACTCCCGGTGAAATTCTACCTCGAAAACATGTCTCAGGAAACATTTTCCATTTCCCTCCAAATCAAACTTCTACCGACTTGTTTCAAATTTTAGTTTAGTTTTTATTGTCATTTATTAATAATTTGTATACAAATTCATAAGTAAATAATCTGGATTGGTTCACGTTAAATAACCGTTAAATTTATGAATAAATTTACTTTCTTATGTAAATATACAATAATACTTGACATCATTACAAAGCAGAAGTCAAATTACTTTTACTTGCAAATACAGTGTTATTATTTTTTTTTGACGAACTTTTCTGAGCAATAATTCGGCGTTTGGAAGCAAATTAAGAAGATAATTTTATTTAATTAAAAGTTTCCTTTTAATTTAATGTTATATAAGTTATGTATTAATTTTGCAGCCACGTGCCATTAATTTTACCACTACATTAAACTATACAAAAAATTATGTAACAAAAGCTGTTATAAATTACATTTTCTATAACATTCACTTGTCTCATTTTTTTTATAACTTATCTAGTTAGATGTGGAGTACCGTGGCACATTATTTGTTCTATTTTATTATTAGTAAATTACTTACTACTTACATATTAGGTATATTAAATCATAGAAAGTACCAATAATGTTTTAAATATATTTTCAAATACTAATGAAGATACATACCGTATTCGTATAAATACATTATTTATTTTATTTGGTAATCAATCTTATATAAACATAAATTTTAAGGCACGCCCAGTCGTTTTCACTCATCCCTAAACATAGTGTTTTAAACTTTCCCGTATTTAAAAGTCACTTGCGGTTTAATCTTTCACTTTCATTTCATCATTTTTATGCAACTACACGTCAGCGTAACATGGAAGACATCGATCAATTCGTACTCGGTTCAAAAAAATCATTTGTGCCAATAAATTTCAAAAAATATTATGAAAGGATAAGAAACTTTAAAGTTCGCGAAGATGATGTTTACATAGCGGCATTTCCTAAAACCGGTTAGTAATCGTTTTATAAAGTTTCCGCCGAACTATTTGTTTTTAGGATCTAGATGGACACAAGAAATAGTTTGGCTTTTGCTAAATAATTTAGATACTAACAAAGCGATGCAAGTGCCTTTGGAAGTACGAACTGGAGTTTTAGAGTGAGTAATATTAATAGTTATAGCAATATTTTAATTAATTAAAAAAAAGGTTTGAAACAATGTACGGTAAAGACGAAGTTAAGTATACAAAAGCAGAAGAATTAGCAAGTCCACGATGTATTAAATCTCATCTACCTTGGTGGTTGCTACCTGAAGAATTAACCAATAGCACTAATAAGCATCCAAAGGTATGTACCTCGAAATACTTTTTAAAAATATTTCTGAAGCAACTATTGTAGATTATCAGTTACTTTACGATGTCCAGAAGATACTTGTACATCGTATTATTATCATGTTAAGGTAATAGAAAAATTATTAGGATCTTGGGAAGATTTTTGTAAGATATTTTTGGAAGGAACAGGTACGAAAACATCGATTTAATAAAATCAATCTGGATGTTAATTTTAGTTATATATGGACCATACTGGACTCATTTACTTAGCTTTTGGAATCAAAATCAGAATCCAAACGTTTTGTTTGTTAAGTTTAACAAATTGAAAACCGACTTACCAGGAACAATTCGCAATATAGCCACATTTCTTGGTAAAAACATATCAAACGAAGATATTTCTAGAATGTGTGAACACTTAGCATTTGATAATTTAAAGAAAAGCAAAGGGTTCAATTTGGAGAGTTACATAAACAGCAAAAAGGGAGCGGTCAATCCCTTTATCAGAAAAGGTATCATCGGCGATCACAAGAATGTTATGTCGCATGATGTAATAAAAGCGTTTGAGAAACAAAAAGAACAATATTTAGATAGTACAGGATTAAGTTTTGATTAGGACTTTAGTTTCTTCTATCGAATAATAACTAGATGTTGCTAATTGTTAAGTACATATATTACCTTAGCAAATTCTTCACAAATTAACCATTTAAATAAGACGTAAAATAGATTTGTAAAAGTACCTTTTGTGCTATTAAGGTAGGTTGTTCAGTGTATATAGTTTTCAATGTAATCTTAATTCAATCAGAACTCGAAATCGGAACGTTTTTTAAAAATTGAAATTCATGAAATTTATTTTGCAGTACCTATAGTATAGAATTTAGCATCATTTAAGTCAAAAAGATAATAATAATAATTTAAACAATTAATGTTATGACCGAATTAAACTTTAACGATACGCCCCTCAAGTTGCCAAATCCTATCTAATTTTTAATTTTACGTACGTTAATTTAATTTAAGTGGATGTAAACGACACTTTACACAGTTATAAAATTTATTATCGAAAAACTGTTTTTTAGCGCCTAGGCATAGGAGAGCAGACCAAAGCAAGTAACAATCTCAAATCACTATAGAAATTATCAATTACAATTTAACAATTGAACAGTGGCGGCTCGTGGTCAATCATACTGGGAGGTCAAAAATTAATTTAAAAAATAGACATACTTAAAAAAAATAAAAATAACTCAAATGGACCCCAAAATTTTATACAATCTACAATTTTGTTCAAAATATAGCAATTTTTCGAAACATTCTCATTAAAATCTCTAAGGGATTTTCTGTAAGCATTGTCTAGCTGTGTACGAATATCAACATTTCCTACGGTTGCAAAATTTACCGAGCATTTCATGTGTTCTGCAGACGAAGCATGTTTTTTTTATTTCCTTTTAAATGTTTTAAATCTCTGACACCGGATTTGGACTATAGCGAGTCTGACAAGTCTTTAGAAAATAATAAACAAACAAAACAGTAAAATACATTTGATACTTCACAACCACATATCCAGTTAGCTAAATCGTACATTACCTTGCGAAAGTTTCGATGAACATCTTTATTTTTGTCTTTGCTAGTCTGTCGTAAACTTAGTTCTGGCAAAGGACGACCATTTGCCTTGAACTCAACTAATTTTGTAAAATTAAGTTTGTTAGCATTTTTAATTCTTTAATTTTCTGCACTACTGACATTTTCTATTATAGCGCATGCACACGCGAATCAAAAATAGTATTTTTACAAAACAACACAACAACAGTAAAACATATCAATATAAATTCTTAAATTGATTTAAAACACGCGAAAATCGAATCAAAAATCGAGCGTAGTTGTACACCCTATACGAAGTCAACGTAAACTGCGGATCCGGCTCATGACCCAAAGTTGATTATTGTTTCGGACGTTCGCGTTTATTCGGGCCCTGCACGTTTTTCGAGTTTTTCCGGGTAGATCTAATTCAATGAGGACAATTCGCACCGCCAGCCCAAGGTTGAAGAGGATGAATTACGAACGACGGCCGATAAATTTTAAGTTATTGTACTTGCGACTTAATTACCTATTTTAATAAAACACGTAATAATGAATATTTTTTATATATTGTCAAAATTTTTGGGAGGTCATTGACCAAATGACCATATGGACAAGTCGCCACTGCAATTGAATTACGTGAATACGTTGCCGGCTCCAGTTTTACTTGGCCAAATATAATAGTGATATCATTGATTATACGACGGAGTCAGATTGACAAACCCCGTATAAAAATTGGAAACACCTTAACCGCATTCGGCCACCAGGCGGCGATACTGAAGTATTTACAGTACTGCATTCAAACGCTCAAATTCGTTAAAAAGGTTATTGTCATCGCTAAATTTTGTAGTACAGTATTCAATTGCTTGGTGTCGCTGATTCAAATTGTTAGCGCTGAAAAAATGCAAACGGTATATAATGTATAGAAGTTATTAAAAATGCAATAAAGATGCCGGAGAAAAAAAAGATAAAATAACTTATTTATGTTGTTTCTAGTCCACGTTGAGTCGGTTTGTCGTATTGAACCTATGGGAAGAAACCGGCAATTGCAATGGTTTTAGGCAAAAATTAGAAGATACCTACCTACTCTATTTCAGCTACCTTTTCATTACGCATTTAAGAAATTAGTTGTATTTCCGAATTCGAGACCGATTGTGTGTTTGCACCTTAATATTTCATAATCTCTGATTTATAAACGATCTAGTTTTAGTTAGATATTAATTAATTTTATGTGTGTGTTATTTGTGTGTTTTGAACGTGATTAATATATTGTGTAATAAAACTTTAATTTTTACATAATGCCTGGAAATAAGTGCGCATTTATTAAATGTAATAAGAGAAAGAGCGATTTTCAAAACTTAAAAATCTATAGATTTCCCACAGAAGATCCAGGTAGGATGGAAAAGTGGTTAATAAATTCAGAAAATCTAGTTTTATTTGACCTTGACAAGGAAAAACTGAGAACTCGTTACGTTTGCGAACTTCATTTTGATGCCGGATCATTTATCAATCATACGAAACATCATCTCATTCAATCAGCGGTCCTTTCAAAATATAATCATGTTTCATCCGATTTATTCTTACCAAGTACTTCAACCACGGAAGCAACTACATCACCTCCTCTTGTGGTCGACATTCCAAAACGTACATATAGTAAAAAACGAAAAATGGATCCTGAGATTTCTCAAGATGAAGATGAAATTCAGTGTGATACAACAGAAACAGATTTGACACGTTTGAGAGAATTAACGGATATGCCATCATCACGTAAACGACAATAAAAAAAATTAGTAACGAATGAGAACAATGTCGCTTCTAGAAAAAACTAATAAGGGTTTAAAATTATGTAAAAGAAAAATTAATCTAAAGAAATCACAAATATCCAAACTAAAGAAAAGAATTTTTCTTATTAAAGAAAGGACTAAATTGGACAATATAATAAAAAAGTATGAGTTTCCATCAAAATACTCAAAAATTATTGCAAACATGCAATTTAGAACCAAGACAACAGTATGGAACAACAGCGAAAAGAACTTGGCATTAATGATGTTTTACAAATCTCCAACAACCTATAAATTCTTAAGAAATGACTTAAAAATAATTTTACCATCGCCTACAACAGTCCGAAGTTGGATAGGTTCTTCCTATTACAAAACAGGGTTCGACAAAAAACATCTATATCAAATAAAGAAAAGTTTTTTCTTAAATCAAACTTGGAAAAATCCTGTGCCGTGTGTTTTGATGAAATGTCAATAATGCAATTTTAGAATATTCAAAAGCATGGACGTCATCGAAGGTTTTGAAGATTTAGGCCAATTGGGGCGAAAAATAAAAGTGCTAAACTTGCATTAGTTTTTATGGTAAGAGGGATTTACAATTCATGGAAATTACCCTTATCATACTTTTTATCTAATTCTGGTGTGAAATACAAAGACTTGGCAGTTCTTATTCAAGAAGCACTAAAAACTTAATTAACGTAGGTTTACTCCCTAAAATAATAATTTGTGACCAAGGGACAAGTAATCAGAGTGCACTAAAGTTATTAAATGTTACCGTCGAGAAACCTCACTTTAACGTGTTAAACAGAAAAATATATGCAATCTTTGACGTCCCTCATCTCTTTAAAAGCTTCCGTAATAATCTTTTAGTAGGCGATTATCAGTTCGATGACAAAAAATATGTTTTGATGACATCAAAAAACTTACCAGATCGATAAAAAACATAAACTGCAAAATGTTAATGAAAATAACAGATGCACACATTTATCCGAACTCTTTTCAAAAAATGAGTGTTAAACTTGCTGTTCAAGTAATGTCCCATTCTGTAGCTGCTGCGATTAAAACTTGCATAAAAACAAAGGAATTGATCAGCAATACCGCAGAAAATACAGCTGAATTTATAAACTTAATGAACAATTTATTTGATGTTTTAAATAGTAGACAATTATATACCCGGAATCCTTACAATTGCGCCCTTTCTGAAGAAAATAAATTAGCTATATCTGTACTGGAAAATGCAAAAAACCTAATACCTAAATTGAAAAAAATAAAAAGATATAGTAGTAATATGAATGCGACTACAAAAATTACTACCCCACCGTGTTTTAATGGTTTATTACAAACAATAAATGGTGTTGAGCAATTATTTGTAGATGAACGAACGAACTTAGATATAAAATATATAATAACGTGCAGGTTGAATCAGGATGTGATAGAAAATTTATTTTCTGTATACCGACAAAAGGAGGATACAATCGGAATCCTACATCACGATTATTTAGAACGATCTTCCGTTCATACTCAATACATTCCCTAATGAAACCACCAAAGTCTTCTAATTGTGAAGCTGATGATGGTACTTATGTAAAGCTTGACATGGATCCGGACATGAAAACTGTCATTGAAAGTGGAGATAAACCGCATCAAGGCGAAAAAGATGATGAAGATGAGACCATTATGTCATCATCAACATCAAGTGTTTCCAGCTTGAACTCGGTTCCGAGTACCAATACTATAAATGTGACAAGTGAAGATTGTTCTGTAGCATATTTTGCGGGCTACTTAGCTCGTACGTGTATAACAAAATTTAATTGTACATCATGTAAAAATTGTTTAATCACTAATTCTAAGTTAAACAACCAAAAAGAACTATTGATTTTATACAAAACTTACGATAATGTAACTAAGATAGCAGAAGGGGGCTTTATGCACCAAGTGAAAATTATTTACATGTAGTTACTTTGTGTTTAAAGAAATTCCAAAAATGTTTTGATAATATTTACCATGAGACCAAATTAAAGTTCAAACTTATGCGTAAAATTCAAAAGAATATTATTATTATAAATTTGTTAGCACAAGATGAAATTTGTAAAGAACATAAATTATTTATACTAAACAAACTTTTAGTTACAAAAATATTTAAATGTTCAAAATTAATTTGTAATAAAATTATTACATCAAATAAACCCAATCCAAAATTAAGAATTTTACAGCACAAATAAATTTAATTAAGGTGAACCTATACGAATGTGGTGATTATTGTAAATTATAATTTTGTTTATATTTTTTATAAAGTAGTTAAATCCATAGTAGGTATACATTATTTACTAATAAAAAACACATTTTTTTTTTAAATTTTGAACATTATTGTTTTATTCCTTATTACTTACTAACTACCTAAATAATATATCAATAATTTTGTTTGGTCAAAATTTAACGTGTTTTGATGCTTTTTTGATGAATTACTACTGTTTTAATCAATGGTTTTAATTAATAGGTACAAAACGGTATTCTGCCATTCCCCAGTGACATAATAATTGACAGTATAATTGAGAATTTGTATCAAAATCTGTGGCAACTTGGTATTTTTGTAGACAAAATTTTTGAGAATTCACGAGCTTTGTTTATATACCTAGTTCAATTATATAATCAAAGTTACGACTTATCTGGAGTAACGGAATTTGGCAATTCTGCTACTCGACGCATTAATAATTATTGGAAAAAACAAGTCAAGTGTATTTTTTAATCGTGAGACCGTTCCAAACACACGACCTATTTTTTAATATCTAAGTATAAAGCATTACTATTTTTGCAATATAAATTATCTGGAATATTTTATACAATTGATATGCTTTGAATGGTGGTTTTAATGTCTGTCCTTGTATTAGAAGAAGGATCGACGCTACGTTTATTGATTTGACTGCATTTAAACATCATTGAAATTTAAAACCGCAAGACTTTGCTAACATAACAAACAATGACATAATTAGCTTCGCAGACTCAGTTCTATCAAAGAGTATATAATCGGGGAAGAGAGTTAACCTTATGCTATAATACGTATACGCGCAAGTTCCCCGGCCGCTAGGACACCAAGATCGATCCCTCTAGCGACAAGGGAAGCAAATTACGAACTATCCTCGGACTGAACCGTGAGATAGATTACTATAAAAATTTGAGAATTTTAAACTGGCGTTGTTGCCAATATTTTTCGTACATTTAAATGTACTTATATCCAGTTCTATTTAAATTAATAATCTGAAACTATATAAGTGTTTCATGCACAGTTTTAATTTGGTTTAAATTATGTAATACTTTGGTAATAATGGTAGGTATATAATTATAAAATTAACCTAGTCATGTTAGTAGTCTTAATACAAAACTGTAATTTCGCATAACTTCATTTAATTATAAATTTAATACAAATTTAACTGTCTCTTACGATTACTTGAATAGATTATTTGTTGGAATGAATATTTTTTAATTGGTATTGAGTAATTACTTCCACAATAGATACACGTATTTTTTTATTTAAAGGAAAATCTTATTAAAGGTTCACTTAAAGTATTAACAACGGCGTTCACTCTAAGTATAATTATTTTACCTAGTAATAAATTAAAAACATTGAGAACAATAACTATGGATTAAATGGTATTGTTCACTAAGAATACATTGAATGGTAAATAAGTTTTTCGTAATTAGCAAATTATTCTAAAAGTGTAGATGTAGATGCTTACTGTTCTTTTGTTACAAATCGGATTAAGTTTATCTAAGAAACATCGTCTGTAAGAAAGCTCTTTAAACTTATCAACACAATCCTCCCCTCTATTTATTTGTTATTTTTCTTAAAAATGATAGTTTTGAACTGTTTCTTTTTTAAGTTTTTGAACAGTTTCTCTCGCGTTTTCTCTTGTGAATATTGGTTGTTCCTGTAATTGTATTTGTTGTCATTGCATTTTTGTTACCAATTGTTGTTATTGTTTTGTTGTTACCATTTGTTGTTATTGGTCTCTTGTTACGATTTGTTGTTATTTCTGTTGTTTATTGTTAGTGGTTAACATTGCGGTATTTTCTATTTTACCGAAATTTTACTAATGGCACCTTCTTCAATTCGTTGTGCTTACATGGGATGTATGTTTAGTCGAAAAAGTAGAAACGATTTAAGTTTCTTTCGATTTCCTACAGAAAAAAATTGAATGGATAAGTGATATTGTGGAAACGCAAACTTATTTCAACTAAGTCCTGAACAGTTATACGAAAAGCGATTATGTGCAACACACTTTGAAGAAAATAGCTTCACAAATACTAGTAAAAATAGACTGGTGTATAATGCCGTACCGATTCACTACTTGGAAATACCTAACAAACCGACAACTTCAGCAAATTCTCCGAAAATTTTCCAACTGACTAAAGAAACTATTCCAAAAGTGTACAGTAGTGTAACACCTAAAAATAACACTTGTATTATTCTTGGGGACGAAGAATACGTTTCGGACGTTTCAAACACACCAGAAGGATTTTTAGAGGTTAGTACTTACTTATTACATCTGCTTTTATTAGGACTGCTACTTAAAACACTCAGATATTTATTTAGCCCTATTATATAAAGCATAAAATATCTATATACTTATTTGACACAAAAATTTCAGATTTACACAAATTTTGAAATAAGAACTGTTTAATTTTTACTGTATATTCCGTTCTTTGAGCAATTGTAGAAAAAAAATGGTTTATATTACGTGCCCCAGAGATGATTTTTTGAGCTTTCGAATGTCTTTTTGTCTTGGTGTAACGGTCCTCACAAAAACCTAAGGTTCTCGATTTAAAAATCTTTGCTTAGCCCACTTAACATAAACTACTTTCGACAATTGCTAAAAATTACAATTTTTATTAATTAATTTCAGTATGCAAAACACGCGTTTTTACAAGTGTAATGAAGTTTATTAGTGAGCACTGTGTAGTATTTTAAAGGTAGTAAGGTCGACGGAAAAATTTAATATGACTTTTTTTAAATTTGAAATTGTTTTCGAAAATAAAATTATAAATTTATTTATTTATTCTTTATAATAACCTATATTTATGTAATTTAAATGTTTTATCTTGGTTTTGTCATTCAATGAAGTGAATTTATAAAATTCTATTATCGTTGCAGGCAGTAGTCGACATGCCATCTCAAAAAAAAAAAGAAAAAGACAAACTGAAATATTGTCTCCAATGTATCAAAGTCGCATAAATTACTTGCAAAAAAAGTAAACGCAAAAATGCTTACATCGTCCGTTTAAACAAAAAGTTCGTAATACTTATACCGATATCAAAATCAATACCTTACCAAAAGCTGTTCGTACATTTGTTAACATGCAGTTACGTCATAAACAACGTCAGCCATGGACGAAGGAGGAGAAACAAGTTGCAATGAGTTTATATTACAAATCCCCTTCACTGTACTTTTTATGAGAGAAACCTTAAAATTTGTTTTGCCTTCCAAATGTACGATTACTTCTTGGGTTAGATTGTCACAATTGTCTACCGGGTCTGATACACCGTTTTTCAAAAACTTAATAATAAAGTGCGAACTATGAGTAAGGAGGAAAAAGAATGTGTTCTTTTAATGGACGAAATGAGTATCAAAAAGGATTAGAATACAATTCTAAAAAGATTTTATTGAAGGTTTTGAAGACCTAGGACACCTGGGCCGAGAAAATAAAATTGCAACCCAAGCTTTAGTATTTATGGCAAGGGGTTAATTAGTAAATGGAAAATTCCTTTAAGTTATTATTTATCTGCCACATCAGTAAGACACCATCATTTATTCGATCTGGTCATGGAAAATATTAAATCGCTTCAAAATAATGGGTTAACTGTACGTGTCCTTATATGCGACCAAGCTGCAACAAACAGAGCCGTTTTTGAAATGTTAGGCGTTACCGAAGATCAACCTTTCTTTTTTGTCAACGGAAAAAAGGTCTTTTGCATGTACGACGTACCACACCTAATAAAAAGTATCAGGAACAATTTATTGTCTCATGACATTTATATTGGACAAAAGAAGATTTCTTGGAATGACATAAAATCTGTGTACCATATAGACAAAGTATCAAGTTCTGCTAGAGCAATTCCAAAAATAAGCGACAACCATATTAACCCTAACAGTTTTCAAAGAATGCGAGTAAAGTATGCCACGCAAATTTTTTCTAAGACTGTATCAGCAGCAATCAGAACCTGTGTTAAAATCGGACAACTACAAAGTGACAGCGGTCTAAATACGACAGAATTTATTTTAAATCTAAACAATTTGTTTGACGTTTTAAACAGCAAAATTTTAAATCATTCGTGTTTATTCCAAAGTGCCCTTTCAATAAGAAAACCGCAGTTAATATTATTTTTGCAAGAAATGAAGACCTGGATTGTAACATGACAAGTGTATACCAATACAAACAAAGTGAAGAAAGGCATTTACTATTTTTATGGATTGAGACTCTCTATTAGTACCACTTTATTACTCTGGGAAGATTTAGCCAAAGAGGGATACAGCTTTCTTTTAACTAATCGATTGAATCAAGACCCTCTTGAGAATTTGTTTTCTACCATTCGACGTAGGAGTGGAAATAATACCAATCCTACAGGGAAGTCATTCCGGCAAGCTATGCAATGGATAATGTTAATTAAATTGTTGAAACCTCCAACAAACTCTAATTGTGAGATAGATGAAGATGATGGAATATTGATAGAAAACGAAAAAGAAATTATTAGTAATAATTTAAATGGCGAATCTCAAACCTGCGGTATTTTCAACGACATCGTTGATGAAGATGAAAGTTGTTTACAAGAAAAAAATTATATCGTTCAGAATGCTGCTTGTACTTTAGAAACATGTGCAACCGTGTATTTTGCTGGGTATACCGTTTATAAAACTATAAATAAATTTCATTGTGAAGAATGTTCAAGTAGTTTATGTTTGAAACAACCGTTAAATGACAAATCGGAATTATTTGTGCTAGAAAAAGACTACTCCAAAGAAAGTATAAAATATTTAAAATTACCAACAGAACCAGTTAGAATGGCGGTTACTTTAATATTAGAAGTTTTTGATAATTTTGTTAAAGAAAATATAATAAAATTAAATTTCAAAAAAGACTTAATGCAAATTTGCATAAATACGATAAATTTGAAAATGGCCGATTGGTTTCAACCAAATTCAAAATGTTACCATCACCGACTGTTTTTAGTGAAACACTTAATAACGTGTAAACTAAATAAAACGTTAAAGTGGTTATCGGAGGATATCAAAAAATCCAATCATCGCATATCCACAAAAAATAAGAAAATGGTTCATTTAAATAATATGTAACTAAGTAGATAACTAACCAAGTCTAAAATTAATTATCGATAATTTATGTCGATTGATAGGAAAGTAATAATTGTTTCTATGGGTAATACGTGTGATTAATATTTTACGTATCAATAATTGTACGCCCTTAAATTAAGTTTGTTTATTTGCCTTTGCATTATATAAGAATTTACTTATTGGTTCTAGTTTTAAAAGAATTGTCGTAAATTTGACAGTTGTGAATAAATATATTTATATTTGCGTCTATTTCATTATAAGTAATTTTACTTCGTAAACGACCTCCAACAGTAATCAAGTTTCGGTCATCTAGCCCGGTAACGTAAAACAAATAGAGTGAAGTCAAAATCGGAAGACACTTGCGCAGAAACGCATTTTTAAACTAAATAGAGATGAAGTTATGATTGGAAAATGACACAGATATTACTATTGTGCGCCGTAAAAACATTAGTTTCCACCTGATTGTTGCCAACTTTTGTTTATAACCTCTTTATTTTTCGAACGTACCACATTTGTTTATTACTTATTCTACAAAACAGTTTTTTTAAAAACTACTCGTTGCCTGTATTGAAATTATAAGTAAGTTTCTTTAATTATTAGTTTTAGTTATATTAATGTAATCAAATCTAGTTCTGTACACCATGTCCGATGCAAGTACGTCTCTTAATTCTCAAGCAAGCAAACGCCACGTATTATCTAAAGATGCCCGCAAGATTGTGTGGAACAATTATAAGTATTTTAAAAGTACGAATTCAGGTAAAACAGTAGTTGTATAACAACATTCTATTGGTTTATACGTATTGGCATTATTATAGGTAACGTTTTGGACACAGTTGTGCAAGCAACTGGAGTATCGAAAAGTACAGTAATTCGTATTATTAAACAAGGTCGAGCAATTGATTGTGGGCAGAAAAATACGTTTGCAAATGCAACTCCAACACCAAGACTTTCTCCTAAATCTTCGGTGGATAACTGTGGTGAACAGGTCATACGTCGAATTATTCATAATTTTCATATTACTGAAAAACAAAAACCAACTGTAGAAGCAATTTATAACCTTGTTAAAGACGATGAAACAATTGGATTTACCGGACAAAAAACGTCATTTAGAAGTTTACTTTTAAAAATGGGCTTCAGGTAAATTTAATGGTTAATTTTGAATCGTGTCTTATGTAGCATTTTATGTAGGTGGAAAAAACATCTGATCATCGTAACATTATAATGGAACGACATGAAATACGTTCTTTGCGTTGTTCATACATACGTACAATTACGAAATATCGAGAAGCAGGACGACCAATTATATACACAGGTTAGTTCTCGAAATTATAAACTTTACATTCTACTTCATAATGTTTAAATTCAAGATGAAACATACATACATGCTTCACATACCACACCATATTCGTGGACAGACGGCTCAGATGCAGGTCTTAAATCTCCTATTGGAAAAGGAAATCGACTTATAATCGTACATGCTGGTATATTTATTTGCTTTATCACATTGATGAACATGTTGCTATTTATTATTATTTTAGGAGGTGAAATGGGATTTGTAAATAATGCTCTTTTAATATTTAAATCTGGTCAAAAATCAGGTGATTATCACGACGATATGAATTTTATAAATTATAAACGATGGATTGAACAGCAGCTTATACCAAATTTGCCACCAAAGTCTGTTGTTGTACTCGATAATGCCAGTTATCACAATGTTTTAGCAATTAAACACCCCGTTTCCACCAGCAAAAAAATGAAATGACAACGTGGTTAAATGAACGTGGCATCTATCATAATGATTCCTCTACAAAACCGAGTTATATGAGCTTATAAAATTGAACAAGCCTAGATATACACAATACACTATCGATGAGATATTTGCAAAATATGGGCACACAATATGCCGGCTTCCACCTTATCATCCAGAATTGAACCCTATAGAAAAAATTTGGGCGATTGTCAAACATTGGGTGGCAACGAGAAATACCACTTTCAACCTAAATGATGTTGCGGAACTAGCTAGAGAGAAGTTTCGAAGTATTTGTGAGAAGGAATGGGTTGAAGTTTGTCGTCACGTGAAGGAAGTTGAAGAGGACTACATAAATAAGGAACACATAATGGACAACATATGTGATAAACTAGTAATTGAAGTGACTGGAGATTCCTCCGATGACATAACTTTTCATCTGATTCAGACAATTAAATTGTTAATGCTGTGTTGTCCAGCCTACAGATCGAGGCATTGTAAAATAGTGTTTATAGCTTCATTCAATTTATTAAATGTTTGTTTATTTTTTACTTATAGTTTGGAATTGTGCCTTACTGTCGAATCAGATGTAAACATACATCTAGAAATAAATGTTAACAATTCTTTTATTGTACAACTTGCAATTGATTGAAAATAAAGTTACGATGATATGAAATACCTCCACTCCTATGCAAATAAATCTCAACTTGAAATTTTCATATATTTTTGCACAGTGATAATAATGATTCTAATTATTTCGTTTTATGATAACGACTTTACATCTAAAACTTGTAAAGTTGTAATTCCCAACATCAAACGCAAAATAACATAACCTAAACTTTTACTGTAGTGTTAAATCGATATTTTTAAGTTGGGCTTTACACTCTGACGTCATCTTTTTCGCGCAGCTTGGTGTCATCCGGTTTTGACTTTACTCTAGTGTTCGTTGTCACTTACAATGAAGTTGAAAGGAGCATTGGCAACATGGTTTGCATCGCAAGCAGGTATAAGACCCTTTTAAATTTGCCTGTAATTGTATTTAAGTGCTGTCTTTTTCTATCATTCTAATACAATCATTCTTAGTACAAAAATTCAGTTTTAATGCATAGACAACACACCATGCATCTCCTACGCTATATGTCATTCAGTTAATTCTCTTCCCCGATTATATACTCTTTGGTTCTATCATATCAAAGTCTCGATAATCGGACTGGTGCGTAACTTTGCTTATCAAATTCTAACAAGATAATTTTGTACTAGCAGCGCCATCCATTGTAATTTTTTTAATTATAAACTGCGTTTCCAAAGCTGCCATAAGCTCTGCCAATCTGACTCCGTCGTATAATCAATGGTGATATCTTGTCTGAAGCATATAATACGTTCATTTCTTAAAAGCTCAGCTATACAGGCGGAACACGTGTATTTTGCATTTGTCTTACATTTTATCAATTTTACCGGATTTATTAATCGTACAACTTTAAAAGAGTTTGTGTGATTATATTAGTTACATCACCAAATTTCAGAAAATACGATCATATCTCTGAATCTTAAGTTGATCTAAATTGGCTAAATATGAATTATAGACGAAAACTTATGAGGCGCCGTTTGTGCCATAATTAAATAATACAAGAGTAATAAAAATAAAAAATATATAGTATTAGTGTTACTTCCGGTTATAACCGGAAATTGATACCAACTTTGTTATTTTAAATACAATGCCCCAACTTTTATTTTATTTTCGGTTTCTGGGTACAATTTTACGTCTTCTACTACCAGGTTTGGTGTACCTATCTCTTACCAATATTAAGAAAAATATACTTTCAGGCGTTAGCAACGAAAATTTAAATCTACAAAAATTTAATATTTCATCTTATACAGCGTCATCCCCAAAGTCCGTACCAAATGGGAAACTTATTTATTATGGGTTTTCGATAAAATTATTCTTTATAAAAGTTTGTGCATTCTCTAAAGCTAAAAATGCACCAACACAATGTGGCGAAAGACGCATAATATACGAGGTGCAATCGAAAATTTGATTTTGAGCCAAGAGTAAACTGCCTTTACTTCAGTAAATATCAAAAATTTTATTTGAAAAAGTTGTTCTTCAAAACATCAAGATTTGAAGTCATGGCCATCTAGGAGAAATTTTAACTGTGCATGTTGCGGGATGGACATCATACTGAGATGTAATTTAATTTGGATGTTTAGTGCCTCAATATTATTAAAAATGATATTCTTGTTAAGATACTGACTTGTTTTGAGCAATTTTTGGTATCAACAAAAAATCAAAAGAATAAGTTTTTTCTAATGAATAAAAAAATTGACCATAATTAGCACAATAATTGGGCAATTTGTAAATTACAACTCTTTTAAATAAACTGTTGTATACAAGATATCGTTTAATTATCTTTTAAAGCAAAAGAATTGAAAAAATTTAAATTTTTCCTAGATGGCCATGACTTTAAATCTTGATGTATTTTTTAATGATAAACAACTTTTCAAATAATATTTTTTATTATTACTGAAATAAGGGCACTTTACTCTTGACTCAAAATCAAATTTTCGCCTTTCGCGTCTTTCGCCACATTATGTTGGTGCATTTTTAGCTGCAGAGGATGCACAAACTTTTATAAAGAATAACTTTTAATCGAAAAACCCATAATAAAGAAGTTTCCCATTTGGTGCGGACTTTGGGGATGACGCTGTATAGAATGAAATATTAATTTTTAAGTCGATTTAAATTTTCGTTGCTAACGCCTGGAAGTATATTGGTAAGAGATAGATACGCCAAAACCTAGTAGTAGAAGACGTAAAATTTTATGCGAAAACCAAAAATAAAATAAAAATTGGAGCATTGTATTTAAAATAACAAAATGGTATCTACTTCCGGTGTAACCGAAAGTAACACAGCCATGAAAATATTTTCAGTAAGTAGACCATGTCCATTTGTATAGAGTTACAAATTTTTAGCCAAATCCGTTTTTTCGTTCTCATTATTCGTCTAACATGCTATTGTCTAAAGTTACTTAAATTTAAATTATTTACTGCTTTAATTTATAAAATGTTTTGTAAAATAAAAAATATAAGTAAATTAAAAAAAACCATTGTAATGTGTGAATTTATAGGTTTGGTTGCCTATCCATCAGGCGTTTTAAGAAACCGCTCTTATTAATAAATAAATTAATTTGTTTTGTTTTTTGGGTTATTATTATTTAATATAAAACCAGTTCGACGGGATTAAACATTTTGTATTGTTGGAAAAGAATTTTACCAAAGGAAAATTCATAATTAACCTAAACGGCAACCAAACTTATAATTTGAGTTCATTTTCGCTTTGTGAGAGTGAGAATAATGGACCAGCCCATGTTTTTTTGGATCACTCAATGTGCAAAGATTATTATTGTACAAATGTTGGGGACGCCAGCAAGAGCAGGCTTGCTGATGTAAAAAGCAGTGGATTATATCGGCACATCCATGGTACATAATTCTTCACATTTAAAAATTTAATAATGTACAGTAATTCATTTGCAGGTGCACTAAATCTTGGGGTGCGTAAAGCGTCTTCTTTAATAGGCAATGAGACGAATAATCGCGCCAAATTATTGATGAGTATACTGGCAAGATTCAATATGGACAAACGTCTTAATTTAATTCAGAGGGGATCTTTTAGAACAGAACAAACGCTATAATAAAGGTGAATTTCTGCAATATTGTTGACTACCTTAACACTTAGTTACTGTTACTCACAGGTTTTGAATGGCATTATAGAGCTTGGATAAGTGCTACGAAACGAAGTCCCGGTAAACATTTCAAAATGTATATTTCGAAAAATCTACAATCTGCTACACTCAAAACTGGTGTATACACGCAACCAAAAGCTAGAGTGTGTCTAGCTCTAGACTATGCTCCTGCAGCTCAGCAACCTCCATTGAATAAAGTTGGAGAAGAATGCGAAATAACTTTAAAGCAGCTTGAGGTGAACTCTATGATTTATACTTTCAGTTTGTAACTATGCTGGTTTCATTTTGTGTAGATCACGTTAGAGGACAGAAAGAGAATTACCAAAGAGACAATTGGGCAGTTTGACAATCCATTGTTTATATCTTCTAGGAGTGATCGTCTTACGGCATCACACTTTGGCTCCATAATTAGGCGTCAAGCTCACACTTCCTGTCATTCACTTGTGAAGTCTACATTACAAAGAACCTCATTTTCTACGCCTACCACAGAATATGGAAAAATGAAGGAAGCTGTGGCCACTTCTTTACTAGAGGTGAAGGTTAATCCAAGTGGTCTGCATATTGATACTATCCACCAATTTCTGGCTGCATCTCCAGATGGTAAGATAAGACGATGAAGTTTAAGTTTAAATTTTGATGTAAATTGTAATGGTATACTGTGTCATGAATTGGTAACCATCAATGTGATGGCAGTGTCTGGTAATAAATCAGAATGTCTCTCTAGTATTGTATACGCTTTGACAGGTTTAGTACACTGTACGCATTTAGTGGAAGTTAAATGTTTGTACAATAGCTTAACAGGATCTAAGTTTAGATGAAGAAATAACAAATTTTCTATTTGTTTAGAGAAGAAAAATGGGAAAATGCAATTGAAACGGCACCATAACTACTACTACCAGGTATGAGTGATAATAGATGACTACTAATACATATCTTTTATTACTTTTTATAACTTATCTTAGGTTCAAGGACAGTTGCATATAACTCGAAGAGAAGCTTGCTATTTTGTTTATATAAACGACAAACAAGAGTTGTTTATCGAAGAAATGGGATGACGATTTATGGAATAGTATCATGATGGAGAAACTAGTTTTATACATATTGTATTCTTCCAGAAATTGTGCGTGGAAATTTGGAACGAGGAGAAAAGTGCCTTGACCCTGACTACATCTTGGAAGCAAAAGCTGAGTATGACAAGAGAAAACTAAAAAAGAAGTCAAACCCAAAATAGTTCCTCATGAAATTTATCATATTATCAGTTCTTATTTTAATAATACAGAGGAAACAAAGAAGCGATAAAATTTTTTTCTACAACCGATATAGAAAGTAGACTGTGCTTGCAATTGACAACGCAAAGTTGACGTTTTTCGAGGAGTGTCACTTTGCCGCTTTAAAGTGACAAAATTACAAAAACGCTCGCCACCCGAATTTTTGGTTAAAATCAAATACCCAGTGACTATTGTAACAATGAAATAATTGCTAATAACAAGGAATGAACATAAAAAATTTGTCAGTTTAGGATTTGTGTTGATGTCGTTTGTGTAAAAACATTACTCAAAAACTGTACAAGATATAGAAAGTGATGAGGGTGAGTTTTCCTGTACACCTCGCGAGATTGAAAGCGAAGCGGGGACGTGACCTTGCATTTACTTCCTGAAAGCTCAAAAACCAAGTATGAAAAGCAATACTGTAATAATTGTAATAATTATACTTTTAATGTTAATATTGTAAATGATTAATTTGTGGTTTTAATAAATTATCAAATTTTTTGTTCCAAATCAATAGTGGTCTGATGTGATTGTACAAAAAATCTTGAATGTTGCGAGCGCAAGTGTACATTGCCGATTTCGAAATAATGCCGCCCTCCTTCCTGGCATGGCAAAACTCTCTCAATCGACAATGTAACACTTTGCGCTCTTAATACACAAATAAAAATAATACCAGTGTACTTTTTTAGATTATTCATTCAATCTGTATACAATCTTAAACCAATTCATCGCACTTTTCAAACAGTTTTTCTTTATTGAAATATTTAAATATTCAATAAGATGATCATAAAACGTACCTATCGAAAGTAAGACAGTGATACAATTTTAGAAATGTATCAGTTTCATTTTTTATTATTAAAACATGACTCGTCATCGGTAATACAATACCTAAAAAAAGTGGTTCGTTATCAGTTATTATAATTACACCTAGACTTTTTCAGTCTTTGTTTATTAAAAGAAACTGCAAGGATATCATAACGAATTTCATAAAAAGCATCAGTGTTCATTCATTTTTGATTTCACAAGTGCTGCCATCTGTACGCAATAATGTAAACTCACGTGGGTGCGTTTCGTGACTAAATAATGTGAGAATAATAGCGCTTTATTCAATTTTACATTGCGCTTTTGGCGAGAACTTCTGTCATGCACAGTTTAAAAACGGTATCGCAAAATCCATTCATATTACGTATGATGCTGCTGCACACTATGTTATAGAACTTCAGCTATTTTAAAACGTATGCTTGTGCCTACGTGTCAAATAATATCTTCATACGTTTAGCAAATTATAGGTGAAATTTTATATTTTTTCCAACTATTTGTTTACATTTTCTTGTCAAATAAAATAGTACAGGTCCTACAACAAACTTTCAACTACATCATTACCGATATTATTTAAAACTAAGACGTTTTAAGCAAATTGTAATTGAGAAAGGCATACATGTTTTAGCATAGAAGAAAACCCCAACCTTAAGGAACTTAGGTACACGATACCCCGTTTTGTTCGACGTACTCGTAGGTAGCGTTCGTATAACGGCTTAGCAGTTAGATTTATTTAACTATTGTTGAACGATACTGAAATGTTTACTTCGATTTTACAAATTGCTTTACAATTTTCTTCTTTCTTCTTCCGCGTATTTTATTTTTTGTGCCTCTACTTCTCTTCATACAGAATCTCATTATCTTTCCTGTATTCCTGTTTCTATTAGTATTTTTTATAGTTTTAGTTCTTCTTCCACTATATAACCGGGTGTCTCCTTTTCTAGTTCTAACGTCAACTTCCAATATTTCTCTTGTATCTTCTCTTCTCTAGATCTTCTCATTCCTTCTATTTCCAAATCTCTGTTCCATATCACACTTCTTACTAACCTCTCAAAAACCCATCTTCCTTACTCTAAATCTTTCCCAAATCTCCTTTCCCCTATCCCCCATACTTGCCCTTCTATTCGATTTTCTTTCTGCCTCAGCCATACTTATTGTCATACCTAATATTATACCCTATATCTGTGTACCCTCTTTATCTCTCTCATCTCTCATATATTTTGATATTATTCAAAATATGTTCTAAAATTGATTTTTCAGAAATAAATGAATTTGCTTGGATTGGTGGACATCCAAGACACCAGGTGTCCCTAAAAGACTCCGATTATGTTTAGTTTTCGATACTTGACATGTTTTGGTCCTATCTAGCAAATTAGAAGAGAAAAAATTTTCCTCGCGGCGCCCATTCTCGCTCAAAAAAAAAAGAATTCGAAATTTCTGCCAACCAAGCGAATCCGTTCGTTTCTGAAAAACCTATTTTGGAGCTTATATACAGGGTGTTTCTAAAAGGTATGTCATAAATGTAACAGCGTAATCCTGGGACAAAAAAAAGTGATTTGACAAAATTTACCTATATACAAAAACGTACTCCTGCAGAGCTACAGTTATTTAAAGTTTCATTTGATTTTCCTATATTTGGAATATTTAAGCCAAATCTAGAGATAACAGAATAAAATTTAGCATGAGAGTTTCTCTGTAGGATGCAAATAACAGTAAAATTTGTACTTACCTAACTTATTATTCAAGGTACTTAACCTAAAAAGAGCATTCCATTTTTGGCCAGAATTTTTTACTGGTATAAGTAGTCGAAATCTAACTTTATCACGTTGAAGTATGTTAAAAAGCAAAAAAAAAGATTCTTTTGTTAAAGATATGAAAAAGTTAACAATTTTCGATAAAATCGATTTGAAGTTTTTCTGTTTTTTAAGTTTACAGTTTTTAATTTAGTTGGCTTAGAAAATAACTATTAACCTAAAGAATTTATTAAGTTAGATTTAAATAAAATTTACAAAATAAAAAAACAACAATAAAAGAGAAACGAATAATAAAAAATTATAAAACATGTTCAAAATGTCCTCCACCCACTTCAACGCATTTTCTAGCACGTTTCATTAAAGAAAAGCGAATGCTTTCAAAGATATGAGGAAGATTTCAAAATCGTTAGCTGCTTCAAGAATTCGTCTCCTCAGCAGAAGTTCACTGGTAATTGAATTACTGTAAACAGCGTCTTTCATGAAACCCTAAAACAATAGTCTAATGGATTAAAGTCGGGCGAGCGTGGAGGCCACACCACCGGAGCATCAGCACCTCGTCCTATCCAGCGCCTTGGAAAGTTTTCACTAAGCCATTCCCCTAACTGCACGGCTAAAATGTGGTGGAGCTCCATCTTGCATAAACCACATGTGGGACCGAGTATTAGGTTAACATCTTCTAATAAATCCGGAAGCTGTTGTTGAAGAAAATTTAAATAATTTTCGCCGTTTAAACGATTCGGTAGAAAAAATGGTCCAATTAAATTTTCGCACAATATTCCTGCCCATACGTTTACTGAAAACTTATGCTGATGTCGCATTTCTTTTATTACATTCGGATTATCTTCCGCCCAAAAATGTTCGTTATGATGATTCATCACACCATCACGGGTAAATATTGCTTCATCCGTAAAAAGTATTTTTGTGAAAAAATTATTGTCCCTTCGATTTTGTCGCAACAACCATTCACCATAAGCTGCTCTCAAATTCAGATCAGCTGGTTGCAAAGCGAACAATTTGTACATGGAATGGATATAGTAACTGCTCTCGAATAGTTCGCCATACTACACTATGTGATGCTTGTAACTGAGAGGCTACCTTTCTAGTGCTAATGCGTGGATTGTCTTCGACAATATTTAAAATATCTTCTTCGAGATCCACATTCCTTACATACCTATTTCTTCCATAATCAGGGTCTTGGGTTTCAATGTACCATGTTCTCGTAAACGTCTGTCAACAGCAATAAATGTACGCCGATCTGGAAGTCTTCTGTTGGGGTATTGCTCCGCATATCTTCTTCTACTGCAGCTGCATTGGAACGACATTCTCCGAACACTAAATGCATATCTGCCATTTCACCAAACGTATAGTTGTCATTCATTATTGATATGATCTAAATCTACGATATTCAACAAATTAAGTAGTAGCTAAACGAAGTGCTTTCAAAACCTTGTTTGAACAATTTGACAACAAGCCGTAACTCTTTTGTTCACTAACAAGTAAGATTTATTTTCCATAGTTACTGTTTTCTAAGCCAACTAAATTAAACATGTAAATGTTAAAAGAAAACAAAAGAAAATTTCAAATGGATTTTATCGAAAATGGTTAACTTTTCGACACCTTTAACAAGAGAATCTTTTTGCTTTTAACATACTTCAACGTGATAAAGTTAGATTTCGACTACTTATACCAGTAAAAATTCTGGCCAAAAATGGAATGCTCTTTTAGGTTAACGCACCCTTGAATAATAAGTTAGGTAAGTACAAATTTTATGCTTATTTGCATCCTACAGAGAAACTCTCATGCTAAATTTTATTCGTTATCTCTAGATTTGGCTTAAATATTCCAAATATAGGAAAATCAAAATGAAACTTTAAATAACTGTAGCTCTGCAGGAGTACGTTTTTGTATATAGGTAAATTTTGTCAAATCACTTTTTTTGTCCCAGGATTAGCTGTTACATTTATGACATACCTTTTAGAAACACCCTGTATAAAAAAATACTATTTTTCGATTTGGCCAAGAGAACTAAAAATTGATAACATTAAAATGATTCTTTTGAATCCAACTTGTCAGGTATCAAATATACTTTACTGAAATACTATCCCCAAAGTAACTAACTTCACAATAACATTATTGTCATTAGTAAGATAATGAAAATATTATTATTGTTCTAGTAAAATAATATATATGTTCTATGGAATCGGGAAGGCGCCGTAAAATAATAACCCTGTATTATTTACGGCGCTCTATTTATATTTTCCTTATTTTAACTGCCTATAACTTCTAAACGGTTTAGGATAGAAACATGTAGTTTTCACTGAAATGTTACATTTTAGTATAAGTTTTTTTTGAATACATTTACGTAAATCGTCCAAAACCGACTACGAATACAAGAACTGAACAAATTGATTTTCTATTGTAATGATTTTTTAATTTTTTCATTTTAAAAATTAATTACTCGGTCATTCCTAACCGATTCTTGTCTCTGCAATTACCGGCCCTTAGTTGAGAATTTGTTGAGATTTTATTTAATAACATTAAACAACAGATATCTTATATAAAAAATGAATCCCATTTCACTATGTCACGTCATAACTTGAGAACGACTTTACCGATTTCATTAAGAAATTAAGAAAATTGCGCAGAAAATTAGAAAATTTCAGAAAACAGTTCGCGCACGGTAAAGTTTTTAGTTTGTTTCGTGAGTTTTTTTTTAGAGAATTGTTTGTTTGGTGTTAGTTCATCGCAATAAAGGCTTCCATTAAAAGTTTAATTTGTTTTAATATGGATTTATGGTAAGTTTTGTTAGACTAGCAAGTGGTACAAATGGTTACACACCACGGAACGCGAGGCTTTAGCATTGGTACCTGGACTCATCAACCACTGCGTTGGCTTATGAGCTTAAAATCTCCATCTGAACGATTAGCGAGGTGGGCCTTACAATTACAACCTTTTAATTTAAAAATACCTTACGTCCCGAGTCGTACTAATGTAGTCGCCGATTCTCCTTCGAGACTATATTGTTCTGCAAAATCGGAACGATTATGCGGAATTGTAGTATATCCATTGAGCTACCAACTCGGAGTGCTGCCGACGTACGTACCGCTCAATTGGACGATCCCGACTAAAAAAAAATATTGAAAACAAAGTCTACGAAGTGGACCGACAGAAGATACTTATAATGACAGGAGGTGTCGTCTACCGATATGTTCCAGAAGAGGATTCAGAAGAAGCGCAGTTTGTTGTTCCTCTGGCTGAACGACCCAAAGTATTGGATGAATACCATGGTGTTTCAACAGCTGGACATTACGGGGTAGAAAAAACTTTGTTCAGAATTAGTTCGAGATATTACTAAACCGGCATGAAGTGTGATGTTGCGAACCACGTTAAAACGTATTCACTTTGTCAAATATATCAATCAAAAAATTTAAAACCATCTGGTCTTTTACAAAAGCCTATTTACGACCAACGCTTCGAAACCATGTTATTGGTTCTATTTAGACTACTACCAGAATGCCCCTTGGGAGAACGCTGAATCATGATTATCAAAGACAGATCAACGAATTAATCAGTATAAATTAAGCTTGTGCAAAAATACTAATTTCTGAGGAACTTCTAAGATATGTAACGCCGAGGAAGATCATTTGTGACAACGGAAACCAATTTGTGTCTCACGCCATGCAGAAAGTGTTCTTCTGTTTGAGAATTGAACAACACCTGATTCTTGTTTATCATCCACAATCAAACCCCGTAGAGTGAAAAAAACTGATATTTAAAGACTCAGCTGACAATAAGGGTCAAAGACGCCCAAAATACTTAGTCACAAAAACTAAATGTAAAACCACGGGTTATACTCCCGCATACTAAATTTTGGCAGAGAATTGCGAACTCATGAGATGTTCGTACCATTGTGAACAAAAAAAGTTTTTTTGTTCCGGAAATAACACCATATTTGTTAAAAATGGTAGATACTCTAAGAGAAATTCGAGACCTACATAAAAAAACACAGGATGCTAGGAACGATATAGCAAATCGCATTAGGCGCAGTACACAATATGAGATAAAGTTCTCACCAAAAATCATCTGCTTAAGAAGGGTACCATGTCAAAATTCAAGTGGCAAGTACCACGTATCCGACATATTTCAGTTTTTGGTGTTATGGAAGAAATACTTCAACAACCATTAAGGAAAGAGGAAGACCAAAGAAAAGTTTGTCCTAGATCGTGCCGATGACGTATGCACCGTAGAGGGGAAGGCTTTAACGCAACGAGATACTGAACACTGACCTCATCTCCGCTGCGTATTGTGATGGACGGTGATAAAGACTACCCTGTGTAAAAGCACAGTTGTAAAACAGAACTTAAGAAGTGAGGTGTGAAAGTGCAGCAGTTTTCCATTGGTTCGTTTTCATTGAATTTTTTTTGTAATCCTCTTGTTTAATGTGTTTTAATTAAACTGAATTTATAGACACGGAGCCGCAAATCCTCAAAGCTCTGTGATTGCGTCTTTAAAAATTTTGAATGAAAATGGAAAGTTTACTCTTAGTCATATAAGATGGTCTTGGTCGGCGTGAATTTAATGGCCGATAATAGACTTAAATAAATTATGTATTGTTAAGCAGCCATAATGTTTTTACCGTCATCGTGGATTTAATGAAGACTCTGACTTAAAGCCCATCGCTGTTTGACCGATATCGAGTTGGTATAATGAGATGCAATGTGTGATAGTAAAAATTTCAACCATATAATAAAAACTGGTATATGCCATAGTTCCGACTGTTACTAAGCCCTCATACCAAACAATTTTTGAAAATGTCATTAAAATGCATAAATGTAAAAAAAAAAAAACGGTTTCCGTGATATTAGAAAAATTTTACATCCTATTACAGAATTCAAATGGTATGCCGTACTTTTCCGGCCAAAAAATGGTCGGCCGGTTTTTTTATGAAAATGTATTAAATTTTGCACCAATTAACTATAAGATTGATCAAAATCCGCCATGACGGCAAAACATTCTGGGCATTTAATAATACATAATTTATTTAAAAATATTTTCGGCCATTTAAATTCACGCCGACCAAACCCAATTTATTCGTCTAAGTGTAAACTTCTTGCATCAATGGCGTTACAGGTCGAACCATTAATTCAAAACACTACTTGAGATGTTAGAAGTGATTTTGTTTAATTAAAAACTATCTCAATTAATTGGCATTTTAATAAATGCTGGCACCGCTCAACAATTTGGGAGCGTGAGTGTACTTACTTTTTATCTTCACCGTATAATCAAACAAAAAACTCAGACTAGAAACGTTTACACGTTTGTAATTTTTAAATCAAAAAAATTAAATATATTGGACTAAAGTGGTGTTTGTTTTTTAAATATGCAAGAAGAAAATCGCATTAAAAACATACCTTTTTGAACGAGTGGAATTCGCTTCCTTCCGCATATATATTGTGCTGATAAACTTCATCGGCGAAAATGAATAAATTGTGTCGTTGAGAAAATTTGATAATTTCTTGAATATTTTGTTTCGTCAAAACTTGACCGGTCGGATTTCCTGGATTAATCACCACAATAGCTCGCGGAGCAGTTTCTTTTGAGTGTTCTTCGAATGCACGCTAGAATTAAAGGTTTAGGTAAGTAGCAGTAATTCAATCATCGGCGATCTAAAATATTGCTCACTTCTAATTCATGAACATCCAAGCCCCAGTTGGTTTCTTCGTTTAAAAAGTACCCAATTTGTGTAATACCAAGCTCGGCTAAAGTAGCAGAATACAATGGATATTGAGGAATCGGGATCATGATACCGGGCGGTTTTCCGTCAACGGGACAAATGAATAATTTCAACAAGTTCTTGATTCCATCGCTGGCACCTAAAAATAAAAATTGAAATAAATATTGTGTTTGAAAGGATTTCATTAATTTTCTAAACTATATTGCAACATTCAAGATCAAGGCAGCGCCCCGGGTTATCCTTAAAGCGGAACAATTGGCCGCTTGGGGCCCGCGGAAGAGAGGGCCCGGTCGAGACACCAAAAAATTATTTTGTTAGCCGATAAATACATACGTCTGTGGACTTTTAAACTGCAATTTAAACTGGAGTAGACCATCACTTTAAATATTAAACGTCTCTTTTATTAATAGATTAATTCTTTAAAAAATCAATCCTTCCAAAATCTTATAAATTACATTTAGCAAACTTATTGGACGATAAGAAGTGGGGTCTGTAGGACATTTATTTTTTTTAAAATTACCTGTATTAAAATAACATTGAGAAACATAAGTAACCACTTCAAAGAACATTTTCCCATTTTGTTTAGAAATTCTGGATATATTCCATCGAAACCGGCAGCTTTCTTCGATTTTGTTTTTTTAAATGCATGCCTTAGCTTTTCTACAGTAAATGGTGTGGATATCTCTTCTGAAATAGGTGTATATTTTTTTCTTTTGTAGACACTGTTCATGTTTGTGATAATCGATTTCTCTATTTTTATTGAGTTCTGAACATTAACCAACCGAGGAGTAATAGAATTTGGTAAAAAAATTGTATTCGTTTCAGCAGATGGGTAATTCCACATGAAAACAACATGGCATGCAATGAGCCGATTTTTTAGAGAAAAACTGATATCATTTCGGATTCTAAGCCCAAAATAGTCTAAATCCAAGTTCACAGAATTTTTCGTCTGTTCTATTGCCCAGTACAACAAAAATTTGTTTTTTATTGATTTTCAGTCATTCTTAACCAACGTTTCGACTTTTTTGTTCTAAAAGCAATATTTTTAATAAACCAATAAGTGTCGCACATGATTCTTAATCGAGAATTGAACTTAGAATCTGAAACTGGTATCAAAAACTAGAAAAATTCCAATTGGAACATGATAAATGCTTATTTTTGGTTTTTGTTACTTTTTTCAAATTTTTTTCAATAAATGCATATTTTTTTTTTTGACTTTATACGCTGAATCTATTATCAGATAGTCAAACATTAAGTAATCAACAATTTTGTTGGGGAATCCAAGTTTAACAGGTGAAAATCATTTTGTTAACATCTCGTTTATTGATTAATACTCGTATAATTTAGTTTTTCAGAAAAATTCTTTTATAAAAAATAAGTGTTGCACATGATTCTTATAGGAAATTTTCCGTAGAATTCAAAAGTGTTGTCTAAAACTCAAAAAAGTACATCTATTACATTAAAACTAACTTTTAAGAGAATTAAGAGAATATCAATAGTATGTTAATAAAACAGGGTGAAAATTAATTGCAAACATAAATTTCAACTTTCTTTTTATTGATAAGGTCAAAGGCCAAGCAATATTCGGGATCGGTGCTAACTTTTTTACATTGAATAATGTGATCGTTTGATGGAACGAATTCATGGAAGTTGCGTGTACCTGGAATTGTAAATGTTTTGATGGTTTCTGTGTTTCTGAGGGCATCTACACCCTTGTTCCAAACTATTTCGCAGTGAATATTTGTAATGCGTTGCTTGCAGAAGACCAATAATTTTTCAACACTAAGAATTTGCTCCTTGTATGGTTGTCGCAAACTTTCGTTCGTCGCCTCTCGTTTTATGGTTCCTCCGATTCCGTCGCATGGTGACTTGTTCGTAAAAATGACCAGGTGGCGCTGAGTTCATATTTAGCAACGTGTTCGCACAGGTACAAGAAATTATTGCAGTTTGTACTGGCCTGGGCATCCGTCGCTAAAATAATGAACGCGTCGAACATGAAGAAGATTTTTTTTGAGATAGTCCATAATTCGATCTTGGAAAGCATGAACGATAGTTGTGTCATGTTTTAAATCATCGGAGAGATAACACAAACTTTGATGTTCTAGTTTGTTTTCTTGTTCATAACAAATGACAGCAGGATGAACAGTGCAATTATTTTTTGTCCAATAGTATGCTTGGGCTTGATCTTGAGCAATAAAATTGTAATTTTCGCTAAAGTCCATCAAAATTACACAAGCATCATTTTCCAGCAAATCTTTTAACTTCTGAAGGTGTTTAAACTGTTCTGTGGTAGTGTAGGCGTGAGGCAGAAGTTTGTGAAAAGCAGAACTCAAATTGTTGAAAAACTCAGGTTTCGGCATACTGCAAGTTATGAGTTTGGTCCAATCGGTGCTGACTCACTATTTGAATTGGATCACGCTGTCTTCATCTTGGCTATCATCTTCTTCTGTTCCTTCTTCAAAATCAGCTTCTGCAAATGTTGAAACGATGCCAGAACGTTGATCGAACATATCCCTCAGAATTTTATTGATTTTCTCTTCCGTAGGACATGTTGTGAACTCGCACAGCACACATTTTTTGTTCGTCAGACCAAAAACAAGCAGCGACATAACATCTTTCAACGTGAACCTTGAACAGATAGCATGGAGTTGTAATTCTACATTCTGATGAATAGTGCACACACAGATCGAATGAGTAGCTGACCCGGCAAGCACACACCATTTTGGTCGAAGAGCACAGAATGTAAACTTGATTATAGTAAAGTGATTGCTTGTTTTAACAATAAAAATACCATTGATGTTGTACTTTGTGAATCAAGGATCTGTACAAAATTACTATTCAAGTGAGTATGTCCGTTTTCATTTCACCTTTGCACGCGTCATATTATAATCATTACTTTATTATTCGTATCAATTACAATTATAATTACTAATTAGTAATTAAATTACATTTAAATGACAAAAAATAATAACAATAATGTTAAACCCATTAAACTTTTTAACACACGTATGTATCTAATTAATTATTTTAAACTTGATTACGTGTAAACATTTTCAAAAACGAATCATTTTTTAGGTCACGACTTATGATGAGTGGCTACAAACATTTATCAGGAGCGGCAAAAGAAAAAAGCTAGGCACCATGAAGAAACAAAACAGAGATCTAAAAAAATATCTTGTTTTTTTTGCTCCACAAGCGACAGAAGATAATGATAAAATTCTGAAAAAGGGTGGTTTAAATGATCCCGGTTTACAAAGTGAAGGTACAAGTACAAGTAGTTGTAACATGTCTCAGACTGAATGTGAAAACCAAAAGACTGGTACGATAACGATGACATTCAGAAGAAGGGTAATTTAAATGAACCATTTTTGCAAAGTGAAGGTACTACTAGTAGTAGTTGTAACACATCTCAAACTAAAATTGAATATGATTGTGAAAACCGAAGCACTGATAATGATAATTATGATACTGAAACTGAGACGGAGACTGCGAAAAGAAGGTAACAATTTCAGAGTGGCCAAACTTAAAAAACCGAAAAGTTTATAGAGAGGGTATTAATTAATTTAACTAAGAGCGATCCACTAGAAAATACTAAAAAACTTTATAAATACAATGGTCAAATATACTTCAGACATTTGAATGAATCTTTGTTTTATCGTACAAAATCTAACGGAGATAGAGTGGAGTGGTTAATTAACGATTGGAAATTAAAATCTGTTTTTGTTATCCATGTAAACTATTTTCCAAAAAATAGGCTCTTTAAATTCTAAATCAGGGTATAGCGATTGGAAAAACATTTATACGGCCGTTAAATTACATGAACAGTCAAAAAATCATTTTCAATGTAGGTATGTGCATATTAACTAACAGGTTATCGGATACAAAAACAATTGAGAAAGCGTTAAAATTAGAGATTCAAAAAGAGTCTGAGTATTGGAGGAAAGTATTAAAACAAATAGTAGTAACAATAAAATTTTTGTCCAGCCAGGGATTGGCTTTTCGAGGAAGCGAGAAAAATATAAACAGTCTACATAGGGAAAACTATTTGAGCTATTTAGTATACCTTTCGGAATTTGATTTTTTTTAGCGGAACATTTGCGAAATTATGCGCCCAAAGGAAGAGGAACAGTTAATTACTTATCACATCAAATATGCAACGAATTTATAAGCATCCTAGAAAATAAATTAATTGAATTATTTGTAGATCAAATTAAATCCGTAAAATATTATTCTCTCATAGTAGATTCCAAACCAAATGTCAGTCATTGTGATGAACTGACTTTTATATAAAGATATGTACATGAGTGACGAGTGGTGGAAAGGCTCTTTGAATTTATTAAAATTAAAAAACACTGCGGAGTATCTTGAACTTGTTGTTTTAAAAAAATTAGAAGCCTTAGGTCTGAAGATTGAAAACTGTCGTGGTCAGTCTTACGATAATGTCGCCAAGATGTCCAGAAAATATAACGGATTGCAAGCCAGAATAAGACTGCTATATATGTACAACGTACAAACCTTTCTTTAAACTTAGTCGTTAATTTTTCAAGTGAATCTTGTCTTGAGACTTGTAATTATTTTTCTTTAGTTCAACAAATATACGTATTCTTTTCTTTATCTACCCATCGTTGGTGTATATTACTCAATCGGTGTAAGATTACTCTCGAACGTCTTAGTAATAGTAGGTGGTCAGCCCGTTCTGATATAATTGCCGCCCTTAAATTAAATTAAAAAGCAAACATTTTCCGATATCGCAAATGATAAAGATGAAAAACCAATAACAAGGAATGAAGCTTTGGCACTGTACAACAAAATGCAAAAATTCGAAGATGCATTGTAGACCACCGCATAGTTTAATATATTGGCTCAAGTGCGTTGCCTATCCTACCAATGCAACAGCACGCCGCGATATACTGAACACTAGAACACTGGGTATGCTTATCTTAACTTATATTTTTCTTATCACCTCGGTGAAATTGAACCTTCTACAGCTAAACCATTCGAAAATTTGCAAAATTACGAATCTTATGTTACGTAATACGGTTCCGGAGTTATAAAAATGTAAATATTACAGTATTTCATATTGACAATGTAAAATTGTTGAAAAAAAAATTTTTTTATTTAATTTTATTATACATTATGCGACAGGGGCACAAAGCTAACGTTTTTCTTAAATAAACTTTTTCCTTAAACGGCGAAAAATGTTTATTTCTTTATCCGGTAACATTCTTTTTGAATTTTGAAAATCGGTCCGAAAATAAACGAGTTGTGGTCAAATTACGGCTCAATTTGTTTGAAATTTTGTTGACTATTTTTAACATTTTTTATAAACTCGAAGATGCCCTCGTACAAAAAAAAATTAAATCGAAAAATAAAAACACATCTTTCGTAAACTCGAAACTTTTTTCGAAACAAAAATATCTCGAGCCGTTTTAATGCGAGACAAATTTGAAAAAAGGTCGATTTTCGCGTTGAATCTGTTCCTAGCAACGTGAACAGAGAACCGAGGTGATAAGTAAAATATAAGTTAAAATATGACTCCATAAGTCAAGATCTTAACAGACGAATTGCAAGCTATCACAGCATTAGCGAACAATTTAAGTGTTTTTTTACTTTTACTAATGATACAGTATTATAAGAGTCTGTTACTATCTTGAAAAAAAAACCTATGCGTCAGATATAGACATTGACGCATTAAGTGAAAAAATGACACATTTTCGAACATTAAAAATGACATGAACAAAAATCTACCTTTCCCAATGTTCTTACGTTGCTTGAAATTTATTTTACCTTACCTGTTTCTAATGCAAGCGGCGAACGCACATTTTCTGCATTGAAAAGAATAAAAAATTACTTAAGATCCTCCATTAGTCAAGAGATACTCTTTCTTTATTAAATATAAAATGATTAAGGGCCGGTCTTTTCACTTATCCATAAAGTTATAATTAAGTAACGGAAGCATTTATTTAAAGTGCCGATTAAACTGAGCATTAAGATAAAGCGTCTTTTCAAGAATTTTGTAGTGGTCATTAGATAACGCTAAGAATTGTTCGAAAGACAAAGGTTGGCAACAACTATTATGTATGAGGTTACATTATATACGAGTGAGACACCTATTATCCAATTCTGTTGAAAAAAGTGAGATAGGATGCAAAACGTAAACAAAGTGTGAATCTAACCAAACCCAACCTTACTTTCATGCAGTTCTTGCTTCTATATGTGTGCTTTTATAATAAATTGTTTGCAAGTGACTGTCTGTGTACTAAAATTAATAATAAATAAAGGTAAGTTTAAATTTAAAAGCTACAATTACACCAATTATACAAATGTATTTATAATTAGATGACTTCAGCAGTAAAAGAAAGCGGTCTAAAAATTTCACCGAATTAGAAGTAAGATTGTTAGTTGATGTGATTATAAGACATATAGGAGTAATAGAGAATAAGAAAACTGATTCTATTACATGGAAAGAGAAAAGTAGTGCGTGGGAGAAAATATCAGAGGAATTTAAAGCCCTTGCAGGTGGAGAAAGAAGTGCTATTGTGTTAAGAAATAAATATGACTCGGTTAAACAAAATTTAAAACACAAAATGTCAAAAAATAAAATGGAAATTTTTAAAACAGGAGGTGGCCCTGCAAATACCCAAGACCTAACCGATTACGAGGACAAATTGATGGGATACATTCAACTGAATGTAAGCGGTCTTCCAGCTGATTTTGACAGCGACATGACATTAGTTGGTGAGTATTAGAAAATATAAAGATGTATTTATAAATCTGTAAATATTTCAGACACTACAATTGAGTCTGCACCATTAAAGGAGCACCGGAACACTTACAGGAACAGGAGATTTGTGGCGAATATGTTGTGAATGAGGATGCTGAACTCGAAGCAGTGGTTATGTCAACTCCTCAAGATATAACGGAAAACTTTGAAGAAAACAAGGTATATTTAAAATATGTTTCCAATTTTAAATTTTGTTAACATTAATATCATTTCAGGAAAACGCTTCAATCCAAAACCCTATGCAACAATGGAATGAGTGGAATCCAAAAAATTAAAACAAAAGAAGCACCACGCATTACAGACTCCATGTTTTAGTGGAAAGTCGAGAGACCTCTTAAATGAAAAGTTGCATCAAGTAATAAAATCGAGAGCACAACTAGTTCAGTTACAAACTGATTTGCTTAAAAAGGACGATAAAGTTAAACAGAACCAATTAGTTGAAGAAGCAGAATTTACAAAGCGGAAACGACAACTGGAACTTGAATTATTAGAACTGAAAATTGAAGAGAAAAAATTAAGTATTACTTTATTAAAACAACAACTAATGAAAAACAATTCAAGCTAGTATTATTTTGTATTATAAACATTAATAATTGTAAATTGTATGCATTTGTTTGGAATTTTTATAAAAATTGTTCAAAATATCTTATGATAGAATTTCTAATTGCTACACCTACATTATCTTGTTGTTCTTGATTCCTTTCCCCCATAAGGTCAGGTATAACATTCTCTTCTGTTTCAATATCAGGCAATTCATCGTGATTTGAGTATGCAATGTTGTGTATCACTGCACTAGCTACTATAATTGCTTGAGCCAACCGTAGATGAGTGCGAATTCCAGTACTTAAAACTGGAAACCGTCGCTTCCAGATCCCAAAAGTTCGTTCTACTACATTCCTCGTTCGTATTTGTGCTTCATTGTACAAATGTTCTGCAGCAGTTCTAGGCTGATCTAAGGGAGTTAATAGGTAGGAACGTACTGGATAGCCACTATCTCCCAATAACAATAGGTTATCAAATTCACCAGCTTCGAATCTCATTCTCACTCCAGAATTATTAAAAATATAGCTGTCATGAGATGCTCCTGGCCATCTTGCTACAATATCTTGGATTTGATATTGTGCATTACAAACGACTTGTGCATTTATTGAGAAATAGCCTTTCCTGTTTCTAAAATTTTCAGCTATATTGCCACCTGGTGATTGTAGTTTTATGTGCGTGCAGTCGATAGCACCTAAAACACGTGGAAAACGAGCCATTCTTGCAAACTGTATTACCGTTGCTTGTTTTTCTGCTTCCGTTGTAGGGAGTTTAATAAACTGTTCACGAAGTCCAGCTAATGCATATATAACTCTTTGAATTATTTTACCAGCAGTTGATTTATGAATCCCACCATAATCTCCTATGCTTATATAAAAACTTCCTGTTGCGAGAAATCTTAAAGTTAAGAGAAGTTGTTGAAGTGGTGAAACCGCATGATTTCTGTCTGTTGCAGACTTCAATTGATCTGTAATTTCTTCTAAAATTTGATTCACAGTCACTTTTGATACTCGATATCTTCTAATAAATTCATTATCATCCCACCGATTCATGTTATCTACACATTGTTTTCTACCACCATAAGGTTTTCTATAAGCATTTATAATATTGTATAATTCAATATCCACTAAAATATCTTCTTCCACGTCAATAATATTATTCATTGTTGTTCAAAGCTATTGATGTATAAAAGTGTGGTTATAATATTCTTATTAAAGATTTAATGCTTGGTCGAAGTGGACGTTAAGTTAAAGTTGAGATCAATGCACTTAACGAGAGGATAAAAATTAAAAGATGGTGAAAAGACCTAAATCAGGGTTAAAATTCGGATTAAATAAGCGAGAACTTTAAAGATAGGTGAAAAGACCGGCCCTTAATCTAGAAAATTTTTACTGCGATACAATAATTGACCAATTTGCTAAAGATAAGTCCAGAAAGAAACAGATTTGATCATTTTCTAGGCTAGGGTACTGTTTCGACATTGATTTCTTATGTCACGCTAAACATATGACGGAGGAAACTATATTAGTTAATTTACTTCTTCGATAATTAGTGGATGTAGATTCACAAATAGTAACACGATTAAGTCTAACAATTACTTCACAAACACATAATATAATGCAGCGTTTAGAATAAATGGCGGGATACTGTCTCCGCCCTGGATTTAAATGGAATTATGAAATTAATTTCTTATGATTGGAAAAATGTAAATCTAATAGTCGATGGGCCCGTGACATAATGTGTCGGGAAATTTGTATGTCAGCTTTTTAGATCTTAGGTGTAGAATGCTATAAAACGTGCAGATCCGCGACATGAGGCCCAAAAAAGTTCACCGTTAGATTTAAGGTCCATACAATATTGGATGCAATATACTTTTTCAAATTGTACATCAGCTTTTTTGAGGACAAGTTTCTAAGGTATGGTTTAGTTACCAAAGCCAAAAAGCTTACGTTTTTATCCAGATCCAAACGTTCAGGCCCATACAATTCTCATTGCAGTGTGCATTGGCGATTGTATCGTCAGCTTTTTTGTAAATAGCTTTTTCTCGATGAAGTATCGTCGAATTTCAAAAAGCGGACGCTTTGGTTGAAGCGGTGAAAAATTAAAAGGAAAATAAATTCGTTTACATGTTTCGATAATGCAAGACAAATATTGATTTACGAACAGTAAAAATTATCTTGTAAGATTACAACAACAAGTTGTTGGAAATTTTATTGTCTATAAACTTTCACTTGAACTATTTTTTTAAAACGCAATTTTCAATTTCCTCTTTAAATTGTGAGAGTGTGAACGTGGCGATACGGAAGAACCAGTTACCTAAAGCGTCTTAAGGGTTTTGCGTTATTAAAACATTTATCGTATCGGTTTTTGTTTTTACTTTTCTTATCAAAATTGCGACGTTTATTAATTTTCAAGCAATATGTTTTATGTCGCTGCCCATTTTCGATATGCTTGTTTATAATAGTGAATGTTACGGCATAATCCGGATAATCAAAAGGAAACTTTAGAGAAGGAATCCGTTTTTTTTTTAAATACAGTGAAGACCCAGTTCTATGAACAGTTCATTTTAGTAAAAACCAAAATATTTACAGATTTATAATGAATACATAGTGGATAGGAACACTTACGATTTAGTGAATTATACGTGAATTCATTAAAACCATAAACAATAATCATGGTACTGGGTTGGACATTGTAGAAAGCTTTACATATTCAGTTCAGCTCGGTGCGGAGACAAAGGAACACTCCGTTTCGTGATCGAGCATGTTTTTGCTGTACAGTGATTTGTGGCTGTATACTGTACAACCTATACCGTGTGTCCTAGGGAAAAGTTGACATAGGCGTTTACCTATAAGGTAGATAAATGAGAGCAAATTTATGTGGTAATGAAAATGTTTAAAGCGTATTTTAATAAATGAACAGTAACATTTTTATAATGATTGTTGTTATTAATGAAATTATCATCGACATTATTATTAATACAATTTTTATAAAATGAGTTTATTCTTTTTTTCAAAATGTTAAATTCACTTTACAAAATTGTATTTTAGTGATAATAAAGTTAATAAAAAAAAACTGCAATCGGAATCGAACCCTGGTTAGGAAGCGCAAAAAATTAATAGGTAAGAAATTAACCAATTCGACCACGAGGGCTGCTTAATAAATGAAAATCCATTCGGTTAATAAATAAAATTTTACAAAAAATAACCTATTACACTGATTTTAGCTATCCAACATAATATCAGCGAGTATATTGCGATGATTGTTCTAAAATTTGTTGATTTAAATATAAAGTAGTGTTCGTACATTACGTAAATCTGGTTGCATTAACATGAATAAGATTTTTTTAAATCAAAGTGTTGGATATTATTGTATTTAAAAAACAAATGTATGTAAAATGATTAATGTAATTGTATAGAATTTGTTAAAGGTAATTTTAAAGTTTGTAAAATGATAAGTAGGTAAAAAAATAACAAAAGTGACAAGAGAGATTTAAAAATAATAATATGACAGTTGAGAATAAAGACAGGAAAGTGGGAAAAATGTAAAATGTACCAAGTGGAATGAAAATAAAAAAGGAAAAAGTAGAACGGAATTGAAAAAGGCGATAATATAAATATTGAAGATCGTTGGTGGTGAATGGAAGATTACAACCAGAATGGAGATACCTAAAATTTGATCGGATGGACAATGATATCGATTTGACAATTTGGTGATTTAAGTGTGCAGGTTGGATTGGACTTTGGTCATATTAAGGTACCGAACAATTTTATTTTTGCCGAACAATTTAATTTTAAATAAATTGCATGTTATTGTATTGTATTCGGTTGATTCATTGATTGATAGTTTAGTTTAATGAACGGATGTTGGTTTGGTATTTATGACTATATAGAAATTTGAAACTGGTTGATTTTGAATTTGTTTACAAGTTAGGTTTGTCAATTTATCATGCGGTGCAGCTTGGGCCGGTAAAGTAGCAATTTAAATAAACGGGTGAATACGAGAGAAGAACTAAACCACAAAATAGAGAATTTTTACCAATAATAACACCGCAATATATTCGATAATATGTTGTTATGTTGTTTGAATTGTACCAGAAAAAAGAACGCTAATGCTAGAATAGTCTTCCCGTAAGTGGATTCTACAATATTTTTTGTGCTGCTATAGTAATTGTCATCTTACGTTGACGGATATGCCCATTAAATATGAAAAAACTCTAGGGCTGCAATTGACATTGACATTTGACACCTTAGTAATAAATTCGATATAACATAATTTTATTTCAAATAATGAACACGTGAGTCATGAAATAGTATATTGTATTACACGAGGAGAAAATCACAGTTTTAATGCGAGTGTGTTAGCTGCGCGAGGGTGGTAGTCCGAGCGCTGATAATCACGAGCAATGAAACATGATTTTATCCTCAAGTAATACACTATACTTTTTCCACGACCAGTATGTAGTATCTGAGTTTTATCAAAATTTAATTTAAGATTTAACTGTCAGTTTGGCAATTAAAAAAATATAGCTGTTTTCATGACTACCAAACATTTTTTTTATTCTCAATAATAAACAATAATTATCAAGTTTAATTTTTTATTTGAATAGTAGACGTCGCACATAGGGGTATTTGAGCAATCTGAGCGGCCAAAATAATTTTTTTGTTTAATTGGTTCTAAATGACATAAATGATACAACAACAATAGTTTTCTAAAATATATGTATTTATTTAATGAAAAATATGGTTTAGAAAGCAAAAATAAGTACAAACTAATCATTAAGTTCCGATTGGATGGTTTCAGGAAGAAACTAAGCAAATTTTCGTTTCCCTAAAGTCCTCGTACTATAGAGCAGCGGATCTGAGCTCAAGAGGAGTCGGTTGAAAATATCTCTGTTACATGATTCCCTTGAAAAATCTTGCCGATATGTTCTAAAATGTTTGTTACGCGCTTCTGCTGCCTCCTCAGAAAGTTGACCGATAGGTAGCAGTGCGTGTTTTATTATGATTGCTCCGTGAATCAATATTTTATGCATAGTCGGTGTCATCGGATGCCAAGGGTACAATTCGAAATATAAACATCTATCGTGTATCCGCTTGAAATGGTTTCCAGTATTACTTTCAACCTATAAATTAAGTCGTAACTGATGACTGTAATATCTGAACCTAATTTCGGATACTCTAAAAATCTCCTACTCGTGTTGCCAAAATTTGTTTTTGGCATATCCACTAACAAACCAGTTTCTTCGCGAAACCTGGCTTGTATTTCCATTTTCCTCTGTTTTTTCACTTATTTGTCCTCTACAGTTTTCCTTTCCCTGTATTTCTTTACGGGCAATTTGTATGCCAAGTGCAGAATGCTCTCGAAAAGTCTTATCCTGGCATGTAAAATCGACAACCCGAATTTAATAGCTTCAAAAGATTTTTTTTTTATTTTCCAGTTGATTGAAGTCTTTTGAAGTCGCACCACAGATGTAGCAACGATTTGTTGATGTTGTGCCAGTTGCTGCGTTGCAGACCTTCCGTCCACCATTGTCAATATAAAGCAATGTTTGACGAAAAACTTTTTCCGCCAATATCAACTTCAGTTGCGGTTAGAAATTTTATACAATTTTGGATGTATTTAATTTCTTCATTTGTGATGTCAGTAGTTTCTTTCACGAAACGGAATCTAATTGGTCGGCAGAATCGTGGAGAAGAGGGTGTAGGATTTTCCCACAGTACTTTTTCGGTTTCTTTTCCGTAAACTAATCGCACAGGTACAAAGCAGCTTTGAAAAATATTTGCATCTGAATCATCTTCGTTGTCAAATTTTTGCTTGAACTGTGATTGCTGCGATCCATCGCATCCCCATTTACATATAATTTTGAGTGTATCTCTTTCTCGTTCTTCTACTGTTGATATGACCTCTTCCAGGAATTCTGATAAACGTTTCACGGTAATATCGACCAAAGGTTGCAATTGGCTTTCAGCGCAGGTACTCGTCACTGTGCACGCTTCTGGGGGTGGATAACACTCTTTTTTACCTGCTGTATTAGACTATAACACGGGAAGAACTTCTTATTAGTATTTCGAATTATTTCATATTGTCTACGTGTTAAATCAGCATCTATAAACATTTTCAATGCTTGTATTGGCGTCAGACGCGAAGAGTCTTCACTTTTGAAGTTGCATATGCTCTTCTATATTTTGTTGCACGTGTTGGGGTGCTCGTCATATCTTTTAGTAATGCGGAAGCATCCCGTTTTCCAGATTTACTCAACTCAACTTGTGCTGCGTGAACAATAACCTGGCTTCAAAAGTAGAGCAAAGCTCCTCTGTTTTCCTCCTTTTACTCCTTTCACTGGACTCTCCAAACAATTTTTGAGGTCGACCTGGCAGATTTTGCAAAGCCACGGGAGTTTCAAATGTTCCTTCTAACCACAGGTGATTATTTTCCAAAAAAATCTCTTCCTTACGATGGGCTTTTGTCCATCTCTGTTTCATTTCTGATTTGAAATGTGCGAAACTGAATTTAAACGTTTTCGATTGTTCTTCAGTGAAGTCCTCAAGCGACAACAGTTGGTCTTTTAAAAATCCAGTTTTCGTCAAAAGGTGGTTTCCTTTCCTTCCTCAGAAGGTCGAATAGATGTCTACGGGTCACTATCCGTACTCCCGAAGTACCCAATCCGCCTGAAACATTCAAAATGTTGCTTTCAAATTCATTAAACTTCATTCACATATTCAGAATTTTTCGTGGGAAAAAGTAAAAGTACTGAGATTTTCCAAATCGCTGATTTTCGCAGGTTAATTATTTGATTCCGTACTACTCAAAACTCGAAGTTGTAATATTAATAAAAAGGAATGCCGGATCTACCCCGATACTATAACTTATGGCTTGATAAGTATGCACTTCGTTGGAAAATCAGTCTTTTAAAAATATTACTTTTAAAACGTCAAAAGTATACATTTATAGAATAAAATGAAAAAATATAATACAATAAAATAGGTTAATTACCTGTAGAATCAGAATCCATCACTTTTCCGAACAAGATTAAGGTAAAAAATAATTATTCACTATAAAAGCGTTTTCACAAAATCACTCAGAAAAATACGTATGCTACATTTCGATGATCGAATTGCAAATGACGCCGACAGAGCAGGCGGCGTGAGAGGGAGAATGATGGGAGGTGCTGCATATTGTTCACTGGAATGTCCCCTAACTCAGGTACTTGATTTTAGTTGGGCTTTCCCAAATTAGTTAGATTGACTTTGGCCGCGTAGATTCCTTAAATATCCCTCTGTGCGTCGTTTTGACATATATTAGGTTAGTTAAATAAATGTCAGTTTCAAATCAAAACGAGCAACCAATCAGCTTTGCAACTACCAGTCAATTGGGGTATATATACCGTTACTAGTAACGAAATGATTTTCTACAGACGTTCAGATATGACAAATTTTCTCTAGTGGTTTATGACTAAAAAATGTAAAGTTTTCATAGTGGTCGTGAAAAAAGAACTTTAGTGCCGAGCTACATATTATATTTTTTCCGAAATCCCAAAATTTGAACCAAATCGGACAATTTTGTAACGTTATTTAAGGAGCAAATGTAATTAGCTGTTTTCATGTTTACGACAATGTTTGCACCGCGCATGCGCGATTTTAAAATTGACACATCTCTACCGGCAAAATGTGCACTTAAAATTATTGCATAAAGAATTACTTCAGTGCCGATTTAATTTACTTTAGTGCCGATTTTATTTACTTTACTGTCGAATTTTTGGTACTTTAGTGAGGATTTCGAAAAAATATTTTCTTTTTCCAAATGCAGCACAAAAATATTTTGTATGCTACTCTTGTGAAAAAACGATCCATTCAGCGCTCGATTGCGTGTCGCGCTGTACTATTATTCGTAATGCAGATCTTTTTCAACACATGTATCATAAATAACTATTTTGTATCGAGCAAATAGTAATATTAGCAATCATTTTACATTAATGTCAAATTTTGATGTATATGTAGCTACCATGATAAAAAGTGTAGACTGCTAGAAATTGAGGTTTTCAGTTGTAATCATTAACATAATGGATACATGGCACTATACATTTTTAATAACTTTGCATAGGTTTTTCAAGTTTACTTCTTGTTTTCATTTAAAAAAACAATGGTTTTTAACAACTAAAAATTATATTTGAATTACGATGTTATTAATTCAATGTCTGTGAATGCCGGTGTTTTTTTGTAATTTATCCCGAATTGAAGAGGTAAGAATAGCTTCCTGATGATTGCTTGCACATTTATATCATTTTTTATTTTTTTAAGTTGTATGAAGAAAAAATGTGTCGTACAAGAATCCATCAAAAAATATACACGGTGACATTTAAAAAGAAAAAATAGACTATCGTAATTTTAGCATAATTATGCCAATATAATTCCGACTTATATAGCTCATAAAATGTGGTTTAACAAGCCATTTAAAAATATATTATATATGTGCATGGTGACGTGTTTATTAACAGAACCCACTCAGTGAACTTCAGCGCCGCAGCGGCTACAACCTGAACGAATTTTTAAATGTCAATGTTTGAAGCGCTTTGCTAAAGCAATCCGTTATTGATCACGTATAATTATTTGACGCTGTAAGTGCAGGCTGTAATCAAGGGCTTTGATTCAACAGAAAAATGAGGATAGAATTTGGAGGGCAAAACCTGTGAGGTTTATGACCTAATGACGGTCGAAAAGAAACGCATTGAGACAGATGAATGTTGTTCCTTTATTAGTGTACACTATTTCTTTAGCTACCGGTGCAGAAAAGCGAGTAAAGTTAGCGCTTTGTAGCTTTTTCTCCCTGAATGCGCCCATTTTAAGTAAAACATTGCAACAGAAACTTAAATCAATCTTTAATTTCTAATCGGTTGCTGCAAATGTAATAAAATAACAATCTAAATATTATGTTACACGTTTATTAGATAGATAGATAGATAGATATATTTATTAGTTTGTCTAAATTTTACATTTTACAAACGGTACGGTTACTTTATAAACTTAAAAACAACCCTAAACAAACTCCCTAAAAACTAATATGCAAGCGCTCCTTTAAATCACCCCACACCAAAAAAACTTAAAATGCCCTTCTTCCACATAAAATTTTCTCCTTTCTACTACTTCCTCATCCATTCCTCTCATTCCCTTCTTCTCCTTATATTACTTATCTTTTCTTTCTTCTCTTCTGATTTCTCCACACTCTTCCATCAAATGCTGCAAGTCCTCCCCACACATTCTGACCTTTCTTTCTCCATCTTCTAGCCAATACCTGTTTACATTTTCTTGATTCCCACACCTAAATCTCGCTATCATCATTTTCGTCTTTAAACTTTTGTTTCCTGTTGTATATTTCGGTACTCTCTCGGTCATAATCTTTCCATATCCTTCGTTATATCTTCCTTCCCTTATTTTTGTTCTTCTTTCTTGAATTTGCGTATCTTTATCCCTTCTCACTATGTCGTCTTCTATACTTATGCCTACCGCTCTTCTTCTTTTTACTTCTTCTATGACATATCCTAGTCTTTCGTAATATAATCTTATTTCTTGTCCTAACTTTATTCTCTGTTTCTTCACTTCTTTCCGACATTCCTTTAGAATTGTATTTTGCTCCCTTTTCTTTAACTCTTCTTCATACCTCATTGCTATCTTACCAGCTTGTACTCGTATCTTCTCTATTTTAATTTCTTCCCCAACTATATATAGCGGTGTTTTCTATCCCCAACGTCCACCTCCAATACTTTTCTTTCTACTTTTTCCAATTTTCCCCACACCTTCCATCCCCATACCTCCGCTCCGTACATCATAACACTCCTCACTAATTTCTGAAAAAGCCATTTTCTATTTTGCATATTAGCCCCAAACACTATCTCTCCTATTCCCCACACCTGCCCCACAACTTTGTTACCTTTTTTTACTAATTCCCTTATATGCCCCTCATCTTTGTTATTATATATTTTATAGTATATCCTAGATATTTCCATTCGTTCACTTTTTCTCCCCATTTTCACTTTTTCTTTCTCTTTTCCTTCTTCCTTGTTTACTTTCGTTTTTCCAATATTCACCTTCATTCCCTTTCTCTTCTATATACTATATACTATATACTTTCTTCCTCCCTATTACCACTCCACCCCTTTGTTTCCCTTTCATTACCACTTCCATATCGGTCATGTATATAGCGAATAAGTTCGGGCTTACTGGACATCCTTGTTTAAGTCCCTTATTGGTCCAAAAACATTCTCCAACTTTTCCTTCTGTTCTTGTATGACACTTTGTTTCCTTATACCGTGGGTGTTTTTGAAAACGAAACAGATACTTTAGCTATTTTTTTCAAAACCCTCGGCCAGATCAATTTTATTTTCGAGGGGGACAATTGACTAGACTAGTTTGACATTTGTCAATTCAACCCCTAGGCGGGGGCGTCATGCGCCCTAAAAATTTTAAATAGCACCAGGGGTCAAGTGACATATCATTTTAAAGTCCATCGAATTATCTTTCTAACGGCATATTATTTTTAAATTTGTACGATTAGTATTCAAATTGTGACGTTTCTAAGGTTTTGTTTCCATGCATTTGTTGTGCCTATTTCAATTTCTGATAAAGATCGTAAAGTGAAATTCTTTTAATGATTAATTACATGTCACTTAATTAAATGTTCAAATTGATGACCACCAGCATCCATACAGTTGTACAAGTTTTGTTGAAAGCGTTCACGCACATTATGCAAGATTTCCGGTGTAATTTGGTGGCATTCGTTGACAATCCGTTCGCGTAGGTCTTGTAAGGAAGTCGGTTTAGTATCATAAATTTTAGACTTTAAGTGGCCCCACAAAAGAAATCAAGGTGCGACAAATCTGGCGACCGTGCAGGCCATTCTATGGGGCCCTTCTTCCAATCCACTGATTCGTAAATCTATTATCAAGATTCTGTCGAACAGGCAGGGCATAATGTGGAGGAGCTCCATCCTGCTGGAAAACCAATTGGTCTACGATAAAATGCTCATTATTTTCAATAATGTCAGTCAACATAGGAACAATGCTATTTTCCAACAAATCCAAGTACATCTCCCCGGTCAGGTTACCTGGTAAGAAAAAAGGACCAACAATACGGTCACCAAAAATTCCGGCCCACATATTTAATTTTTCTTGATGTTGCGTATGACTGTCATTAACTGGGATTAGAATCACACCAATAACGACAGTTATGGCGATTGACAGTATCATTAATGGAAAAAGTGCACTCGTCCGAAAAGCAGATATTGAAAATAAAATCAGGATTGTTAATAGCTCGTTCACTCATCACTTCGCAAAACTGTAGGCGGCGGTCAAAGTCATCTTCATTCAGTTCTTGTACGAGATGAACTTTGTAAGGGTGGAATTTATGCTGTTTCAAAACATTTCGAATGATGCTTCGCCCAAAACCAGATTCAGCTGCCAATTTCCTCGTACTCGTTCGAGAATTCAAAGCAACATGTCCAAGAACCGCCACATCTACTGCTTCATTTCTATCGGACTGTCGCTTCATATTACAAACAGATCCAGTCTCTTGATACTTTGCCACTAACTCCAAGACGTACTTCCGATTAACATGTTTATCCAAGTGCTGTTGATTAAATTGCTCTGCTGTTCTATTAGCACACTGATTATTTCCATAGAAAAGTGAAATAATTGTCACCCTCTCGGCAATGGAGTAAACCATAATGTTGTTCAATTGCACAAGCAACAATAAGCTGATAACGTAGTCAAAATAGAGGTTTTTTATGTTCGATTAACTACAAACACTAACGCAAATTATGTCAGAATTTTTGTTACAGATTACAATGAGAAATGTCTAATCGATGACACTAGTAGCAAAAAATATCAATTATTAACAGGTAGCACGATCTTTATCAGAAATTGAAATAGGCACAAAAATGCATTGAAACAAAACCTTAGAAACGTCATAATTTGAATACTAATCGTTCAAATTTAAAAAATAATATGCCGTTAGAAAGATAATTGATGGGCATTAAAATGATATGTCACTTGACCCCTGGTGCTATTTAAAATTTTTAGGGCGCATGACGCCCCCGCCTAGGGGTTGAATTGACAAATGTCAAACTAGTATAGTCAATTGTCCCCTCAAAAATAAAATTGACCTGTCCGAGGGTTTTGAAAAAAATAGCTAAAGGCCCAAAAACGTATCTGTTTCGTTTTCAAAAACCCACCCGGTATAACTCTTCCAGTGCTTCTATCAGATCTTCTGTTATCCCAGTTTCTCTTAGCCCTTTCCATAGTTCTGTTTGTATTATTTTTCGATATGTTTTTTTCTACTGCTTCTTCCATTTTTCTTACAATGTCTTCGATTTCCTCTTCTATCCCTTTCTTTGCTTCTTGGTCGTATTCCATTATTTGTTTATATTTTTCTGTACTTTCCTTTGTCCATACTATCCATTTTTCCCTTAGTTTTTCTTCCTTTTTACTTCTCTTTCGTTAAAGAAAACTTCTATTGGTGGATGATCTGATTCTTCTTCTTCTCCTATTTTAATTTTGTCTATTTTCGATCTATTACCGATTCTCCTCTTTCACTTATGTATGTATACTCCCCTTTCTCCCTTCTTCCATATTTCCATTTAGAATTGTCCATCCCTTCTCCTCACACATTTCCAATAGTATTCTCCCTTGTCCATTTATTTTTTTATCCATTGACACTCTCCTTTTTCCTCTTCATTTACCATCATCCCTCCCTCTTCTCCTAGTCTTGCGTTAAAATCCACCCCTAATATTATTTTTCCTACTTCTTCTTCTTTCAGTACTTCTTCGATATTATTTCTGGTTTCTTTCATCTCTTTCCCATATACTGTTAACACTACGTAATTTTCTCTTTCGTTTGTTGTCATAAGCCTTTAACAATTCCTTGCACTTGTTTCTCTTCATTCTCTTCTTTACTCTTCCAATCCTTTTTACTTTCTAACCAGGTCTTTACAAACCCCACCATTTTAAAACCTAAATAGTTCCAAAAATATTGTCCTTTGTTTTTTATTCCAGCCACATTCCAAAATACTATGTTACTCTGTTGGTTTACTGCTCTATGTTCACACTTTTCCCCCACGTTGTTTCTTTCTATAGGCTTTTAGTTTTTATTATTTTCCCTCCCTCTTCACCACCGCTTTCTAGTTTTTAAAGACCACTTTTTAGTTTTCCTTCTTTCTATCCACCTTCTCTCGCACATGCTGCAACAACAAAAATCCTTAGAAATTGGCGGCCGGTAAAGTGTCGCTGTCTACGTTCCATTTAAAACTACCCTTCTTCCGATTATGCTCACGATAAGAAAATTCAAAGACACCCTCGCATTCCCACCCGTGAATGCAACAGAAACTATTCGACTGCTATTGAAGACTTAACAGCGTTCTTAAGTACGTAGCTTAATTAAATAAATACCAACATTTATTTTAATGTAATTTCTCTTCCCTTAGTAATACGTATTTCTTCGCCTGAGTTAAAAAAATGATGACACTAAGCTGAGTGGCCTCAGACGACAGTTTTACAATAAAATAATACTTTCACAATAACTCCTAATGTGACTGCACATTCACTGCAACATAAAAAGACAACGTAATTCATCTTAACGTGATTCGTAAACTCATTAATATTATCTTTATTGGGATATTATTTCCAATAAGGTATAAATAAAACCTTCTCATTAGCAGTGGAGGCAGGATGATGGAGTTCAAACACCGTTAGAAAGTACCAATATTTCCACTGATCCAGTTCAGTTCGGCCTTTATCGGAGAAATTTAAAAAAATTATGATTTCGTCACAACTTCGGTAGTTAGCTACCTCTTTTTCGGTCCACGGCTTAATAATAATTATAATTAACAATTAAAGCGCTCTAGATAAAATAACTTAGATATACGCGAGAACTTGGTACTCGAACAACAAAAAATTGCATTTTCATTGTCAGAATTACATTTTGTATTATTACTGAGCGGCAGATATTGATATAATATTACATTAAAACGTACCGTAACATTACATTGTAAATTTTATGCAATGTTACATTAGTATTACTTTGTTTAGCGAAAATTAGTCGGTAAAATCGAAAAGAGCAATCGTAAATATGTTGTTTCTCGACTTCTCATACAAATCTTATTGTTCGTTAAACAAAAACGTCTTCCGGGATTGGACAGTGTCGAAATGGTAACGGTAGTTGCCAACGTTTCGTCACCAATCGTAAGGAACATCGTCAGGGCGAGACTTCTTTCAGTATAGAATCTGGTTTGGTTGACAAGTTGATTACCTGACCTTTAGTAGTCTACCTTGATGACGCAATGTTGGCGAAACGTTGGCAAGTACGGTTACCATTACGATCAAATCCAATCCCGGAAGACGTTTTTGTTTTAACAATGACTCCGGCGGTAAATATACAGCAAAGGGGACCCACCTCCGATCGCCTTCTAAATAGGTGCGTTGGACGCGGCTTCCGATACGGAACAACTTTTCCCTCTGACATAATTGGGGGTCACGTCGGTAAAAAAAGATATTCACCATTAAAGATGTGATAAATATTGTAATTTGAATAGCATGACACTTTGTACATTCGGCGTCTTTAAGAGATATTGTCAAGGACACCCTGCCGAGTAACTTGCAAGTAATTTTACTCGGGGGTCATTGTTTCTTAAAAAGTTATTAACAAATGAAGGTGGTGATAACAGCCGTACAATGGAATCTCAATTGTACCACACCGTGTACATTCGAGACGTCTTCTATTATGAGAACACTCTACTCTATCTCCAACACTTGTTTAGAGAGGTTTACAGGTTGTTGCTGTTATTCTTACTTCATTTAGATTCTACGTTTAGAGAGCGTAGTAGACCTTAACTAATACATTAACTTTATTCGTTAATAACTTTTTAACAAACAATGACCCCCGAGTAAAATTACTTGCAAGTTGCTCGGGAGGGTGTCCTTGACAATATATGTGAAATTTAAAGTCATCGGAGGTAGGTCCCTTTGCTGTATGAACGGGGTGAACGGTGTTGGTTGGTAGGTTACAGTTATTACAATTTTCTTCTTAAAAATTACATGTTTGCATGTGGTTTGAGGTAAACGGTGTTGGTTGGGAGGTGCGATCGGGGTAAATATACAGCAACACATCTTTAATGGTGAATATCTTTTTACCGACGTGACCCCCAATTATGTCAGAGGGAAAAGTTGTTCCGCATCGGAAGCCGCGTCCAACGCACCTATTTAGAAGGGGATCGGAGGTCCCCTTTGCTGTATATTTACCACTCCGGCTGTTTGTTTAACGAATCATAATTTGCAGTTTTTATAAATCGTTTACGAGTAAATTAAATTATTTTTTTTTAATAATAGGGGTTGATTTTTAGGGTTAAAAAGTTGAAAACCAACTTAAGAATATTTTAAAACGGAAAAACTTCATAAATTATTAATTTCTTTAGGGTATATAATACTTTTTTTATTAGGTGATCCCATGGGGGTTAATTTTAAAGGTTGAAATATTTTTGATTAATATCAGAACATTGGTTTGAAGAAACATAAATTGAATTTTGTGTTATTTTTATTTTTAACGTAAAACATTTGCAATTAAATACTTAGTTTTTTCATTCGAACAATAGTTGTCAAGAAATTATTTATTTCCTTGAACATTTTAAACTTATATGTTGCCACGCAATTCAATTAGTAAGATTACTTTAATGGAAACTGGTGTCAATTTACAATTTAATTTCCAGATGCGCAATAGAAAATATGATTGGTAGAAAAATAAAAGAAGCGGTCTATTTTATAGGACATTACCGTAGAGCGTAGATATCGGATTAGCGGTTCCGAATAGCTATTGGTAAACTAAAAGTCAGTGGCGTAAGGGGGTCTGGGGCCTGGGTGTTGAACCTTTATTTAATTTTTACTTCATCTTGTTAAGAACCAATTGATATTAAAAAATAATTTTCTGGTTATGTAATTTATTTCCTGGTTAAAATGTTTAGTATAGGCGAGTGATTATGTAACTCGATTTATAGTAGGAGTATGGTGGCAGTACGATCTGGACAAATGGTTGCGTTTGCGTCTGCCCTGTGACGAGACAACAGGTATAGAGAAGAGAGCTAGCTGGCGCGCCGGCGCCGTGCCGAAGCGGGCCCCTCGCCCTCTCCTCGCACTGCACAACTCCCCGTCCCACTCCCACCACACCTTCTACTCAGCCCTCAAGTCTCATCCTCTCAGTGCAGTGCAGCGTCTGACACTTGTATGATGTGCGTTACGCCTCAGCGTCAGTGTCGATTTTCTAATTTTGACGGCCGTTTGTAAAGTGAACTTTTATCGTATTGACTTTTGAGTGTGCGTGTATAAAGTTATAATGATGAAGCCCTACAAACACCTAAGTGGAGCGCAAAAAGGAAAAAAGAAGAAGGTGGAAGAAAGTGAGAAACGGTCTAAAATGACCAAAATAGACATTTTCTTACGGCCTTCAACATCCAATCTGACTTCAGACACCTGAAGCCCAAAGAAAATGTTGATCATTCTGCTGGTGACGGTTTTTCTAGTTCCGACTTATCACCTTCAACATCTAAACTGACCTTGGATCTAAAGCCCAATGAAAATTGTGATCGTTCTGCTGATGAAGATCCATCTAGTTCTGAGGTATTGCCTTGTTCTAGTTTCAGTAGCACAAGCCGAGATATTGAAATAAAGGAAATTCCATCAGGCCCGGTTAAAGAGCCTGAACAAACAGAATGTAACATTGAGCCAGTTACTAGTTTTAATTCAAACAATATTTTTCCCACAGACCGGGCCCATTTCACAGAAAACGTTGATGACTTCACAAATCAGCTTATTGTACGACATGGCCCATGCAAACCCATGGGCCCTTTTCCAAAGACCCGAAACAGAAAAATAGGCATTTTTCCAAAGCATATTATGAAATAAGGACTAAGACCGGCATGTGTATTCAGAGAGATTGGCTATGTTACTCTTTAATGGGAGACTACGTGTACTGCCATCCATGCTGGCTTTTGCTGACAGATCCTCACCTCACTACCACAATAACTGGGTTAATGGTGTCAGGTACTGGGAAGGAATTGCGAAAAGAATCAAAGAGCACGAAAATAGCAGTTCTCACTTAGAAGCTTGTGTCACCCTTAATTTTTGGGTAAAACAAAAACAATCGATACTAGTTTCATAAACGAAATAGAAAAGGAGACAACCAAATGGTACAAAGTGTTACATAGAATAGTTAATGTAACACTTACTCTTGCGTCATGTAACTTGGCCTTTAGAGGCCATCGAGAACAGATAGGAAAAACTAACAGTGGCAATTTTCTGGCAATAATGGAACTTTTAGCAGAATATGATCCCGTGTTACATGAACTGTTGAATGAAAATACAAAGCAAAAGTACCTTAGCCCGACCATACAAAATGAACTGATTCAGGTTCTAGGTGATAAGGTTAAGAGCGATTTAGTGGGAGATATCAACGATGCAATGTTTTATTCAATGATCCTCGATACCACTCTAGACATCACCAAGAAAGACCAATTGTCCACGATAATTAGATATGTGACAATCCCTAAAGATGCCTCAGGCAAACCTATATCATTGGTGATAAATGAGAGTTTCTTAGGGTTCAAAGTGGTGGAAGATCAATCAGCAGGTGGATTGGAAGAAGAAATTCTACTTAGTCTTCAAGAGAATAATATCCCACTTACTAAATGCAGAGGACAGGGATATGACGGCGCAGCTACAATGTCTGGAGCTTACACTGGAGTAAAACCAGAATTTTGGAAAAACAGCGAACTGCTAAATTTGTGCACTGTGCGGCACACAATTTAAATTTGGTAGTAAATGATGCCATGACCAGTATCCCTGAAAATGTTTCATTTTTGGAATCCTTGAACAACTCTTTGTCTTTTTAGTCAAAGCAGCAAAAGATGGGACCTTCTCGCTTCGTCTTCTCGATCTTTAAAGAAGCTTTGCCCCACCAGATGGGCCTCAAGAATTGATTCACTGAAATCGCTTAGCCACTGCTATGTAGATGTCATGAAAGCTTTGGCTAAACTAATTGTTATTTCTACAAAACCCAAAGAAAGAGCCGAAGCGATGGGATTAAAGAAACAGCTTGAGAAGTTTTCTTTCGTTTTTAAAGTCGTTATTCAAACAAACATCCTTGAAGCTATTAATGTAGTATCAAAAACCTTCAACACGAAGGGTATGATCTATTTCAGGCAGCTTCACAGTTAGGAAGAGCAGAAGAAAAACTAATCAATATGAAAAATAACTTTGAAGAAATAAAAGCCTCTGCCATTACACTTTCAGAGAAATGGGGAGTTAGCCCCGAGTTTGATGAAAAAGAAATAGAAAAGTTAAAAAACACTTTGACGAGCTTTGCCAAGATGAACGACTATTGGATAGTGAAAGAAACTTCAAAGTGTGTGATTTTTTGCGCGACTCTCGACGTAGTAATTTATCAGTTGAACTTGAGATTTGAGGCAATGTCTGAAGTCAGCAAACTCTTCTCAGTGTTGTCTCCAGCGTTTTTGTTACAAGAAGAAGACGCAGAAATTACCAAACAAGTGAAAATTCTTGTACATGAGTACGAAGAAGATTTAAGTATTGACCTTTGTTCTCAATTGAAAGCCTTTACAATAGCTCTAAGGCCAGAGATTGCGAAGTTGTCATCGATCCGGCAACTAGCAGAACTGTTGTTTTTGGACAATTATTGGATGACGTCTAGCTTCCCGGACTTATGCACAGCGTTTCTTCTTTTCCTGACTTTACCAGTGACAGTCGCCAGTGCGGAGCGATCGTTCTCCAAGTTAAAGCTCATCAAAAATTATTTACGGAATACCATGGCCCAAGAAAGACTCAGCAGCCTCGCGTTATTAAGTATAGAGAACAAAAGAGCCAAAAGGTGGATTTGGATGAAGTTATAAGGGCATTTGCTGCTAAGAAAGCTAGAAGGCAGAAGAAGATATTGTTGTAGCACCAGACCATCAACCACCGTCAGATCATCGCTGTCTTACAAAACTAAGTCTTTGTTTACAAATATCTATTTTTTTAAATCTATTATATCTTGTTATCTTGTATCTATTATACATTGTAACAATTTTTAAAAGTTGATTAAAACCAACGTTATTGTGTATTTCAGTCATATCCTGTTTTCTTTTCGGTTCAAATTAATGCAGTTGGTTTATTGGACTACTAGTTTCTACAAAATAGAGTATAGTCCGTTCACTTTTATAAAAGCACCCGGGAGGCTATGGAAATTTGACATATTCCACTCTGTATACTAAAATTTTAGGTTATGTTATTTATTTTCTTGTCAGATTGATGCACAATGTTGTCATTATCACAAGAACTGCGACTGTCAAAATTGAAAATCCTAAAGAATGAAGTACGGGCGCGGATCGACTCGGCAACGTTGAATTAAAAAATCGACACAGAACATTAATATAGAAATTGCTGCCAACTTATGATAATGAAACAAAGGCCTACTTTGTGCTTTTTAATATGTGAATGGAGTATAGGTACTATGTTTCACCTACAAATGAATTGTTAGACAGTCATATAAAATAATAATGGTTGAGTTGAGGGTTGAGGTAAGCCTATAGAATTGACGTTGATAATGAATAAAAGGAGATACAAGATGATGGGTAATTAGGGGTATGGTGATAGGTGCTGAAGGAGTGATGGGGCCCGGGGACAATCATGGGGGGGGCTGAGTAACGTTACGCCACTGCTAAAGTTATACTGTACCTACGTTAAAACGTACGTTCAATTTAAGTACATGCGTGTGAATTGGACCGGTATGCTTGAGTTTACTAATATAATCCGATATCGGAATTCTCTCATAATTTATGCCATAAATGCCTATGTGTCTTGCCTAAGGCGTAAATGTGTCTTCTACATACCGATTAGTAAATTTTTGTCAAATAAAAAAAGATTTTTTAAACACCGTTTACCATTTGTTGTCGGTTGGTAACTTCTGTAGCACCTACGAGCAACTAAACCTGTTTAAAAATCACATGATGAGTGAAATACACTAGGTAACGTAGTCCTTGTATAAGTTTTAGAATTACTATAATTTAAACATAATTATGTTCTATGAACAATAAAACGTGAAATAAAATGCAAAAACATAATTACATTGTAAACATTTAATAGTATGCAAATAACTGCAATTGTTAAATTCAGATTTTCACAAGCAATACGTGATTATTAAGCACTAACTAACGCCGTTTGTTTATCTAAGACACCAAAAATTGTAGTTTTAAGTTAATTGTGGCGATTGTTGTTACAATAAGTGTTATTATCTAGTGTCGTGACGTACCAAAATGCATTTCAATTAAGGCAACTTTGTCGTCAAATGTGTTATCAGTTACATAAGTCGATCCTTCAATTATTATAGCCAACTATGTATTGGCAAAACAACAGTATCGAATCGCCTGCTGTAAGTTCGCAAGAGGTTGTACAATACCAAACAAATACCGTGATTCACTCGACAGCTGTTTCTGTTATCTTGGGACTCTTCAGGAGTGAGCGAACTCGAGAACTATTATACAAATGCGTCCTGTCGATGTCTTCAATTACATTTTGAGCATTATCTATTATCAGAGCACTATCAATGGATCCGTTTAGTGTGATGTCACAAACCAACCGCTCAATTCAAAATCTGGTACTTCGTAAGATTGTGGACAAAAAGTGGACCTTAAGCAACAAGGACTTAATAGTTATATTAAAATAGTTCAATAAAAGAGGTTGGATTTTCAGTATACGCGTATAAATAGAAGAAATCGTTGCTATGTTCACTACTCTCTGAACCTTTATCTTTCATCTAGTACCAATATTATATTTCACGAGTTATTCGATGGTGCAAAGGTTGTTCCATTTAAAAATCAACTTTCGTTGACTACGTTTTTTCTGAATTACCCTGTATATACGAAATATTTTTGAAATGTGCAACGTTTAGTCTATTTGGAAACCCTGCTCACACTTTTTCGGACAAGTAGCCTAAAAACCCATAATCGCACACTAAATGAACACACTGTATGCATTAATTTTGAATTTAAAATAGAAAACGCCTATGTCAACTTTTCCGTGAGACACACGGTATATTGATATCAATAAACATGATTGAAACTATAAAAATGTCCTAAGCATGTTATTTAATAAACAAATAAATAAGATAATTTAACATTTAATCCTCGAACAATCATTTATACATGTGTGCATTAGTCAACATGCGTACGCCTTTTAAAAATTAACTACATTCTGTGTATCAAAATTAAAACCCTAGTTATTGACGTTTGGTACCGACTAAAGTTACTGTTCCTGATTGGCATTAACCTAATCTCTTAATGCGAGTTAAACAAGTTTACATTTTTTCAAACAGAGAACAAAATAAATTTTCTTAAAACTAATAGACGTTTTACTTAGAGAAAGATAGCAATAGGGTGGGTGGTATGAGTAGCTGTGGGTAGTAGTGCGTCAACACTATTTCCATAAAAAATGCATTAATGCAGATATGTTTTTTTTAATTTAAAACTGTGAAGAAACCATTTCAAACGTGATCGCATTAGATAATCCCCTAAATTGTATAAATATGCTAAGTTCTGGAGAAAAACTTACACGATTGCTTCTAAAATAATATTTAAAGTATAACAAACGCTAACTTCAGTTTACTGCAGTTCTTCGCTTGGGATTTCATTCATAAATACCTTGTCTCGCAAATTTTAAATATGTGGTGAAACACATACATGCAAGTGTAATTTTAGTATAATTTATATTGGTGGAACTATTTATCTATTTGTAACTCGGGGATTCAACTTATACAGTATTGTCATTTTTTCCTAAATTTCAAATTCAATTCCCATGATTTGTTACATTCTCTATTTGATGACGTCACATAAAGTGACAAGGACTAACTTAAGTAAAACGTCTATACAGCTGTGTCACTGACTTTCGTATTATGGTGTTTTTTGATAAAATCATGCTGAGATAAGTATCACACTACACTCAGCGGCGTAGCGTGGGTGTCGGCCGCCCGGCGGAAGACAATTTTGCCGCCCTCTTATTTAGATATTTCAATTTAATGTATACTATACATTACATAACATACATTTAAATAAAAAGTTTATCTAAGTTTTACAATCATCTTTATTATACATTGATACATTTTTATAACAGGTACACTCAAGAACGCGTCAACCTATACACTTTGGACTTTGCACCATTCTTATTAACAAACGCATAAGATCGAAACTTGAACTGCGAGTGTATAGCTTGATGTGAGCTCGACTGTACATACAATACCTATCACCGCAGACTAGGTACAGCTGTCGATCGTCAGATTGACAAAATTAAATAATTGGAGAATTGAATATAAAACGCAAATAAATTTTTAATAAAACTAGAACTATACTATTATAATAAAGATTTTGTTTAAAAAGTAGACGTCAAAGTAAATTTATACGTCTACTTTTTTAAGAGCAAAGTCTTTAATTGCACCATCAATGTCTATAGCATCACACATTTCTTGCTCAATAGACAAGATAGCCAAATTAGTTAGTCTTAAAGTACTCATGGTTGATCTTAAATAATTTTTAATCAACTTCAATTTTGAAAAACTTCTCTCACAGCTGGCATTGCTTATGGCAACTGTGAAAAATATTCGTAGCATTATTAAAATATTGGGCAAAGCATCTTCCAGCTTGGACTCCACAATAAATTTTAATAATTCAAGTGAGTCTGCATTAATTAATTTATTTTCGTTACCTGTAGCAGCAACGAAAGTCCGTAGTCGAAGTCGTTCCAGCTTGAAATCCTGCTCGTCAATTTCGACAGATGCGTAGTCTAGATTACATTTAGTGTCGTCTGGATCTAATAATATAGCCGGCGATAGATAAGCAAACTTATCTGTTAAATTCTGTAGCTGCTGAAAACGCTCACGAATTTCTACAATGATTCTATCTAACGAAGAAAACAGCTTTCGTCTCAACTCATTTTCACAAGACAAGTCAGCATCCCTAGATCCGTCATCAAAAATATGCCTTCTTCTTATGCGCCTCTGAGGTTCTATGGAAATTCCGAGTTCTTCACACATATTTTTTGCATAACTTACAGCGCCATCTGCCCATTCCTCTCGTTTCTCTATCAATATTATCTGCAAAGCATTTACTTTCTGAGCGCACAATCTTAGGTCAAGTCCCTTTGTTTGTAAATATTTTTGTGTATCATTTACTTCATGTAGCACCGGTTGCCAAAGGCCCAAAAACAAAGAAAAGAAAATGACTGCATCATTACTAGTAAAGCTCCTGCATCTGTCCTAGTGTTTAAGCTTTCACATGCCTCTGTCAGTTTCTCCAAAGTGACGAGAATGTCTTTGTAATGATGCCATGTCATATTTACGGCATCGCCTCTGCACTCCACCGCGTGTCTTGAACCCTTTTAAGCTCTTGCCTGTAGCTGCTATCAGAACTTCCCAACGATGTGTAGATGTGGAAAAAATGAATAGCAACGTTCTAAAGTGCCGAAAAAGTAACTGAACTCACCTCAACTGAGGCAGCGTGTAAACAAACTAGGTTTAACGAATGATTTGAGCAAGGTACGAATTCAACTTTAGGGTTTATTTCTTTAATTCTTTGCTGAACTCCTGAATGCTTTCCAGCCATAACAGCAGCATTATCATATGCTTGGCCTCTACAGTTGCTTATATCTAGGCCATCAGTTTGAAGCTTGTTTAAAATCATGTTTGAAATACCTTCAGCAGTTTTGTCTTTAGTTTCAATAAAATCTATGAAAGATTCCACTACGTTTACTTCCTGATTTTCAATTACTACGTATCTTAATACCTGACTTGTTTGATCTTTATGAGAAAGGTCTGGAGTGCTGTCGAATATAATCGAATAATACTTAGCCTTTTTTATTTGTCCGATGATATGTTGGCGAACATTATTTCCCAAAATGGCAATAAATTCATTTTGTATTTGTGGTGACATATAAGAAATTGAAATTTTGCCACACATTTTAGATCTTACAAGATGTTCACGAAGTACGGGATCGTATTTGCAATTAGATGAACCAATTCCAAAAAGTTTCCTCTATTGGTACTGGTGTCGTTTTCTATATGCCCACGTAAAGCCAAATTTTGTTTGGCCAGGAATTTTATAATATCAAACATTCTGAAAAGAATTTCCTGCCATTTTTGTTTCCTTTGCCACTATGTTTTGCTCTTTCTTGTCGATTGTCTGTCCTTTTTGAAGTCTGCTCTCCAACTCCTTCCAATTGCAATAATTTTGGTTGTGTAGTGCACTTGATTCGTGACTTGAAACCTTAGGATTTAATTTCCACCAAGTATTAAATCCATCAGATGAGCAAAATTTAGATCCATTCGGTGTATTTACGTTCTCAAATAACCGACAACAAAAGCAAAATAATGATTTTTTGGATGGAGAATAAGCCATCCAAGTACGTAAACTTTTTCGCCGTTAGTCAATGTACGGTAAAACCATTCCTGAGTAAGCCGTCTTGTCTCTCCTTTGATGTTGAAGAGCACGAATCTGAACGTATTACTGTTGAAGTTTCAGCAAAATTAGTATTAATATGCTGAACAATTTCCTGTCCTTGTTGGACGAGATACAATCGCATATTGTCGTCTATGTGTTCAGGCCATTTCCCAATATCGTCGAAATTTTGATATTGAATAGCAGACAATGCCGATGTTGTATCAATCTCTGTTTCGGAACTATGCCTGTCCATGTCTAGACGTAGAGATAGAGACTTTAATTCAGTGGATGTTATTGAAATTTGATCTTCAGGAATAATGTCAACACTTCTAACAGGTACCAGATTAACAGTGTCAAGTTCTTGCACTTTTTCAGCTTGTTCTGGGTTTGAAGGCCCAGTTGTCTGTGATGAACTTAAGCCTAACGTGGAATCTGACGTCTCAGGAACAACACTTTTCACATATTTAAGTAAAGCCCTTCATTTGCTTTAATATTTTCCAACTTAGCTTTTCTCTTATTACGGTAAGATGCCCCACTTTCTTTTGCCCTTTTCATTTTTGATGCTAAAAACAAAAAAGAATATTACATGATAAAGTACAAGTTAGAGTCGTAAACGGTAGTAGGTGGTATGATGACAATAGGTCCATCTCTTAATAATGTTTTCGGTGCGTGATCTCGCCTGGGGTGTACCACCCACCACCCTAGAGGAACCCGCCATAGTAACTACAGGATACTTTCCGTTGACCTATAAACATGAAATTTGGCAGGAACCTAGGTATTAGACTGTGCCAAATTTAGGCACTATTTGTACGGAACCCTGAGTACGCGAGTGTAAAACTCGCACTTGGCTGGTTTTTTATTATAATAAATTACAGCTTGAACAACATATCAGACAGTCGAACATACAATTACATAAATAAAATACCTTTTTAATACTCACACAGTTGAGGTACACGTAGCGGACAAATTCAATTTTTCACAAAGTCCAATTATTTCACGACCACTACACGTATCTATTTGCACAAAAATCACAGTTTTAAAGCGTAACGTAAATTACGATACGAGACATCAATAAAACTTTGTTTGAATCGTCAGTCATTCTCGCTGTTGTTTTGTTAGCCATAAACAATCCAAGCATTAAATAAAATACGGGGAATCCCCGCAAGTCGTAGACGGTGTTGCCAGCAGTCGCTACAAAATATCATTCAAAGAAAGGATTCCCGAATCCGTTACAGAATAAGTAATGAAAATTCCATGCTCTTTTCAATCGGTCCTTTGTAGTTGCGCTAAAAATATGAAATGGTTCAAATATTTTTATTATTTATTGTGAAATTTTGCCGCCCCTAAAATGTGCCGCCCGGGGCGGGCCGCCCCCACTACGCTACGCCACTGACTACAGTTATTTAATTCACTTTTAGTACAAGTTTCACTTGCAGCTATCATTACTTGTGTTTACGTGTAGTTTTCTTTTATTTAATAATTTTTAGCGATGACACTGATATTAACACATACTTTAATAGTAACGGGATTGTTTGCTGTAATACATTTTATCGCCTACAATTTTTATTTTTCAACATGAGGAGCGATATGCCTTCCAGGCCGGTAAATATAGAATTCTCTGAAAATTTCGCGTTGCCTACATTTATAACGCCATCACAGCTTTTTCACGCAAACTCCAGAACAAAAGACAATCGAATGAAGCTCAAAAATTAAATTTTCGAAGTTAAATAAAATTTAGCATCAAATTAAAGTTTGGAAAGTTCTATGCAGAAAATGTTTATATGTTTATAATGTTTCGCTGAACGATTTTGGTATTATTTGTATTTTAAAGTTCGATGTATACGTCACGCGGTGACGTCATAAGACGTCTTAATTTAGGATGAAAGGTAAATATTTCCTCCTATAAATGATCAACTAATTGGATTGTTCTTCCTTGAGGAGGGGCACCAAAAAACCATTAAGGCGTTTTTTCAGGCAACGTTTCGTGCAGCCGAATGTACACTTCTTCAGGCCTCTGTTTATTAAAAGAAAGGAATACATTTAACGGTAAGTTATATACATAAACATCATATCCTTAATATATTAATCTAAATTATAGGTGATTGACTCGGCTACTTACTTAAAACAAATAAATGGTCCGCCACTTGAATAAGTGTAAAAACACATAGATATTAAAACAAACACAAAATAAATTAACAATTAAATGTAAATAAATATTCTAATAAAACACACACTCTATACGTAGAAACGAACAAACATGAATGACTAGATAACAATATGATAATGGGAATTCCTTCTTCTATTTTATTTTAGTGATTAAATTTCTATAAATATTGCTTAAATTTTGTGTGTCCGTGTTATAATTAATGTTGTTATTGTGTTTGATGATGTATATCATTTCAGCTATTAGACGTTTTTTATAATTCCTTTCTACATTTAAAATCGTAGGATTATCAAAATTAAAATTATGACCCATCTCAATATGGTGTACGGCTAACGCAGAGTCTGGTTTTTTGTTTTTGCAATCGTACTTATGATTTTTAATCCTATTACGTGTTTTTTGTTTGGTTTGGCCAACATAGCATTTATTACAGTCAAGACAGTCTATTTTATACACTACATTGTGTTTGTCAAGAATGTTTGTCTTGTCTTTTAATTGTGTGTAGATAATGTTGTAAATAGTATTGTTATTGTATGTAGCTATGTGGACGTTAGTAGTTTTTAGTAATGGGATAAGGTGTTTAGTCAAGTTAGGTATATTAATAATTTTAGTATAGGTATATTGAGAATTAGGGGATTAATTGGTGATGGTGTGTTAGTGTTATAATTATAGTATAAGATTCTGTTAATAATGTTAGTAGGATAATTGTTATTTTTCAATATATTTTTTAGAGAGGTTAGATTTTTAGTGAGATATTTAGGACTACTTAGTTTTGTTATTTTGTTTTTCATAGATTTAACTATATTTATTTTTGGTGCTGTTGGTGATTTGATAAATAATTGATAGTCCTATTGGATGCCATGGGTTTAAAAATACCAGTCAGTTAATGTGTTTTATTAGAGATATTTATTTACATGTAATTGTTAATTTATTTTGTGTTTGTTTTAATATCTATGTGTTTTTACACTTATTCAAGTGGCGGACCATTTATTTGTTTTAAGTAAGTAGCCGAGTCAATCACCTATAATTTAGATTAATATATTAAGGATATGATGTTTATGTATATAACTTACCGTTAAATGTATTCCTTTCTTTTTAATAAACAGAGGCCTGAAGAAGTGCACATTCGGCTGCACGAAACGTTGCCTGAAAAAACGCCTTAATGGTTTTTTGGTGCCCCTCCTCAAGGAAGAACAATCCAATTAGTTGGTCTTAATTTACCTTTCTTATGATTCATGACCCTTGAAAATGTCTACAAATTGTTATCTAGTAGATTCTTATACCAAAATTGTTTGTTTAGGTACACACTTTCATCAGAAAACGAAGTTTTCCACAGTTTTCCTTGAAGGAAAATAAATGTTTTGGACACAGAAATACTCACTGAGTTCCAATTAAGTTTTGCTTTGGTATGGGGCTGCTCGTTTCATAGCACACACTAAAGGTCCTCTAACGGAACGTTCACGACAAAGTATTCTTAAAAATAAACTTAAAACTATACAAAAATGAACAATATTTATTTCCGAAGGACGAAATCTATTCAAACAATACAGTTATCAAAAACCAAATTAATAGCGAAGATGAAATTTGTATGCGATATGTTATGAATCGACAGATGCGAAACCGTCTCAATATTTATTCGTTGCAATATACAATCTGGTCATATAACATTTAAATATTGGAGTGATGGAAAATCATCAGGATGTTATCCATTCGGATTACGTACACTGATTTCTAAATAAAGAACATAGATTATTCTTCATGCTGGTTGAGAAATGGGTTTCATTACAATAAATTGCTCGATTATTTTTATATCGGCAATTATCATATACATCAACTTTTATGAGTTATTCATAAAGAAAATACATCACGTATAAATTTGATCAGCTTGTTAGAAAAGAGTGTTCATAATGCTGCCTCCGTACCAGTCCGATTAAAATACAATCATTACACAATAGAAAACATTGTAGTAGTGAAAAGCGATGTTGCAAAAATAATGGGACGATTAAACTCAAAGTTAAAATCCAAAAATAAAATTTCTTTACTTACTATTACTTATAAAAAAAGTTGCATAATATTTCTATCTTACACCAGCAGTTTGATGCATTTTAGTCACTAATTTTAGTGAATAAAAATACACTATTATTCACTTGTGACTAAAATGATAAATAGGTAAATCTTTCTGTCTTTATGTAAATAACCTTGACAACGATGATAAAATTATAAATTACTTGAAAATTATGCTTTTCTCGCAAAGTAACTTCAATCCGTTACAAGTTGCAAAACTGCTGGTGTAAGATAAAACGTCGTATATCTCACGTTAGAGAAATGCCATTATAAAGCTCGTGAGAATTATTATGATGCATTTCTCTCACTTACAATATAATGTACTATTATTTTTCACTTTACTATAATTGAATGATAAATCCCTAGGATAAGAGATATATAAACATTTCCATAACAACCGGGGCATAATGAGAGGGCATAATAAATTCATTAGGCCCTCAAAAATTGTTTGATCTTAAATGATGATCTATTAAATAATCAAATTTATTTTACAAAATAGAATTTGTAATCCATACAAAATTAAGTATTCTTTTCATATTTGCTTTCGATTTAACGGGTAGCAAACTTTCCGTAGCGTTTTGAGCATTTTCTTATACACATTCTGATAGGGCATTCATTATAAAGTCTGTATACTATTGGCGCGGAGTAATAAATCATAATTGCTTGAAATAATTCTTTATTTTCTTGTGAAAGCGGTACTTCTACGGTTAAGTAAAAAACCAATAAATTCTAACCAAAATACGATCATTGTGCCGCTCTTGCAGCATATCGACCCATCTAGGGTCTGAGAACAATAGGTTAATCTGTGTAAACACGTTGCCATCAGCCCAGGTACTGACGAAACGAGAATCATAGCCGTAGATGTGGGTATTATACCAAGATACACAAATAATGGTATATAATACGTAAGAAGTAAAATTTGTAATGTGATCTACTACACAAATAAAATAAATAACATATAAATAATATATGACATGAATATAAAAAATAAAATAGTAATACAGATATCGTCAGTACATTTATTACAATTACAATTAATTTTGCGGGGACAAGTAAGGATTGAAACAATAAAAAAGAAACCACATAATAATTCATATCAAGGTAGATTTTACTATTATAATATATTTACCTACTAAAAAATATGATTTTCCAAACGTATCAGGTATGTACCTACGCCACTGCAATACGGGAGATTCGATAATTCTGACAGGTTTATTACTCCGCGCCAATAGTATACTGAGTATAATTGCAATTCAATGCCAAATATGACAATTAATACACAGAATTTGTTTTTTGTTCAATGGCTACCAGATGTTATAGGTATTTGCGTAGGTAAGCAGTGCACCCAAAGATGCCAATTGTATTTGTTTTTAAAATACAAAGTGAAAAATAAAATCTTGTATGCACCACGGCGTTACTGAATAATTACACCCATATAGTAACGCACTTGGTGCATAAATAGCTATAATTCTATACTGAATAATTTGTCAATAAATCAAAATTAAAATTAAAAAAAATGTTTGTTAGGTTAATAATGAAGAGCGGGAACTTAGTTAACATATACTACCTGTGTCCAAAACTAGTGGAATTGTTTTATAAATCAAAAAATATTTATTGATTCTTTTAATTCAATTTTGTCCCCTTCAAAATAGTCCCCTGCCGATAGAATACACTTATGCCACCGCTTTTTCCAGTCCTCGAAGCATACCAAAAAGTATTCTTCCGGTATAGCCTTCAGAGCGCGCGCCGATTCACGTTGAATGTCTTCAATCGACTCAAAACGGTTTCCTCGGAGTGGTCTTTTGAGGTTTGAAAATAGCCAGAAGTCACACGGAGCCAAATCAGGTGAATAAGGTGTTTGCGGAACGATATTGGTTGCACTTTTTGCGAAAATTGTAGATATCTAACTCTTACTCAAAAATCCGTAAGAGGTAGATACCTACAACCGTATCATTAGAATGCTTATGAAATTCCACGTTCAACGGCACATAAAAGAGCAGGTGGTGCCATTTGAAAAAATCAAGTTATCCATGAATTTAGGGAGTTCAATTTAAATAATTGATTACTCAAAACTTAGCAAGGTTAGAAAGGTAAACAACTAGCTTTAATTAGCACATGTAATGCATATTAAAGCTACGAAATCGCAGTTGGATAAATTCCAGGATAACTGAGTTATTTAATTTTTTCGAAACGTGAAATAATGCGAAAACCCTCCATTTTAGACACTATGTATAATGCATAAAGTCACATTAGGAATTTCCCAAGAAATCCAAATTTATAATAAAAAATGGGTGGTTCCATTTTAAAAAAACATAACTTTGTTATGTCGCACATACATCCTGTATAAACAAAAATAATTTTAAATGTGCAGCCTATTGATTTGCACAACTTTCATTGCGAAAGTTTTCTTCTAACCCCAATATTTTCCGAGATATCTACCTTCCTCGCACTAAATGGCCAACCCTGTATGTATATTATTTTGCAGTTTTAGATTTATTGTCAAATTTTAAAGGTGATTTAGGAAGGTTGTATAATTAATTATTCTATGCAGTTTTTTATTATTATTTATTATACCAGTTTGCAATTATTTAGTACGAGAATGATTTTTTTCAGAAATCTCAAATAACCTGTTTACATTATATCTTGCATACAATAGTAGTAGCCAAAATCAAGTAGGAAAATAACACAAGTCAATATAAACTAAAATCTAACAAAAGAAATACATGTCACGGTAGGAATTCAATTAGGGACAGTATTAGCCCAGTATTTATTGAACATAATAATGAAAAAAATAATCGAAGAAGTCATAGAATTATGCATAGGCTATGAAATTGCAAACAGACCGCTAGAATTTTATGTTATGCAGATGATGCCACATTAATGACGGAAAGAGAAGATAGTTTGCAAAGACACCTATTTAAATTCGAAAGAGCTGCCAAGAAATATAACATGATCATCATTGAAAAAAACCAAATCAATGACATTGAACTTTAAGCACTCAAATAACAAGTGACATAAACTTAGCAGAAAAAGTTGAATTAAACTGCACTAAAGCGTCAAGATATCTGGAAGCCTAAGTGATGTCGTGTAGAAGTAAATATATTGCGATCGATCGTATTTATTACGAGGCGGGTTCATAAACTAAGGGCCGTTTGGTCACAGAAAAAATATACTCATAAGAAACAAATTTTATTGTCATATTTAGTTAGGTACAAACTTACTTTACTTCCCTACATAATCGCCGTTCACTTCTAAGCATTTTTCGTACCGCTGCACCAGCTTCTTTAACCCCTCTGCATCGAAGCTTGCCGCCCGAGAGTTGAACCGGCATTTTGAGTCCCTCTTCGGTTGCAAAACGTTGTCCACCGAGCCACTGTTTAAAATGCAAAAGAGGAAGTAGTCGCTAGGTGCAAGGCCGGGACTGTACGGTGGAGTGGTCAAAAGTTCCCAACGAAAATCTTGAATTTTCTCCTTGGTTTTGGCAGCAGTGTGAGGATGTGATTTATCGTGGAAGAGGATTATGCCAGATGACAGTTTCCCGTGGCGTCTGTTTTGGATCGCACGTCTCAATTTGTTGAGCGTTTCGCAGTACACGTCAGCTGTAATTGTTGTCCCATATTCTATGAAATCAACCAAAAGAACACTGTCTTTGTACCAAAAACTGTAGCCATCAATTTTGACTTGTGTACAGCTTGCTTAAACTTTTCGGTTTTGGTGAAGTTGAGTGTCGCCACTGCATCGATTGCTGTTTTGTTTCTGGGTTGCTGTAGGATACCCACGTTTCGTCCCCGTAACAATGCGAGAAAACAAATCATCTCCATCTTGTTGATAACGGACCAAAAACTTTCGTCCACTAGACATTCTTTGCTCTTTGTGGTGGTCGGTGAGAATTTTTGGTACCCACCTTGCACACAATTTGTGGTATGCGAGGTTTTCCGTGACAATATTGTAAACAGTAGTGCGTCCAAGTTGAGGAAATTTTTCAGCGATGCCACTAATCGCTAATCGACGATCAGATCGCAGTGTTTGGTCCACTTGTGAAACGATTTCATCGGTCTGGATACTGGGCCTAGCACTCCGCTCTTTGTCATGGACATTTGTTCGGCCATTTTTAAAATCACGGCACCATTGTTCTAACCTTACCTTCGCTCATAACTGTAGGTCCATAAACCAGGCATAACTCCCGATGAATTTCAGCAGCCAACGATTCTTTTGCACATAAGAAACGAATCACATAAAGATCTTTGCGTTAATCGTATTGTAATCGTAATTAATCGTAATAAACGGATTGATCAACTGACTGACTTCTCACAGATCAAACACGTTGTTACGGTAGTGTTTTTAGAAGTAGCATGTTATTTAGTTTTAATGGGAAAGGAACTCCTTTAATTATCTTATGTTTCTAGTATTTCAAACCATGTTGGCTTTCTATAGGAGTGTACGAAGCAGAAAGTCAGGTAAACACCATGTGTATTATTCCGACAACGTTTCGACTGACTGTGTTCAGTTTTTTCAAGGCCTCTAATAGCTGGATGGTATATAAACTTGACTACTTCTATCAGGGAATCAGTCAAACATTAGATATAACAATGAATATAAGTAATTATTACGTTAATTAATTAATTAAAAAAATAAATAAGTATAAGAACAAAATGTGTTGAGTAGAGTTCGCTTCGTGGCTCTTTTAGTGTTAGAGCTCGTTTAGTACTGGAAGTAATGTGGTTTTCGATATGAAGTTTTGGTAGGGTAGATACCCTAAATTTCGCGAGTTTGCGGGTTAAGTTTCTTCATATTTTGAGAAATATTGTAACGTTTCGTAAGGAATTTTAAGTAATGACCCTTTATCGTCTAAATTTGGTGGATTTTTCTACCAATTGGTTAATTTGTAATTGAAAAGAAAAGAATTACGATTTGATGACAACTCAGAAAAGAACTATTTTAAGCATAGACGAGTTGTTCTCAGGGCATTCCTAAAAGTTTTATTGTTAATCAATTTTTCGATTTGGTGTAGTTCGTCCCTCCGCAACCTGTTCCAAGTGGAGTTCGTGTGTCAGCTTTCCTAAAGCCTGAAGTTCCCTGATAATAGGTATTTATAAAATTGAATTAACTTTCGTGTTAATTTTGAGTAACTTTATAAGCTTTAGTTACTATGTAAAATTATTGGATGCGACGTCAGTGCGTTCATTTACCTTTCCGTTTGATAAAAATCATTCTTCGTACGATACAGTGCGTTTAATGCATAGTAAGAGATACTTTCTTTAATTTATCTTTAATAACCTTAATTACATTTCAATTTCGTAAATCTGTAGTATTTGATTATGTAATTGAAATAATGTAGCGTAGGTAACAATTATTACATAGGCGTTTTATTGGTTAATTCAAATTTACGGTCCGTTCAAAATATATATGACTTTGCTTTCTTTTAGAATGTTTATTTAATAAAAATCTTTTCATTAATGTTCATCATGTACGAATTTCGTTTGTATTCAATGCAATAAACTTTTATATTGAGTTGAAGTCTTTTATTTTATTGCTTTCGCGTATTTTTGTGTAAATGTTTTAGATTGAACGGTATCCTTTTCAAGGGAAGTTCGTTAAAAAAAACCTAGCAGCTCCTGGTAATCAAGGGCTAGAGTTGAAATTATCGTGACCTTGGTTGGCGCCCTCCCGATTTAGACAAAATGTGGAATGACTTATTGGTATATTAGCCGCATTGGAGTTTCAACAATTTTACGATGGCAAGTCTTCTGGCAACCCACCCCGCACCCCTGAGCTAGCGTGCAATTTCCTTATTTATGTTACGTCAATTAACTTTTTGTTAACCTCTTTTGACATGTAACAATGTCAAGCAACGAAGCAATTTTATTTGAAACATTGTTTCGTAAATATTTTTAACATTCAAACATATAACATAAGCTGAAACCAAACAATTTGTAAAGTTCAACTTTCATTTTTAAACAGAATTTCAGTCAGACAATGAAAGTTAAGTTGTTTAATATAAACCAATGAAACATAATTTCATTTAACATTACATCAATTACTCATTAAACAATTTTTTATTACGTCAGTATTTTTATCAAATAAATTTGCTAATAATAACTTTATTATGTGTATCACTTCTGATACACAATATGTGGATCGAGAAAACAAATTAAAAAAATTATAATGCATTATCTTCTCACTAAATTTATTAAGCAAACCAATTATTTGATATAGAGTGTTATCAATTTTCCAATAAAAAAGATAAGGTAGTTGGAATATGTGTAATAAAGTAATTGAAAATTACATTTAATCACGCGTATCCAAGCAAATGGTAAATCTAATCTACGGCCTTGAGTTTTGCAAAATCATAACTATAATAACTAATTTCGGTTAGCGAACTCCTAAGCGAGCCGGGTTGTACTATCTCAAGGTCATGTAGATTTATTATATTATTAATAATTATTACTGTTTATAGTATACAGTAACTTTCTTTGTAATTTCTAAAAATCGGATAGAGAATAAAAAAATGTCTAAGATGAAACTTACCCCCGCACAATAATATGTTGTCCCACTTGCTAGGATACCCATCTCGTTTTTCTATGTACTCGGCAACATGTGTCCGAATTAATTCGATTCCGGAAGAGTCGGTGTAACACCCGACCGATCCTCGACATGCTACAAGCAATTCTTTGGCTTTCGCTTTTACATCGCTGGGTGTACGTGGATCGTCTATTAATCGAGGATCCAGTACGGCACTTAATAGCTGTCTTATGTAAGTGATGGGCGTTTGCTGCATTGCATGGCAATCTCAATATTTGCTGTAATTACTTCGTCGAAAGGTTTTTACCCCTGAAAATAAAATCAACATGTATAAAGAAAGAAAAAAAAGGATTTTATCATGTTATACTATATGATAACAATTTCTTATCGAATAACTCACAAACAGTTTAACAGATTAGCATTTGCATTTAACAATTATTGACTTTAAGGTAACAAAATACAGAATTATGATGATATAAAATAAAAACATTAGGAGCGAGTTGCAAAAAACTCAGTTGAATATATTCTTGGATAAATACAATAGTAAATATGGCTTATAGACATTTCACTCTTCAAATAGGTAAAAGTTGTTTGTAATGCAATGTGATGTGACGAACAAGAATTGTGTTTTTTGTAAAAAAATTAAATTCTTGAAGATATTGTTTAATAAAGGTCACATGATCAATGTATATTGATAAATATTTACCGGTTATTAATACACAAAGGGTTGATTTTTACCGGGTAATTTTTTGACGAAAACTTTTTCCATGAAAATCGCAATACGAATAATTTTCCAATGGAAAAAGATTTGAGTCTCCAATAAAAAATGGAGTTGAAAATAATGGTCTCAAACTAAACTACATAAAAGGCCGACGTTTCGCCCAAATCTGTGAGGGCTTTATCGAGACTAAAAATTTTATTATTATTAAAATTAGAAAAATGTACATAGTCAAAACAGTAATACATTATAAAAACAAGCCTAAGAAGAAAAACTTAAGTTTAAAGATTTTTTATATAAAAAGACAATTGTAAAATGTGTGTCTTGCGACATCTCGTGTAAACATTGACACGTGTGAATAGTATAAACTAAGAAAAATGCCAACAGTTAACTGTAACGACATGTGTGTGTTAAAGTGCAAAGCGCTGTCTAAGCGATAGCTTTAATGCTTGTAACACACGTTGCCGATAAAGCCAAGTATAACTTGTACAGAAGCAGACAAGATAACTGCGTTATTTAATTTTTTCGAAACGTCAATTTTTCCGAAAAAATGCAATAATGCGAAAACCATCCATTTTAAACACTATGTACAATGCATAAAGTTACATTAGAATTTCCCAAGGAACCCAAATTTGTAATAAAAATGGGTGGTTCTATTTAAAAAAACATGACTTTTGATAAGTCGCACGTTTATGAAACACTCTGTATAAACGAAAATAATTTTATAATGTGCAGCTCATTGATTTGCACAACTTTGATTGCGAAACAGTTTTTCTAACCCCAATAGTGTCCGAGATATCCACTTTCCTCGCACTAATTGGTCACCCCTGTATATAAAAATACAGGGCGAATCGCTACCAAACAATAAAAGTTTTATAAGTTTTGTCACTTTAGTTGCTTACAGTTTGACAAATGTTACATTTTAAAAATATTTTGAAATATACAGTATGTTCCAAAAAAGTGTAGCGCATGAAAGTTATCTATTTTCTGATAGAACACCTTATATTTTATTGAGATTTTGCCCGTAAAAACAAGGTGTACTTTCATAAAGGTTTTCTACACCTAAAGACAGAGTGTTCCGAGTTACGTCAACTTTGCTTAAAATGTTGAAGTATTAAAAACAAGTCATTATCTTCAAATCAACAAATCAATACAAATTTCGTCTTGCGTCTAGATAATTGGATATTAGTTGAATGTATTCCATGACTAAATATTATACATTTTTCATTATAGGATGTTAAGAATTTACAAGTTAATTATTAGACGATTCAATATACAAGGTGTTTCTGAAAGGTGTGTACCTGGATTTACCAGAGGTTCTCTGGTTTAAAATAGACCGTTTGACACCAATTTATCTATAGCCAAAAGTGCACCATAAGGGCGCCAGAGAGCGTCAAACTTTCCAAAAAAATATTGTATATTGGAAATAACTCGAAAACGGATTGACGGATTTTGTTCCGCTTTCGTATGCTGGTTGTGTGCTTCCGAAGACGTTTTTTTGTGTAATGTGTTTGACGCCCTCTGGCGCCCTTATACTGCACTTTTGGTTATAGGTAAATTGGTGTCCGACAAGAAACGCAGCTTACTAGTAACACGTTATATTAAGTCACACACAAAAAAAAAAACAATGTAAGCTAAAAGGCAAGTAAATATCACAGTAATTATTACACAAAATTTCCAGTGATCTGTCAAATTATATGCAGGACGCCACTGTTTAATTCGTGTAGTTCATTTGTATATGCAAAGTACGCTCATGAATTTAATACCCTATAAATGGTCAAAAATAGTGCACATATGTAGAATACAGAAATTATGTGCCAATGAGTTATGTAAGTAGTTAGCTTTATAGGACAAGTTCGTAGCTTTTAATTAGTTTATGAATATTCAGAGACAGCAATCGCAATGGAACCAGCGCCAAATGTGTACCGAAATAATAAAAACCTACAAACGGTTACTAAAGAGATGTTCCCGAACAATATACTCTTACAAAACTCTTACAGAAAATTAGCTGAAGGCAAAGGACATACGAGTCTAATTAAACGTACGGCGCAATGTTGATGATAACGAATTAAAAGTTTAACACGCAAAATCGCCATGTGCTCACGGCACGTTAGTATTAACACGCACAAGTGCTAGCGTTTAAAGTCTTAATTTCAGAGATGCGACACTCCCGGATAATGACATATAAGAGAAGACCTGTATGTTGACAATCTCCCAGAGTATTACGGTTGTTTGTGCATCGGTGACGACCCCAGAGTGGTTAAATCTCAATCGTTCTTCCAACGAGTATCCACCGATAGCAGCCCAGGTGGTATTCAAAACTCGGCCGCTCGACCAGTAGCCGTTGTTACTACGTTGTCCATAACATCGCAGCAACCCCACGAGAATGAAGATTTCGGGTAGCTGAAGATAACATTGACTACGTCAAAGTAAGATAATAAGGTAAACAAAGAAAAGGAACCAAAAGAAAAAACCTGCATAGGTTTCGCCAAAAAGCCCACAAATTTTCCCTTGTATGGGAGTGCTAGAGTATCGATTTAAGTCGTCGCTCACTGGATGTTCTCCATTTTAAGGAAACCGACCCCAAAATTCTCGATGGCACCAGAATAACCTGCCAAACACAACGAGGTTTTTGTTAAGCAACAATGGCGTCACCCACAAGAAGAATCAATAACGGAAACGGAAATCGGTTATTAATTAGGAAATAAAATCCCTAAATCGATTACCAATCCAAAATCAGAATGGCGCGAGTTTTGAAATTTTTCAACTGCAAGCATATTTGCACCTTAGAATGGAAAGTTGTCTATTTGACTGGATTAATAATAGATCTCATTTTGTTTTTGGTCAAAATTGCATTGTTAACGATACATAGTGCTATGGAAATCAATTGTTCTCTGATTGCCAAAAATAGTAATTTACGTCAAAATTAGTCTGTTCAGCTTAATTTATCGCTTCATACTTCACTAACAATGAATTAGGAACAGAGATATCCGAACAGGCGAGTACCAACGAATGACCTGACTGAAAGATATTGAAACTACAGGAAGGGTTATCAAAAAAAAAAAATTAAAACCAGTAGTTAAAAAATCAGCTTAGCGTAAATTTATGTGCAGTCACATTGTTGATGCAAGTCAGTCATCGATCAAAGATTATGAATACCTTTCATCCAAAATTAAACTTCATCAAGACGGTTAGAGAACAGTGATTTTCAAAGAAGGAATTTCTGTGAACGAAATTACTGGCAGCCAACATTTTTTAAATTACATTTTATTTACTGACGAGGCTACATTCCATAACAATGAGCAATTTTCACTATTATGTCTCCAAAATCCACTTTTTATAAGAACGGTGGACAATCAACGTTAGTGGAGCTTAAATGTATTGGGTGGCATATTAGGAAATTACGTAATTGGGCCTTGTTTTTTTGAAAGACATTTAACTGGTGAACTATATTTGAATTTTTTTATGACACCGATTGTCAGTTTTACTTAGACAATGTAGCCCTCAATGTATTTCTAACATGATTGAGCTGGGCCCACCATAACGTTCCTGTAAGCCAGAAAATACACTAACAAATTGATAAGACGTAATGGATCTGTGTCTTGGGCATCTAGATTTGCCTTGTATTCCGGATTTCGTCAATAACTTGAGAAGACATGAGGCTTGTGCAAGTGTAACCCCATAATTTTAACAAATGTTCAAAGGGAACGTGTGGTTATATGCCTGAAGCAAAATGGGCAGCAATTTGGTCATTTCCTTCTGTAAATTGTTTAGTAAAAATAAAATTTATTGTTAAATTAAATTTTTTAATAGGTTCTCACCATAACTATATAATATGCTATTTATGTAAATATTAGCAAACATGTTGTTTGTTGTTACTCTGTGTAGTTAATTGAAATAATTAGCTATCGCTATTAACTCCTTAGATATTATTTATTACTTTTTAAAAATTATTTGGCTAAAAGCATGTAAGAGTCACGATAAAATTCGTTTCTTGATTATAACCCTGGTTAAATATCTCTACCTTTAAATGGAAAAGGCAAGCAAACAATTTTTTTGACATTTTGAAATATCTTTTTTGAGTTATTTATTATGTATACACATGTGTACATACATCTTCTGAAGATAAAAACATATATCATTGCTCATTTAGTAAAAAACACTAAAAGAGGCCAAACTATAGCGACTTGAATTGATATTTAATCGTTAACACACAACATAGTGTCATTAAAAAAACGTTTTTATCTTGCAATTTACAAAAAAATACAGGCTGTCACGAAATATGTGTTCCAGGCTTAAAGGGGTTTATAGAGGACGTCAAAATGGCGCCTCGAAGTCAAACATTAAAAATTTTCAATGCCCTTTTTCACGGTTTTAAAACTATAAAAATGTTGACCGGTGTGAAGTTAGCCATATAACTCTCAGCCCTAGATTTAAAAACTAATTTTATTAAAGATAAAATTTTCTCATAATTTTTCTTCTAATTATGTTAATTTATATACAAATGTAATTTATTGTTATAGCTGTCATAGAAGTTTGGATACAACTATTTTTAAGCACCAAATTTGCTTGAACACATTACGTGTATCGAATTCGTGGATCGAATATTTGACAACCTTATACGGCTTATTTTCTCAATTTTTATTGAAACGTGTTAAAGGATGATTAAACAAATAATTTAAACGAAAAAATTAGGGCACATACGTGAGTGTTTTCGAAAAAAAATTTCAACAAGAAATATACTCTAACTCATGCGGTCTATAATTTGTGAATGACAAATTCGACAAACTTGTACGGCTTATTTTCCTAATTTTTTTTATTAAAACGTGTTAAGGGAGATTAAACTAATAATTTAAAAAAAAAAATTAGGGCACATACATCCTGTTTTCGAAAAAAAATTCAACAAGAAATATACTTATCTCAGGCGCGTCTATAATTTGTGGATTGCAAATTCGACAAACTTTTTATTAAAACGTGTTAAGGATGATTAAACTAATAATTTAAATGATAAAATTAAGGCACATGCGTCCTGTTTTCGAACAAAAAATCAATAAGAAATATATACTCTAAATCATGCGGGTCATAATTTGTGGACCCATGTGAAGTTGTTACCCACAAATCCATCTACAAAAATGTGTCTGATGTTTTTGACGTCTAACACCATAATTGAAGAATGGAAATGAAAAGATTATTAATAAAATTACAAAATAAATTAAATATGTAGTAATATTTAATTATTGTGTTGGACGTCAAAAAACATGAGACACATTTTGTGAATAGATTTGTTGGTAACTTCACATGGGTCCACAAATTATAGACCCTGATGAGTTAGAGTATATTTCTTGTTGAATTTTTTTCAAAAACAGGACTTATTTGCTAATTTTTTCAATTAAATTATTAGTTTAATCTTCCGTTAACACGTTTCAATAAAAAATTGGAAAAATAAACCGTACAAGTTTGTCAAATTTTCCATCCACGAATTCGGTACACGTAATATGTTCAAGTATATTTGGTGCCTAAAAATATTTGTATCCAAACTTCTATGAGAACTACAACAATAAATTATATTTGTATATAAATTAACATAATTAGACCAAAATCGAAATTCATATGAGAAAAAGTATTTTTGATAAAATTTAAAGTTTTCTAAATCTAGGGCTGGGAGGTATGGCTAACTTCACATCGGTTATGAAAATATCTTTATGATACGTTTTTAACTATGCCCGATTTCAATTTGACAAAATTTTGATCTATCCTCGGATCTATCAACATTCAAAATGGCTGATTCAATTTTCAAGTACTTACTTGATGTACTTAATAAGTTGATTTAATCAAAAATTTAGTTTTATCGGTTTTAAATAAGTAAAAAGGTGGCGCCGTTGATTTTTGAAAATTTCCAAAAATGTCGATTTCTTGTCAAGATAAAATTTTTAACCAATTTTGATGAAAATTTACAAACATGTACTTAAAAATACCTAAAGATAACAGTCGATTTAATAACTTTAAAAATAAAAATTTTATAGAACATTAAAGTCAAAAAAAATAAAAGAAAATGATGTCATTCGAATACTATGAAATTTTGCAGGAATGGTCTCTAAGTTCTTCTAAGTTAAATGTTAAACTTAAAAGTTTATTTATTTTGTTAGAAATGACTAAATCAATATCAAATTAAGCAACCTTAAATAATAGGAATTACAATGGCGACCACGATGTAATTGTAATTTGCACTAATAGTTACTTATTATGTAGATACTAATTTACCCATGTTACAAATGTTCAATTTTAACTTACAAGAAAACTTCACATTTCTCAATTCAACTGTACTTAGGCTATTCGAGCAAATTTTCATGGTATTCGAACGACATTCGTTTTTCTATTTCTTGATTTGTCAACCAATTTTAATAAAATCTGCAAACGTGCACTTTAAAATATCATAAACACAACAGTGTAACAAATTTGTGATATCTTCAGAAATTAAAACTTTATACAACAAAATTTCAAAAAATTTAAAAATTAATTAAATTTCTATTGTAGATAAATCGTTCTTGATTGGAGATGGGGTTTAGAAATGAAACAAATGATAGGTTTCAACTTGCAGCAACGTTATGGAAACTTTTTAATTGGGTTTCCTACAGTGAGTTACAAGTTCAATTGATCAAACAATACTTATACTTATGTATCGTTTACCTATAATATTAATTTTGTGTTTTTTAAATTTTTAGATATATTTTAAGCTTGAAAAAGCAAACTTTTATTTTGCGAAATGTCGTCTTTCAATTTTTAATAAAAAAATTTTGACAAATGAAAAGTAAATTCATGTTGTTTATTTTACTCCAGTCAAAATTAAGAATTTTGTTTTCGTTTTTCGACTTCAATGTTCTATAAAAATTTTTTAATTTTAAAGCTATTAAAAATCTATTCGACAGTAAAAAATCGGTTAAAAATTTGTATCTTGACAAGAAAAGACTCCACATTTTTTTTTATTTCAAAAATCAGCTGCACCATCTTTTTTTTATTTATTATGAAACCGATAAAACCAAATTTTCGTTTAAATCAATTTATTACATCAAGTACTTAAAAATTTAATTCACCTTTTTGAATTTTGATAGATTTTGCCAAATAGTTAATTAGTATAGTTAAAAACGTACCATAAGATACTTTTTAACATTTTAACAGTTGCAAGGCCATTAAAAATTTTTGACTTTGAGGCGTAACTATTTTCTAACATACAAATTTTACTAAAAAAGATGTTCATTTTAAATGTCCTCTACAAACGATTTAAGCCTAAACACATATTTTTTGCGTCACCCTGTATTTTTTTGTAAATTGCAAAATAAAAAGTTATAACAATAATTTTGACATTCCTAGTAAAATAATTTACGCAACATTCCAATGAGAACACTTAATAACATTTAATGGTATTCAGCTCATCTATTTTACAAACTATCCTCTGCGCAGTTCTTTCAATATTGTTTACTTATTGTTCAAAAGTTAAATTCTTCAAGTAAGAGAAAATCGAAACTATAAAAAAGGAATGGCCAGGTAAACATTCCGACTCCTAAAAACATCTATTGCAGGTATAGTGGAACTACTTTAACAAAATATTTGTTTATAAACTCTACATGCGCCTGTTCTGTCAAATAACAAAACCATTAAAGTGAAACCAAGCTTCATCGTTAAAAGAATCTTAAGTGAATATGTCTCCGATAAAAATGTTGCAAAACCATTGCCACTATTGAACACATGCAGGATAATCAATTCTGTTTCAATAAGTTGGCGGACCACTTCCACACAGTAAGGATATGAATGAATATCTTTGTTCGATATGATGTGACACGTCATTATCGAAAGTTTACAGGCCATGTAGAGAGATGCAGTTGGGTTTCGTGCATGATTTACCCAAACATTGTCAACTTCTTCTGGTGTGGTCTATAAATTAAGCACCAATCCTTTTTAATTTAATTCATCTTGTTTTGCTGTGATGAAAACTATTGTATTTCAACGCAACAATTGGAATTGAGTATCTCAATTCTCCATCAAATTAGTGACCTTAATTAAAATACTGTTGGCAAATGGTCAAACAAAGACGAAAAGGTAAAAACTGATCAAAGCTCACAAAAAAGCAGAAACAATGAAGTTAGGGTTATGTCAGAGGTCATGTTAAATATTTCAAAAATTGTGGTGAGTTCACAAACGGTACTTCCAAAGGTGCGTTCACACAGCGTATCTTCTCTAAAATTATTAAATTATAATTTTATTAAAATTACAAAATACGGTCGACGGAAAAGTTGTGTAACTAATTCTTGAATTAAACGCCGATTAACAATCTCAAACATTAACGCGCTCGCTTCGGTCACTCGTTAAATTATCTCAACTGTTAATAGCCCTTATTAATACACTCGTTGCGTACATAATTGTTCTAAGGTTGATATTTAATACTAGCTGACCCCAGGCCTCTAGGAGCCTCACGAACGAAGTAACATCGTTCCCTTAAGTGCGTTGCCTATCACATACCAATGCAACAGCACGCCACGATATACTGAACACTTAAATGCTCGTCATAACTTATATTTTTCTAATCACCTCAGTGAAATTGAACCTTCTACAGCTAAGTCATTCGAAAATTTGCAAAATTACGAATCTTATGTTTTTTATTCAATGTTTTACGTAATACGGTTCCGGAGTTATAAAAAATGTAAAAATTACAGTATTTCGTATTGACAATGTAAAATTGCTTGAAAAAAATTTTTAAAAATAGAAAAATTTATTACACATTATGCGACAGGGGCACAAAACGAACGTTTTTCTTAAATAAACTTTTCTTTATCGATTATAATTTAGAAATTATGGCCGTTTTAGTTTTCGATTGAAATTTTTCAGAAAGGATTTTCGCTCAAAACTTTAAAACGCGCGAGGTCAAAAAACGCCTAAGATTACGACTCAATTTGTTTGACATTTTGTTGACTATTTTTTAAGATTTTTTAACCTCGAAGATGCCCTCGTACAAAAAAATCTAAATCGAAAAATAAAGACACATCTTTCGTAAACTCGAAACTTTTTCGAAACAAAAATATCTCGAGTGGTTTTAATGCGAGACGAATTTGAAAAAAGGTCGATTTTTCGCATCGAATCTGTTCCTAGCAATGTGAACAGAGAACCAAGTGTGAGAAAAATATAAGTTAAGATGTATTAGGAAGCTTAGAGACCATTCCTGCAAAATATCATACATTATTTTTTTTTTTTTTCGAGTTTAATGTTCTATAAAATTTTTAATTTTAAAGTTATTCGACAATTATGTTTAACCTTTAATTGGTAGCGTCACTCGACTTATTCTATACGGTAACGCGGTGTCTCGTACACACGGACTCCAAAATATTTGTGCAAGTGCTTTTAAAATATAATTAAACGAATGATGCAATATTATATGTCAAGAATATAGATTTTTGAAAATAAAAAGTGCTTTATTATTTATAAAACAATATTGAAAACTAAAAATATTTTTTATTTGTTCCTTAAAGTGCATGGTACCTAAAATTAATAATTTTAGTCATTGTCTTGCAAACACTCAACACAAATGTTTCTAATATGTTCCCCACATGCATTTCTGCGGCATTTCATACATATTTGTTTAGTTGACCTATTTCTAGCCCAAGGGCAATTATAGAATCTTCTGCGTTGACCTCCTGGCTGCTCGGGGACTGGTTTATCTGGTAAGTTTAGTTCTTCTCTGAGTCGTTTCCTAATTGCTTTCGGAATATGTGTATCTTCTACTCTTATTACTTGCCATGGTTTGACCATTTCGTAAGCCAGTTCCTTCAAAAATTTGCTTCTGTTTACTGGGTTTCCGAATTTGCTTCACATATAACCTTGGCATTTATTGCAGCAATATTTAGTAGGTGAGAGAATATAACTACAGGCTTCTAGTTCTTTTGCCAACATTATAAGTGGCACAGAGTTTATCGTTTACATCAACACCACCTTTTGTGAGATTGTAAAAAGTCAAAATATCTGGCTTTTGATGCTCATACGTGCTTGGATCTATTTTATCATCATTGTGAAAAGTTGAAAGTAATATAACAGCTTTAGACTTCTTTGGTACATATGACATTAATGTCATTTCTTTGGTAAATCCAAATAATGTTGAATATTGTAGTTGATTTTATTTGCTTGAAAATCAACAGGAATTTCCTTTTGTTTTTTCTAATTGTTCCTACAAGTGTTAGTCGATGCTGACGAAGTAAACGTAAGGCCAGTGGGATACTTGTGTACCAATTATCAACGGTCACGTTCCTCCCCGTTTGATTTACCGGTTCTATTAGCCTACAGACAATATCTTCTGCCGTGTTGGAAACTGCATATGGCCCATCTGGTTGTTTACCCGCGTAAATCTCCATCTTTGAGCAATAAAAATTTCTGGCGTCAACCATGGCAAATATTATTATTTCATATTTGCTAGATTTATTGGGTAAGTATTGGCGAAAACTGCATTTCCCTCGAAACCGATAAGTTGTTCGTCTATGGTTACATATTCACTTGACCGGAAAAATGTGGAGCACTTTTGCACTATTTTCTCAAATAAAGACCTAATTAGTGCTAATTTGTCTGTTTTGAGTCTTTCACTCCGTGTACGTATATCATCAAAACGTAAAGATGCCAAAAGAAACAGAAAACGTTTATATGTCATAACTGAACTAAAGAAATGATGTCCTATGTCTTTTTGGGCAAATAAATCTTGATAGTTCAAATGAGAACCACGTAACACTCTCGACATTATCAACAAACCTAGAAAAGCTCTCATTTCTATATCTGTTGTTTCCCGACATTGAGATTTTTTAACGTAGTTGCCACTAATTTTGTAATTATGTAGATATTTGTATTTTCCACTAACAAACTGGTAATTTCATTGTCAAAAATAATAAAAAGCTTCTAAATAATTCACAACACTTCGCGCAACTCCAATACTGCGATGTAAATGTGTTACAATATTGTGTTGTCTGGTCCTGGATGCTGGAAGCGATTTTTTTCCCATTTAGAAATTTTATCTCTGCCTAAATAATAATTTCCTTATTTTTGAACGGCCTCCTCCTCTTCATGATCCGTAATGCTAGTTTCACTTTCCTCTTCAGTATCAGTATTATGTTCACTGAAACTTTCATGTTCTCTAAGTCCGTATCTGAACACGGCATGTTCCGAAACTCTTCAATCTCACGAACAGAATCTTCTGCTGCCTGTAATAATTCTTGTTCACTAAGGGGTCGATGAAACTCATAATAATCTCTGCTTGTACCTGCCATAACTATGTTTTTATTGAAATTATATACAACAGTCGACGTTAGAAGATTTATTAGCATACGCACACGGCAATATATATAATATAATTTAAAAATATACGTGACATTACAGTAACCCGGTGTTTCCGGAGACACAGAAAACAACCCAATACACTTTAGAGGCTACATACTAATTCCGATGTGCACTAAAACTTATGAATTTATAACTTTCGTTTCTCAATAGTGTAATAAAAGATTACCTGAAAGGAAAATTACATATTTACAAAAATGACAGAAATATTGTAAACTGAAAATGCGTCTGTGCCCCGAGACACCGCGTTACCACTTAAAGGTTAAGATATTTTAAAGTATATGTTGTAAATTTTCATCAAAATGGGTTAAATATTTTTGATCTCGACAAGAAAAGACATTTCACATTTTTTTTAATTTCAAAACCAGCTGCACATTTTTTATTTATTTTGAAACCAATATCAAATACTTAAATATTTGATCCACTATTTTAATTTTGATAGATTTTGTCAAATTTGAATCGGGTATAGTTTTTAACATTTTAACAGTTGAAAAGGGACTTTAAAGCGTAACTATTTGTCTAACATACAAATTTTACTAAAAGAAGATGTTTATTTTAATGTCCTCTATATACCATTTAAGCCTGAAAGACATATTTTATGACACCCTGTATTTTTGTAAATTCTAAGATAAATAATTGGTAAATGATCCCATTTTTTAAATGTCAATTAAAGTCGCTACAGTTTTGACTTCTTTTGTAGAACACACTGTATTATTTTATAAACATAGTGGAGATCACTATCTCAAAGTATTGGAATTATATAAATTAAAAAGAGAAAGAAAGAAAAGCACTTGTCATATCTACTCAATACTAATTTTTATTTTTGAATTCTTAGTTAAACTATTTAAGATGGTTTATATTAATTTTAACCTTAATTTAATTATGTGTGTATGTTAATAATTTAAAAAAATTTTTAATCATTGACCAGTGTGAAGATGACGTTTTATATTACAACGTCGAAACTAGTCACGTTTTTCTAAAAATAAAAATTAGTATTGGAATTTGACAAGTGCTTTTCTTTCTTTCTCTTTTTTTAACTTACACTGCTATAAAATTATGATTGAAACAAATCATGCACAAGCATTCGAAACTGCATAGCCTTGATATGAAAGTCAACGAAATTGAAATCGCATGATAGGTACATTCCTGATACTCTCGAGTTCTAAGAGAAGGCAATTAATTATATGTATTATTAACCCGGTTTGAGAACAACACAATACATATTTAACTAAAAAAACTTCTGAAACATTTGCATTTTAGATTGAATGGTAGCTGCGCTTAAAAATTATGACAATTTTAGGAGCAGGAAGAGGAAACAGTTAAGTGATTACGGAAAATACGTGATTTCAATGGCAAAAATAAAAGGTCATATCATTGCCAAAAGTTATAACAATAATTTTACGACATTCGTAATGAAATAATTTTACGCAAAATTACAAGCGGAACGTGCAGTTTGAACGTGCTTGTGAATAATCAGGTTCCGCTTTGTACATACATGTGCTTCAATTTGTATTAATTATGTGTGTTTCAGGGTGTAGTTAGACCAATAAACCTGGTATTGATTTAACTCTTACCTTTTCTAGTTCCTTTTTATTTCGGTCGCCCTTATGACGATAGGCCCACGTACGGCATACTCCATAATCTTAACATTCGGATTTAAATTATCGAAATCCAAACTGTACTTCTTGTCCATGTTGGTGGTTGTTGTACCCGAAGCGAACGGATTGGAATTGAATGTTGAATATCAGCTGACTTCTCCAGCGCGAGAACGACGCACGACTAAATCGGCGCATTCGACTCCTAAAGCCGCTGTTGATAATCGGGGAAAATAATCGCATTCTCGACATCGTTATCCCAAAAATCAACGCGAATTAGGAGATTATGAAAGAAACCCGTCCGGATAGTTTTAAAAGTAATACCGAACGACCTTAAAACACGCCGCGGGCAAGTTCGGGCGGTATTAACTCAAAAACTAACTGAATTAAAACTTACATCGAAGTGATCGATTCAAATTTAATCTAAATTATTTTCTTGCACTTTGGATTTAGTTACTTGACGACGGTATCTATAGTTTTTTTGGATCTTTATCGAACGGCACACAGCGAGTTTGTTATTTTGAATGTTCTTACACAGACCCACAGGAATGATAAAAAAACTAGATAAAATTAGAATTATCTGATGAATGTTTACAAGGTCGTTTGTCTACCGGTGTTCTCGCAAAACGATCGCATAAAAATAAACTGGAACGCCCAATATAATTAATTCGAGCATATTATATGAAAATTATGTAACGCTGTAAGTTTCCCGTCTGCGTCGTAAACTAATTCTCCGTTTATACTTACTAATCGTCGCAATTGCTCTAGAACGGAACCTCCTTGGAAACTATTCATTAATCTACGTATACGTAGAACGGTAGAGAAATTCGCAGGTAAGTTCAGTAACTGAGCACGTTTTTTTCTTTCTGAAAATGTAGAGATGGCACTACGGGTACGTAATTTTTGGAACTCTGTACATGTGCATGTTTTAAATTAATTTTCTTGTCTTGTGACCATTTCATTGCGCTTAGAAGACTACCTAGAAATGAGACGTGCTACTAACTCGGCGTTGATTCATGTAGAAAAATCAATACGTTCACGTCAAAAATAACAATGTTTTCTTACAACTCTTTCGCATTTATCAAATTTGTTTTAAATTTTGCTAATAAATGTTCAATGTATGTACTTTCTTTGCATAATACCAATAAAGTTATTATAACATATTTGGTATTTAATAGGGCAGCAACTTACATGACACATTATCCAGGGTGGCATAAACGAAATACTGTTATGACCATTTTTTGTGATAACAATTGACTATGATCATTGATTATCTTTATAATTTAATGTAATTTACCCACTTGACACCTTGACACATTTGCTTGTATAATAAACACATTGATTGATGATGCAAAAATACACCAATTTTTAAATTTAAACCTATCTTCAAACAGACTTCAAGCTCCTTTTACAGGGTTTTCCATGCATTATTACGAATACTGACCAAGTCTACCTACCTGCTAACTAGTTTAGGTAATAACACCTCAGGCTGAATATAATAAGAACCTATAGAAAAGTAGCGTGCACTTTTGTTTGAAGTCGCCATCATAGATAAGAGGTGCAAAGACGGAGCTATATCGCTCTCACGTGACGCGTGGAAAATAAGAAAACTGCTTCAATTCAGCATACGGTTAAATTTATGATCGCGCCTGTCACCATTAACCATGATAACGCAACTAAATGATACTCGTTACGTCATATTTTAGTCACGTCCTCGGCGCTTTCTTTCCAGCATGCCAACCACAATACCAACTTTATCTCTGTCAGTATAAAGCGAAAATGGCGTTACTCGTCTAAGTACTTATCGTAGGAATTGAGTAACTGAGCCAGTATTTGACTTTGTGACGTGATATCGCAGAAACTGTAAGCTTTACTTATCCCAAAATTTATAAAACATGCGAAACGATTGAAGTGTCGATTGTAATTACCAACAAGACGTATAGCACCCCTGTCGAGAAAAAAATAAAGTGGTTGTCCCAAGTCACCTACAGACTTGGGTCTCTTGGAACACTCCTTAATTTGAATGGTTTTTCAACTAAACTTTGATAAGTATGAGATGGGACAATTTTATTCAAAATTAAAAAGTACAAAATCAAGATAAATTTTTGTAAAACTTAAAAACATAAAAATATGAACAAATTAACTATAATTTTTGGAATAATTAATTTTTTCTGATTGAACCAATATTGAACAATACTGCCTTGGTTACGATATGTTATAAGACACTAATATTTCCCGAGGGAAATATGAAACGCTCATATTGTTTCGAGGAAAATTAGGCATTTAATAATAGATATATTTTTATTTCTAATTAAAGCAACAAAATTATATGAAATGTTTTATTTTAGTTAAAGCAAGAATTGAACTAACAAAGTCTTTACATTTTGTAACGCTATTTTTTATAACCAAAATAAAACTGCAATTCTCAAACTTTCCGCCAAAGAGATTACAACCAGTTACAAACGATGAAGAATCTTGTTCGCAATTGTCAATGAAACGGCGTTTCTTTACTAAGAGCATTCAAATCAGTTGCAGTCTTAAACGATCTTCCAAAAACCGTCACCAAGGATTGTGATGTTGTGCTACATGCGATGCCATCATTGACACACCACGAACTGAACAGATGCTGCAGATGGCTCTCCCTCCACACCAGCTATCATCTTTGTTACCTTATTTTTCTGCAACATACTGTCAGCCAAATAACCTTCCACAACAGACGAACTTTACAACCACCGTGTCTCCTCAGTGTAGTCATTGAGGCTCCGCATCGGCCACCAAAATGGTAGATGTTCGTCTTACACAATGGCCTGTATAGGTACGCCTTCAAATTATCCAAATCCAACCATTCAGCAACCTTACTCAGAATCTTTCCAAAAGTATTTTTGCCAACCGGCTGAGAGTACACATCTTATTTCGATAAGCCAGAAAGAACCTAAAACACCTTTGCGGACGCGACACCAAATATTTCTCTCACCAAACGAGGAGCACCCAGATCTTCTTCATCAATAATTGTAAATTTTCTGTTTACATCATTCTTTGCAATTTGAAACTGAACGAAGCATACTGA